>CM053584.1:36361176-36378693 GCA_028627135.1 Pseudochirops cupreus
TTTGTCTGGCTGTTTTGATGTTGTTTTGCCAGATTCACGTGATGGTGAAGGACAGTGCTGCTGTTGTAGAGGTCCTGGAACCTGGCTGTTGGTTCAGAAGCCCTGAAGGAGGATTTTCTTGTGGTACCTTCACAGAAATCCTGGAAGAGAGCCTTGCTGATATTTTCAGGGGTTCTGGGACTGTTCTACAGGCAGAGAGTGACTTGATGAGGACACTGGCTATGGCTTTGTTGAGCCTTTTCTCTCCAGGAACTGAGATTGCTGAAGGCTTTCCTTGGGTCAAGATGAAAGAAGGCCCTTTCCTTGGGTTTTCAATGCTGAGATGATGTCTTAACCTTGTTACAGCTTAAGCATGGATGGCCTTTTGTGCTCTCCTGCCCCTTTTGAGAAAGTGCTTGGTGTTAATGGATGGTACTGTAATTACTTTGTGTCCAGGGGTGGGAAACCTTTGGCCTTTTTGTGCTCTGTGATTGACCAAATGAATGTACTTTGTTTATGATTGGAAACTAATCTCCATTTGAGAAGAGACTTTGACTGACTAAATGAATGTACTGTCTAGGGGTGGAGCAGTACCTGGATTGAATTGAGAACTTCCTTGCTAAAGGAATGAGTTATACTGTATTTTGACTTTCTCTGTTCTGTGAATGTTTGCTGAATGAATGAGGTTTGCTGTGCTGGTAATCCAAACCTTGGAAGTTGCCTTTGCTTGGCATTACAATATTCATTAAAATACTAGTGACCTCTAATGTGGACAGTGACTTGGGAAATTAAATTACAGTGTAAAATGCTTATGATAATTCAGTGTTAAATAATTTTGATAAAGTGGGAAAGAGAGCTGGTAATAATATCAACAATCATAATTATAACAGTGATAATTCACATCTATATAGTAAAGAGATTCTTAACCTGTGGATGGATTTCAGGGAGTCCATAAACTTAGATGGAAAAATAAATGACATCTTTATCTCCCTTCAATTATTTAAAACCATGCTTGTGATGAGTCCATAGTGTTGTTGATTTTTTAACCAGATTGCCAGAGAGGACCAAGACCCCAAAATGTTCAAGAGTCTCTATTAAATATCACTTCTGGCATCTCTCTTATTCCTCTTATCCTATTGGATCCTTATCACAAACGCGTGAAGTAGGTGCCATTATTCATTCCATAGACATGCATGAATCATTAAGTACTGACTCCACCCTGTGTTCTGATGCAGGTGGACGGTATGGATAGAAATTCGCAAAAGGTCCCTCTCAGCACCAAAACAGAGTCATAAAAAGAATCATGGACATAGAAAGAAGGAAGGAAGAAAATAGAGTTATAGGAATTAGTCTCACTGGTCAGGAGGCGAGGACACTGGACTTCTTTGCTTGAAGAGGGAGTCACACAGCCTTGGGTGAGTCAGCCAGACACTTAAGTTTCATGTCAAAACATTGTGACCTGTCCTTCTTGGTGCCCACCAACCTATTACCAGCCTGGCTTTGCCCTGAAGCTTCATCATTCACTGCTATTCCTTCTGGCCTGTCTTCACTGTCAACCTCTGCCCACCAGGACAGTAAGGGCCCTGGAACTGGAGGTCTTAGAACTGACCTTCAGTCTTAGATTAGTCACTGACTTGCAATATGCTTTTGTATAAGTCATTTAATGATTGCTCATCCAGATGGTTGGGGTTCAGGGTCCTGTTCTTCAACTCCTTCAACTAGCTACTGCTGCCAGAACTTTCTGCAACTGGCCAATAAGATGCTGAGAATGACCCAAACCACAAATGAAATATACATTAATTTTTTTATTAAGGCTATTGTAATGGTAAGGGAATTTGAAGATCTTCCCTGCCCCTTAATAGGCCTAGGGAATTTGAAGATCTTCCCTGCCCCTTAATGGGCCTTAAGTGGAACTCAATAGGAGGGACTTGATTGTGGGGGAGACTTGTTTTTCAGGAAGGCCTACACCTTTTGTTACTTTGTAATTAGGCCTTGGGTCACTAAGGTTGTGATGTCCTTTGACCCTGAAGAAGGATATATATACTCTGAGGTGAGGTTTTGGTTTGGGACTCACTTATGGAAAAAGTTGTGTGATTTGACCACATGATACTTTGGATAGCCATTGAGTCCCTCAACTTTGAAAACCCAGATGTTGGTGCTTCTCTCTCTGGTAATAACTATGTATGTATGCAATGGTCAGACAACTAGAAGTCCTGTCTGTTGGTCTGCTGAATTGTGTTATTTTCTCTGTCTGTATTTTTTGTTTGCTTGTAATTTCTGTTTGTATTTTCTGAAGTTCAGCAATTTTATATGTGTATATGTGTGTGTATGTGTGTAATTAAAGTAAGATTGTTTACCTCTTTAAAGTTGCTTTCCTTTAGAAAAGCAGATCAAAGAACCTGTGCTAGCCAAGTCAACACTACATAAAGTCATCGGTCCTCTTAGCAAATGAAGGATGAACAATGCTAACCCTCTACATGTATGAATACATACATTCTTGTGAGGATAATGCAACTGGATCAGTCCATTCCCTAGACCCTGGTGGGTTGTGGGACTGCGCTAACAGAATCTGGAGTTAAAAAAAGCAACATGAAAAGAAGGGAAATGGAAAGGGAAAAAAATGGGGATACCTTCCTGACACGGGTCTACAGGATTGTACCTTCATCTTGCTCTCTCCAGTGAAGCCCTGCCAAGCACGTACAGCCTTAAAACTAGAGGGACAGCCAGGTGGCCCAGTAGAGAACATGCAAAAGTAATTTGAAAACATTAACTTGCTGTATAAATACTAGCTACTGTAATCATCATTATTAAGAAGGAGGAAATTGGCTACTGGGGCAGAAGAGGGAAAGAGGAAAAAAATCAATGTTATCCGCCTCCAGAAAAAGAACTGGTGGAGCCTGCATGTAGATTGAATTATACTTTTAAAAACTTTATTATTTTTATTGGTTTTCCTTTTCAGTCTACATTTTCTTTTGTAACGTGTTTTGTATCACTGCACATGTATAATCTAAATAAAATTTCTTGCCTTCTTAAAGAGGAGGAGGGAAAGAAGGGAGGGAGAGAGAAAAATTTTTAAATTGTGTGTTAAAATTTTTGTTCACATGTAAATTGAGAAAAAAATAAAAATAAATAAAAGAAGTAACAGAACTGTTTTTGGAGAAGAGGAAGAAGAAATTAGAGCAATAAACAGCCATCTGACTCTGGGTGCTCAAAATGGAGGAAAAGAGAGTGAGAAAAATTCGTTAGGGGCCATTTGGACCACAGGAAGAAAGAATTCAGCCTAGCATCTGAGGTCCACGGTGGCCACCTATCTTCCCCACCCATTCACAAAGAAAGAAGAGCTGCTTTATGTCTAACCTCTCTCTGCCAGCTCAAAGTCAAGGATCCCTGCTGCTCTCCTGAGATGCAGGCAGTATTACATAGTGAATAGAAACCTGACCTCAAAGCTGAGAAGATCTGGGTTCAAATGCTGCCTCTGATACAGCCTGGCACTCTTGGCAGGCACCAAACCTGTCAGTGCCCCACACTATTCATCTCAGACTATAAGTCATAGACAAGCAAGGCTGTACATACAGTACGGTATGTAGGATCTGGACTCTGAGGACCTGACTACAAATTCTGACTCTGCTATTAAATGGCTGAGTGGCTTTGGGCAAATCATTTGACCTCTCTGGGACTCAGTTTCCTCATCTGTAAAATGAAGAGGTTGGACAAGATGGCCTCAGGTCCTTCCCAGTTCTAAATCTATGCTTCTAAGGTGCCAAATGGCAATAGTAGAGGGAGTTTCTACACCAGAATTTCTGCACGCTAGCAAAACCACATGTATGGATCCATTCCAGGTCTCCCTCAGTTCCCAAGCTTCTGTTTTAAATAAGTCATCTTTTAATTTAGTAAGACTAGGCTCATCATGAATGGCCTCACCATAGAATGTCTTCCTAGATCCCCCTGGAGGACTTGAGAAGACAGTGAGCCTAGCCAGATCTGATGGGGATGGAAAGATGGCCCTGGAATCCCAAAGGCTTTGCTCCCCCAGCCACAGAACACTGACCCTTTGATCCTTGTCACATACCCCTTTGCTGTACTCTCTCAAAATGTATAGTACAGGGGAAAGAAGTTGCATTTCTAAGAATTTGGTTTCAGATCTTAACATGGGTGACTTTGGGCAATTCATTTAACCTCTTGGGCCTTAATTTTCTCCTGTGTAAAGTGTGAGGGTTGCCCTAAATGACCTCTCTCCCTTCTCGTTCTAAATCCATGAGCCTGTGACCTACAAGCCTGTTAGGAGCTGAAGAAGGGGACTGGCTTTTATTCCTCACTCTAGACTCTAGAGTCTAGAGTCATTGACTAATAAAGGGCAATTTCCTTTTGGTATCTAAGTATTAATCAGTGAGCGTTTATTAGATGCCTACTCTGAGATAGATTCATAGACTAGGTTCTGCAGGAACAAATTCAAAAGTGAGACAACTTGTAACTTCAAGCAGCTTACATTTTACTGATAAGTACTGGATATAGAAAAGAGATATATACCCAATCACTGGGGGATTCAGGACAGGCCTCTTAAAGGAGGGGCACTTGGGTTGAGCCTTGAATGGATCCAGGAGTTTTGAGATGCTAAATCCCCAACACTCCTCTGAGCTTCATTTTCCTCATGGAGTAACTAAGCAGGCCAGACAAGATGACTCATATCTCTTCTTCAGTTCCAGAATGCTGTAGTTCAGTTGGGGTAGCTTATTTGGGATCACAGGAACATAGATTTAGATAGAGTATCTTAGAGGTCCTTAAGTCCAAGCCCTTCCCCTTAAGGATGAGGCCGTTTAGGCTCAAAGGTGACCTAATCTGATTGGGATCCTTTTCAATATATTTTATTTTTGAGGCAGCAAAAGCCCACAGTTTAAAGTATTTCCTGATAAATGCTATAGGGATTCTGATTCAAAGGTGCAACAGGTCTGCCAAATATCCAAGTCATTAAATATTATAAAAGTGAAAAATAGTATAGCAGATCTCATCCTAACAGTGTTGCTATCAGTAATTCAGACATTATCCATAGCTAGATTTATATGGTACTTTTCAGCTTTGCATAGTACTTTATAAAAATATATCATTTTATCCTCACAATAACCCTGCTGTTATCCCCATTTCATGGTTGAGATAAATGAGGCTGACAGCAGTTAAGTGACTTTATATGAAAGGACTTTATATGAAAGGGGTTACTCTAGGAGACAGTCCTCAGTAACCCTCTGGCTTAGAAATGTTATTCCATATATATAATCTAGGAAACCTCCCTTAATAGCTCAAATCACAAAATATGCCTGATAATGGGACAAGGGCAACAGCTGCACCCAGACGTTCAGGCTTGGCCCCAAGACAAGGGATATAAACCCATAAAAGACTCCCATGTGAACCTACTTCCCCCAGGGGTTTTCCAGTCTTAATGAGATCCCACCTCCAGTATTAGGATACTGACCATGTGGCACTGGTTGAGCTGAGGGGAGACCAGGGAAGACACTCTGGCCTAGGAAGAGATCACAACTTCTTCCCTCCCTGGCCCCTAGCATCCTTCCTTTCATTTTGTATCTTTGTTTAAATAAATCTTAGCATTAGAAAAAAAGAAGTCCTAGAGCCTGCCTTGTTGGCTTTATATTAAAAAAAAGACTGTAGGATGGTTAGTTGCAAACACATTTTTGCTCCCAGTAGGCCATATGTGTGTATCTTACCTCTGTCTTTACTTTTCTTTGAGTAGAGTCTGCATTGGCTCAGCAAAGAAAGGGGGAGCTGTGAAATTGCTCTAAATCGTTCCATTCAACAGATCTCTGTGAAGCACCTATATGATAGGCATGGCCCTAGACAGTGAGAGTATAAAGATGAAAAATCCTTGCTCTTGGGTTGCCAAAGAGTTTTACATCTTCGATTATAAATCCTGGATCTGGATTCTGATACATTTTTGTGTAACCATGAGCAAGTCACCTCACCCATCTGAGCAACTCTAAAAAGTACCTAGTAAAGTCGTTTGATAAAAAGGGAGTTTCTGCACTGATAATTGAGCCTTGCAGAATTAATGTTTCTCCTGAAATGCAGTGATTTCTATAGTCCCTTCCAGCACTGAAACAAAGCATCCTAAAACAAATGAAGAACTAAAAAAATAGCAACAACAAATCCTGAAGGCAAAAATGAATACCAAGATTGATAAATTCTTCTTTTAATTTGTTTGCTTTTCTAAGTCAATAGTCTCTGAAGCCTAAGTAAAGTTCGTATGCCTTGGTCAGCTATTTTTGGTCATTCCTGGAGATGTTCTCCATGACTTAAAGATTTTAGAGGGAGTTCAGGCACACTGATCCCAGGAAATACTATGGAAATTGTTTGAGGTTCTGTATTCTCCATATGAGCTGGTCCTCTTTGACCCTTTTTCAAATAGAGTACAAGAAAAATCAGGTTGTTAGAAGATGTTCTTGAGTTGAGTTAACTGTTTAATGGAAGTTTTACCCCTTTTTCGCTGTGTTCCATTAGGGACTTTTACATGTAAGGAAACCTCATGGCATTTGTTACAAAATAGATTCTCTTGCCACCTTTTATTCCTCTATTAAGTTGATATCCTGTTGAAAAAAGATTTGGGATGAATATGAATGATTCACAGAACCTCCAAGTTGGAAGGCAGCCTAGCCCAAACATAAAAAGGGGAGCCCCTCTGCAACTTGCCTGACAGGTGGTCATCTAGTCTGCTGGAAAACCTCTGATGAGGGGAAAGCCACAATCTCTCCATTCATCCCACTCAGCAATATCAAGCTCAAACAGAAAAGGAGTCTTGCAGACTTATGTATTGACTCAAAAACCACAAATTGATATTATCCGTGTTTTATTGTGTTTTTATTTGTTGTGTTAAACATTTCCCAATTATATTTTAATCTGGTTCAGATTGTACTGGGGAGTTTTGCTAACTGCATGTGACTGAAGGGCAAGTTGGGTCTTAGAGTTGGAGAGACCTGGCTTCAGGTCCTACTTCTGACTTCGTTCCCATGACAATAAAATCTGCGGAAAGAAATGGTCGGGAGTTTTCCCTTACTTCAACCTGAACTTGCCCCTTCTCTCCCCTCCCTTGCTTTCTCCTCCCCTCCCCCCTTCTCTTACCTTCCCCTTCCCTTATTGCTGTTAGTTTTGTCTTTTGAGGCCAAATCTAATCCGTTATCTATGTGCTGACCCTTCAAATATCTCAAATCCATTATCATTCCTTTTTTTTTTCTTTGAGGGAACAGGGGATAATTTATTTGCTCAGGGTCACACAGCTAGTAAGTATCTGAGGTCAGATTTAAACTCAGATCCTCCTGACTCCAGGGCCAGAGCTCTATCCGAGGCATTGCCTACTTACCCCAGTTATCATTCCTAATGTTAGTATTCCCCAATCTGAACACTCCAAGTTCCTTCCATCTCACATGGCATGATTGTGAGGCCCTTTACCATCCATATTGGTTGTTCTTTGAAACCAAAATGTTTGGACACATTCTCCAAAAGGTCATATTTGAAGTTAATTTGTCTCTGAAGGACTTACTAATGCTTATTTCATAAAATAGCTAAAATTGGGACGTGCAGATTGGTGTGTTTATATCATACTGATTGATTTCCTAAGTTCATTAAAATGTTTACTATAATAAAATAAAACATCCAGACATGAATATTTAATTTATTAATGTTATAAATTGACATTAAATAGAAGCTATATGGTTTAGTAGATAGAGTATTGATCTTGGAGTCAGGAAGACCTAGATTCATATCCCACCCTTGACAGTACCTGAATAACCTCAGGCTAGTCTTTATGGCTTAGGCAACTCTCAGACTTATCCACTGGTAATAGATGTTAGCTGCTTAGTAAAGGGAGTTCTCACACTGAGGAAGCCCTCTGTCTGAGGAAATCTCAAGTCCTTCATGTATTCATCTATGTGTTAGCATGCCACAACAACATCTGCATGTGAAATATCAGCACATTTATTAAACTATTTAGTTGCTTCTTCAAAGTTATAAACTAATGATCCTACTTCCATAGGATCATAGATCTAGGAATGGAAAGGACTTCAGAGGCTATCAAGTACAGTTCCCTCATTTTATAGATGAGTTGATTGAAGCCCAGGGAAATTAAGGGACTTGGTAGAGATCCTTAAAAAAAATATTTATCACACATATAAGGTATTATTTTTCTGACCTTTTCTTTTTATAAGGATCTCAAAGCATTCAAATGGTTTTATTTGTGGCTATTAATTTTTTTTAAACTAGGGAAATTAAAGTTGAGAAACAGTAATCAATCATAACACTAGGTCATATATCAATGAGTCAGATTTAGAAGCTATGTCTTTCAGTTCAAAGTCTGAGTCAGTTGCGGGTCAATTCTGCTACTTCCCTTCCTGATTTTTGAAGTACTACATTCATTTCCCGAATTCTAAGATTACTGCAATAGATCAGAAGGTCAGTGATTCTTCCGGGCAGAGTAATTTATCACAGGTAAGGAAAGGGAGTTGGTTTGGTATTGAAGCCAGGTGGTATCAAAATATACCCAGGAGGGTAAAAAAAGAAGTAGAGATGATTTTATGTATTTGGGTAAGGGTAGGGTTGGAAGTAGGAGAAGAGAGCGTACTGATCAATACTCAGTTTACACTTATAAATTCATAGGTCCAGGCCAAAGATTCTAAGATCAGGGGGTCATGCTATTTAGCGTTGGAAGGTGTCCAAGAGATTAACTATGCAAGTCTTATTTTATATCTGTAAAATGACTCATTAGGAGCACTTACCTTACATTTATTTGAATGAAAAATCATCTAATAAATATTTACTATGTGTAGAGTATTGTACTAAGAGCTAAGGAGACCAATACAAAAAGCTAGAGGCCTTGCGCTCAAGCTGCTTACTTTGTAGTAGGGGAAGACTACAAACACAGGGGAATGGAGTTTGTCCATCTGGAATGATGTCTCGTGGTTCTTAATCACACAATCTTTCCCATAAAGGTGATGCTGATTAGATTATGGTTCTGAGAATTAGAGGTGAAAACAGATTAGGGTAAAAGTACTGTGATAAAGAGGGCCAGAGAACAGGGTGATAGACGTGGGTTGATCTATATATGGTGAACTCTCACTGGGCCAAAGCAGGAGCAGGAGCTAAAATGCAGAGCCAGGTAAAGGATGGAGCATAGCAGCATGGCACGAAGATGGTAGATGCAGTGTGATGCCAGAAAATGACTTAATATATCAAGTAGTGATGTCAGGAATAGGGCAGTTAAATAAATTTCCTCCATCATAAAAGAAACACTTAAAAACACAAAAGACTCTTAAGTGCACATTGACAGATACTTAATGTGTAAGACAGTAATCCATCACTTCTAATACACTCTCCCTAAGTTTGGTTCTTAAGACAGGAAACACTTTTTAAGATTGCTGATCAAGTAGAGCCACACTGTCCTAGGAATTTAACCCTAGATCTCCAGACAAGACAGCTTTGGCTTGGACTTTCTTAATCCATTCCATTATAGCATCCTCCTGGTGGTAGTCATCTCTTCTGAGAAACTGTTTTGGAGATTGTCCCCTGCTAGGCATCTAGTAGCAGGACTCAGGAGCTTGCAACCTCATGTGGAGGCCACTAAGACTGGACACATCCATCTCAGGGGCTCTCCTTGGTCACTTGTGTTCAGGGAAAGAAAGACAAAGAGAAAGGGGGGCAGCTAGAGACTTGAGAGTCAGTCTTGGGCAAACATATGCTCACTGCTGTCTCTGTACATGCCAAAGGGATGCAGGGGTGTTCAGGGAGCACTAATACCTCTGACATGAGGGCTACCAAGCCCTTTTCAGGGCTGCTTAGCCACCTTTTGTATCTACCTGCCACCCAACTCTCACCTGTGGCTCCAAAAAGCTGCAACATGTGCAGTGGTCACACTCCAGAAAAAACTTCAGCAGATGAGCTAAACTAGGTTGAGGACCATCAGGCCTCAACTTCATTAGTGAATCAAGGGGATGTCTGCCCTAAGCACGTGAAGACTTCTCCAGGCAGAATAGGCAGGTGAGAACAATTTGTTTCAGGGGCCGTGAAGGCAGCTGAAGCAGGCTCTGTGGAATGCTTAGAGCTTGGTCAGACATTGAAGATGCCAAGATCTTAAGCCAGGGCCTGAGGGTTTCAACACATCCTCTGGGTCTCCTATTCTACCATTACTTTGCTGATTACATTAGTAACAGCAGTGGTCAGTTAGTCAGTTGATTAACACCTGCTGCTGGTGTTAATTTGTTTCCCTCATGTTCAACTCTTTGTGACCCCATTTGGGGTTTTCGTATCATAGATATTGGAGTGGTTTGCCATTTCTGTCTCCAAATATTTTTACAGATGAGGAAACTGAGGCAGGCAGGGTTGGGTGACTTGGCCAGAGTCACACTGCTAGTGGGTGTGTGGGGCCAGATTTGAACTCAGGAAGATGAGTCTCTCTGACTCCAGTTCTGACACTCAATCCACTGTGCCACGTAAAGCAAACGAACAAAAGAAAGAAGATGCCAAGGTCATCCACTGTACCCTAGGCCATTGCCAGTCGACTTGACTTTTGTCCTGTCACTGGACTTCAGTGACTCTGGGAGATCTAATGGGGCTGCCAATTTTGTGCGACTCTGATTCACCTACTCCAATTCACACATGTGATGCCATTCATTGGTCCTCTCTGAAAATGAAGGATGAACAATAGTGTTTTTCTAGGACGTCATTATCCTTCCAGTCTCTTGAGTTTTCAGTCTTATCTTTGATGCTTCCTTCAACTGAAACTGCTTTCTTCAAAGTTACCAGTGGTCTCTTAATTGCGAAATATGATATTTTCTGTGTTCATCCTTTTGAACTTCTCAGAGATATATGCTATCATTGACTACTCTATTCTCCTGAATTTTTTCTCTCTCCTCTCTGATTTGCCACAAGTGATGCAGGTGTTTCACCTATAACAGTCCTCATATCTGCGCGCGCGCACACACACACACACACACACACACACACACACACACACAATGGAAATGCTCTGGAAGCATAGCCAACCCGGATGAGAAGGGAACCTTTTCCCCAGAGAGTGCTACATATTAGAACAGGCTTTTGAGCCTTCACAATGGAAGCACAAAATGTGGCACTAAAGCAGATGTTTGTACCAATTATCTCACAGGATTGATACAGATTACTTGAGGAAAAGAATGACTCAAAGGAGTGGAACCTTTTTCCTGTGTGTTTTTAAAGTAGCTCGATTAGAGTGTGTGGGTTGTTTAGTCTGTGGGTTGCCTCTGAGTTCTTCCAGTGAGTCTTTCAATGTTGACCTAAAGTCAATGATCCATAACTTAGCCATATGAGTAAATGTGTGGATGAAGAACAAGTTATTTTCTATATTTGGAAACCACAGTTGGTGAAAAACATGGAAAACAAACATAGGAAGTGCTTTGGCAACTTCAAAAGAAGACTAACCAACCTAGTGAGAAATATTCATTGGGACAAGTGTTTGTCCCTGTCCAGAATTCACTCTTGAGTCTCCAGACTTTCTCTGCCGTGCCGTAACAATCTCCTCACCCTAGAAGCTCATTCTGCCCCTGCAGCCTCTTCACCTTGGAATTATATTCCTTCCCCTATGGTCCCCTCTTTGATTGATCAGTTCTCAGAACTACCATTTTAAGAAAAGTTTCTAGGCCAACCATGTCTTCATTCCTCTCCTGGATCTACTTACTACTTTCTAGACTTTTCCCATTCTGTTCTGGGGCAGGTCCCTTCTCCCTTCATTCCTTCCCCCACAACATTTCAGCTTCCTTTTATCAATTGTCTTCCCCAATAGAATGTAAGCTCCCAGAGGCCAAGGACTCTTTCTTTCTCCTTGTATATATTCCCAGCACTTATCACAATGCCTGGTACATAGTAGTGGTATTTAATTAATGCTTATAGACTTGGCATGACTAGTCAGAAACCACCCCAATTCTTTACTCTTTGTGTTTTAGCTGAGAATAAAATATAGTTAATGGATGATGGCACCTTGGTAAATGTATTATGTCATATTATAGTTTACTGTTTAAGCCCAGAATTCTTAAGTTGAACTGGAGTTACGGAAGCATGGAGAAGAGTAGAAAGGATCGCTGCTTTTAAAAGACTGTCAGAATTCTATGTGCCAAGCAGATCAACAGGTGCCATTCAGTTCCATAAACAGACATCAGGACGCATTTCAGGATTTAAGGACTTTGTCAGCCCTGGGGGCCAAAACATCTTCTGAAATCATTCAAAATTACTGAGGACAAATTGGGGACAAAATGAACTTCTTTCTGATACAAGTGTTTCTTCTCAGCTTAACACTTCAATAATAATAATAATAATAATAATAATAATAAACAAGAACAACAACAACAATAGTACAGTTTCTCTGAAATTAGGATAGATACAAAATCTGGACCTGTGATTTCACTGGCACAGGGAGCTCTCCGCTAATGCAGGCTGGCACCTGCTCTGCCGCTTGGAACCTTCAGGTGTTGTCCAGGGCACTGAGGGGTTCAATGACTTGCCCAGGGTCCCAGAGCCAGTATCTGCCAATGTTGAGATTTGAACTCAGGCTTTTCTGGGTTCTGAGGCCAGCTCCCTGCACAACTCCGTTCTTCCTCCAAAGTCTATGAGATAATGATCATCTGTTGTTTCAAAAGTTCAGCCCAGTCAGGTGTTCCTCAGCAATCTCATTCAACTGAGTGAGGACACCATCTTCCTCAGTCTTGCACTGTGCAACCTCTGCAGTTTAGTACATTTTTAGCACATTTAGTACATTTTCATTGTAAACAGTGATCAAAGAGAAGTTAAATGAAATGATAAAACCGTATATAATAGTATCCCATGAGAGGATACAACCATGTTTCATATAAACTTGAGAGATAGATTTGGGCTTTGTTTTTAGTGTCTCTGCTGATGAATCTTATCTACACACGTAAGAGTGATGGACGGTTCCAAGAAAGAGGCAATTTCTCCCTCCCTTGGACCTCTTTCCTGGATTATGAGTCATAGCTCCAGGTCATTCATGTTATAAACAGAATCATTGGGATATTTTAGAACCAGAAGAGAACTTAGAGATAATTTAGTTCAGCTCATTATTTTTCAGTTAAGCAAACTGAAACCTAGAGAAATTCTGACTTGAGTCAGTACCTATGGCCAGTTAAAACTAGGTCTAACCCCCCAAAATCTACTGACTTAATAGCATATTAATAGTTAATTATTAATGTACACTGTATTGATAGGCAGAGATCTCTACTCCTATTCAGACAGGTTGGCCCCTTCTCTGCATTTTACGGTCTTAGAGAATTGTCAATGACTTGCCCATCACAGGACCAGGTTGTGTCATAGGATTTTTTTTTCTTTTTGAAGGGGGAGAGGCAGGGCAATTGGGGTTAAGTGACTTGCCCAAGGTCACATGACTAGTACGTGTTAAGTGTCTGAGGTCACATTTGAACTCAGGTCCTCCTGATTCCAGGGCTGGTGCTCTATTCACTCTGCCACCTACCCACCCCTATAGACAGGATTTGACCTCAGATCCTCCTGACTCTGAAAATGGCTCTTTTCACCCATGTGCTTGGGGTAGATATCTCCCTAACTCACCAAGAGGTCTAAGGTCTATTGGTTACCCTCAACCTGGTTTAGCCCTTTTGCTGAGAGGGTTTTACTGAAGTGTGACCACAGAGCATCCTACAGCTTCTTGAAACTATAGGTTAGAGTTGAGTGACTGGTTGGACACCAAAGGTGAATGAGCAGCCTTGAAAAGGTGTCAGCAAGCCCTCACACCAGATGTGCTAGTTCTTTCGAACACCCCCCTACACCCCAAGGTGATAGTGCCACTGTGGAAACAATCACTCTGTCCTGGCCAGACCATATCTGGAGAATTGTGCTCAGATTTTGGGGCTACATTTGAGGAAAGGCATTGGTAATCTGGAGAAAGTCTAGAAGAGGGTTTGGGGACTAGAGACTCTGCTCTTTGAAGTTCAATTGAGGGAAATGGGAGAAGTTAGCTTGGAGAATAAAACTTTTAGGGTATATAGGACCATAAACCTAACACTAAAAGTATAACCACTTTACTTTGCAGATGAAGAAACTGGGGACCAGAGAGGTTAGAATGTTAGGCTAAAGGTCCCATAGATTCTTTTACTCCAAAGCCAGCACTTTTCCCACTGACCCATGACCTTCAAGTCTGTGAAGGTCTGTAATGTGGAACAAGAGTCTGACTTGGCTCATTTTCGCCAAGAGGGCAGCCCTTACTGCAGATGAGAGGCAGGCTTGAGCTTTACAAAAAGAGAACTTTTCTAAAAATTAGAGCTGTCCAAAAGTGACATGGTCTGTCTTGGAAGCTTGGGTTTTCCATTTCTAGAGTTCTTCCACCGGAGGCTCTTAGACAACCACTGGATCTTCCATGTCATATGAACTTAATTGGCATTCACTGAATTCTTGTTCTATTGGAGGAGATTCCTGCTTGGTTAAGGATTGCACTGAAGGACATCTGGTCCAACCCTGTGATTCTGTCCTGTGGCGGTAGATTAACTTCTGGGCCCAGCTGCCGTTGACTAACCAACGTGAGAAGTTAAGAGTGTAATCTCTCGGCCAGACGAGCAACCATTTAATATTTTTATCCTTTCTCTTTACATTTGAATTGCTTTGCCTCATTTCCATTGTAGTCTTCTAATTTTTATATTTTGTTTCTGAAAAATATCCCTCCCTCTGCCTTACCCAGCAATCTGTCTTTTATAATGAAGATTTTTTGTTTGAAAAGGAGGTTATAAAAAGCAGTTCAGCAAAACCAATCAGCAGACGTATCCCATCCTATTATAGATGCCATATTCTATGCTCACAGTCCCCCACTTCTGCAATATAGGGAGGGAAGCATGCTTTCCCATGTTTTCTCTAGGGACAAGTTTAACTGCCATTCAAAATTGTCTTAGTTCTCATCCAAATATTCAAAACACATTTTAAACAAATATTAAATGAGAGTTGCCTTTATTTGTCAGTATACAGGATAGTAAATAAAAAGCTGATAGTTGTTACACTTGGCTAAATAGTTTTTTCACATACACATCCAGATATTTTTTATTTAATCATCCACATGTCAATGTTTCCTTCCTAGAGACAAATCAGTAATATATCTGATAAACATTTATAATCAATAGAGAAATGGATCAGGTGGGAGAAATCCAGAGGAAAAACTGGATTTTGAACTCATCTCCCAAAATCTGAGCTTCAGGTCTCTATTCATATGGCTCTTTGGGTATTGTCAGCTGCAGCTCACCTAGCCACTTCCACACTATTTTAAAGATATGACTGCTGGCACAAGAGGTCTCCTCTGGAGTTTTAAATATTGATACTTGTGCAATGTTGGATAATTTGGACTTCATGTTTTCATCATCAACAGCCTGGATGGCAATGTAGATATTGGTGCCATTGACCAGATTGATGCCTTGTGGCTCAAACACAAAGAACTCCTGGGCATTAGCCTCCTGAGGTATCAGGTCAGTAGTGTTCACTTGGAGAGCATCATCAAACTTGTCCCGCAGGTCAAGGATACTTTCACTTATTCGTATGATGTACTGTTGGGCTAGAAGGAGATAAAACTACTTATAATATTTGAATAGATTTAATAAAGCAAAAAAAAATTTAAAAAAATCACAGAGATCAGAAAAATGTGTTTTCCCCGAGAGGTCAAATGGCAAGCCACAGTTACAGTCTTATCTAGCATTCCATTTAAGGTCTTTTATGTGCATCCTTGATAAAGTGATAAATGTCAAGCAGGTACCTTTGTAATAGATCTCCACAGGGACCATTCCTCCCAAGAGAGAGAAATGACATTTCTAGTTAAATTCTTTAGGGATTGAGTTCTGGGTAGGTTTTAAAGTTATTTCCAAAGGAGGTAACTTAGTTCTATAGAACATTTCTATCTTATTCCTAAACCTGCCCTTCCATCTACCTTTCATTTTCCCAGGCTCTAATCTTCTATCTTCTCTGATACAATTGCCAAGAGAGGCTTTCTATGAACTTTGCTGTAGTTGCTTTAGTAAAATATCTCATAGGAGAGGTGGGTCCAATATTACAGAGTAAAGGCAGGGATTTGCCTGAGCTTTCCCCAAACCCCTCCAAATACCTTTAAAAAATCATTCTTAAAAAATTCTAGTGCAACACAACCCACAAAAAGGTGGAATGAAACAAATTTCCAACCCAAAACAACTTGACAGGTTAGCAGGAAAGTTCTGTTGCACCAGGTTGAAATAAATGCATAGTCAAATGCAGGCTGCTCTAGCACAGACCAGCCCCAGCAAACCAGGAGCAGGCTTTGGGGATGATTGAATTAGCAGGGGCAGTGGCAGCTTCCAGAGCTCTCAGCCCACAGATAGTAAGGGGGTTGAATAACTGGTCAGAATGAGATTACAGGATTTTTTTTTTTGCTAACACTGGAAGCAGGAATCTATTGCTTTGCCAATACTTGGACCTAGGTCCTGGGTAGCAGTCCCAGGGTGAGGAGGAGCACTAACATAACAGAAATTTCAGCCATAGTGAAGGAGGAACCTTCCTTATAGTTCCAGGGCAGAAACGAGTGCTTCTGGTCTCTCACAGATAAGAGCATAGGCCAGGACAGTAGTAAATACCTCTCCTTAGGTTATACCACCGTGGAAGAACTGAAAACTTACAAGTCCCTAGAAGTATCTCTGAAAACAGTTTCACAAACCCCCTGAAATGTGGAACAGTGTGCCCTCCACCCTGGAAGCAGAGCCCTACTTTAACACACTTAAAAGTCAACTAATAAGCTGGGAAAATGAATAAACAATGAGAAAAAAAAGCCTCTGACTATTGAAAGTTACTATGGTGACAAGGAAGCTCAAAACACACACAGAAGAAGGCAATAAAGTCAAAACTTCTACATCCAAAGCCTCCAGAAACTGTTGAATTGGTCTCAGGCCATGGAAGAGATCAAAAAGGATTTTGACAATCAAGTAAAAGAGGTAGAGGAAAAATTGGGACGAGAAACAAGAGTGATGCAAGAAGATAATGAAAAAGGAGTGAACAGCCTGGCAAAGGAGGCACAAAAAGATACCCAAGAAAATAAAAACTTTAAAAACATCGTAGGCCAAATGGCAAAAAAAAGGCGTCCAAAAAGCCAATGAGGAGGAAAATGCCTTAAAAAGTCAAATTAACCAAATGGAAAAGGAAGTCCAAAGGCTCACTGAAGAAAATAATTCCTTAACAATTAGAATGGAGCAAATGGAAGCTAATGAGAAATCAGGGAATGACAACACAAAACCAAAAGAATGAAAAAAGGCAATGTGAAATATCTCATTAGAAAAACAACTGACCTGGAAAAATAATTAAAAGATTATTGGACTACCTGAAAGCCTTGATCAAAAAAAGAGCCCAGACGTCATCTTTTAAGAAAGTATTAAGGAGAACTTCCCTGATGTTCTAGAACAGTGGTTCTCAACCTTCCTAATGCTGTGACCCCTTAATACTTGTATGCGTGTATATCTGCATGTGGGCAGACCCGCCCAAAGACCAATAGAGGAG
>CM053584.1:36379193-36416425 GCA_028627135.1 Pseudochirops cupreus
TTCCTTTCCCACCTCTCAATTTCACCTTTTAAAATATCATCCCTTCCTATTCAGTTGATCCTGTACCCTCTGTCTATGTACACACACACACACTCACATATGTATTCATATGCATATATACCCTCCTATATAGACATATGTGTAGGTATACATACACATATACATACATATATATATATATATATACATATACATTTATATTCCCTTCAACTATCCTCATACTGAGAAAAGTTTCATAAATTACAATTAACTTGACTTTTGAGCTCTTTGCCACAGTAGAACTCTGCTTCCAGAGGGGAGAGCTTTGTCCCAGATCTCTGGGGTTTTTGCAGCTGCTGGAGCTATTAGGAGACTGCTGTCTCTACAGCCCCCACAAGCTTTGGCTCACTGGTCACTCACCTCAGGACCACCACCCAAGACCACAATCCCGATCCAGGCAGCTCAAGGCAAGAGCACTTAGCCTCTGAATGGTCACTTGGCCCCCCTGCAATCTGCAGGCCAGGAACTCTGAAGCAGCCATGTGGAGGTGGCTGCATGGCCACCTCTTCTGTGGCTTCTGGCTCTGGGGGCAGAGGGCTGGACCAGCTCTTCTGTCCCCCCTAAATTCAGCCAAGTTCCAACGATTTTTCACTTTGTCATTGGCATTCATGGGTTGATGATTCTGGAAACCACCACAGCTGCTGGTGATCCACTCTCCCGAATGCTCCAGCCGCAGCTGGTCCTGGCAGCCCTGGGGCTAAAACTGTGGGGCTGGTCTTGGCTCCCAGTGTGCTGCTATGAACCCTTCCTGTCTGTATGCCAGGCTTCCTTCAGTGGGAGATTTGTTTTTCTGTCACTTTGTGGGTTCTGGAGCTCTAAAATCTGTTTAGAGTCTTATTTTGTAGGTATTTGAGGTGGTTATAGGGGTCGCCATGGAGTTTTCCTGCTTCTATGCCACCATTTTGACTCTGCCTCTAGTTAGATCACTTATCCAGGATCATAATTAATGAGTATTAGATCTAGAATTTAAGTCTGGGTCTTCAGATTCCATGACCAGGATTCTTACCACTATATTGTCCTGCCTTTCCCTAGACATCCAAAAGGATCTCTCCTCTAGCTATGGAAGCTTAATCAGGACTAACAAACAGTTTGTTTGACTTTCTGATCTGGTCAAAGCACAACTTTTTCTCCCAGATTTTGCTTGAGCTGAGAGTCCAGTGAAATTATGGACAAAATTCAGAAATCCTTTTTATGGGACAAGGTTCCTTGGTGTTTCTCCTGAAAATTTGCAATGCTTCCTTTACAACTTCAATAGCACCTCCTGGTATTTGTACTGAAATGTTTACATATATCAAAGTATCCTGACCCAGAAAGGCAATAGTGGAAAATCAGTTAATGTCAGGAGCATAGTGGGGAAGGGAATGTGAACTTCTAGCTTATCTTCTGTTCTAACCACTGCTCTGGGCCTCTATTCTGGACAAAGATATTCTTTGTGGAACAGTGGTAGGCAGTGCTCTCTTATCACAGTATTCCTGGCACTATGGGCAAGGGGGCTGGCTTTTTTTTCTTTTTTCTTTTTTAAATACATATTTGGTTTTAAAACTTTGAGTTCCAGATTTTTTTTCCCTTCTTCCCTCCTCATGTCCCCCCTCCCCCCTCCCCCCCACTGGTAAGATAAGCAATTCAATATAGGTTGTACACATCTAGTTACGCAACACATTTCCATAGTAAGTATATTGTGAAAGACTAACTATATTTCCCTCCATCCTATCCCTCCCCTCATTTATTCCATTTTCTCCTTTGACCCTGTCCCTTTTCAAAAGTGTTTGCTTCTAATTACCCTCTCTCCCAATATGCCCTCCTTTCTATCATCCCTCTTCTTATCCCCTTCCTCCCTATTTTCCTGTAGGGTAAGATACACAATTGAGTGTATGTGTTATTCCTTCCTAAAGCCAAATTCAATGAGAATAAGGTTGTCCCATTCCCTTTTACCTTCTTGCTCTTCCCCTCCATTGTAACAGTCTTCTCTTGCCTCTTTTATATGAGATAATTTACCCTAATCTATCTCTCCCTTTTTCCTTCTCCTAATATATTCTTCTCTCACCAATTAATTTTATTTTTTAGATATCATCCCTTCATATTCAACTCATCCTGTGCCCTGTTTGTATACATGTACATACATATGTACACTCTCATACATATATTTATACACACCTCTACCCTCCTATACATACATACATATGTATGTATACATATATATGTATACATATATATATACATATATATATGTATATATTCCCTTCAACTGTCCTTATGCTGAGAAAAGTCTTGTGAGTTATAATTATCATTTTTCCATGTAGGAATGTAAATATTTCAACAATTTCTACAGCCAGTGCTTCTGATAGAGGCTTCATTTCTAAAACAGGTAGAGAGCTGAGTCAAATTTATAAGAATACAAGTCATTGCCCAATTGATAAATGGTCTGAGGTTATGAACAGGCAATTTTCAGAGGAAGAAATTAAAGTTATCTATAGTCACATAAAATGCTCTAAATTACTATTGATTAGAAAAATAGAAATCAAAACCACTCTGAGGTACCACATCACACCTTTCAGAATGGCTAACATGACAAAATAGGAAAATAATAAATGTTGGAGATGTGGGAAAATTGAAACACTAATGCATTGTTGGTAAAGTTGTGAACTGATCCAACCATTGTGGAGAGCAGTTTTGAACTATGCCCAAAGGGCTATAAAACTGTGCATACCCTTTGATTCAGCAATACTACTTCTAGGTCTATATCCCAAAGAGATAATAAAAATGAGAAAAGGGACACATATGTACAAAAGTATTTTTAACAACTCTTTTTGTGGTGGCCAAGAATTGGAAATTGAAGGGATGGCCATGAATTGGGGAATGACAGCACAAGTTGTGGCATGTGAATGTAATGGAATACTACTGTGCTATAAGAATGATGAGCAGATGGACTTCAGAAAAACCTGGAAAGACTTACACGAACTGATACTGAGTGAAGTAAGAACCATGAGAACATTGTACACAGTAACAGCAACATTGTGCAATGACTGACCTTGATAGACTGAGCTCTTCTCAGCAATGCAATGATCTAAGAAAACTCCAAGACTCATCATGGAAAATGCTAGCCACATCCAGAGAAAGAACTATGGAGTTTGCATGCAGATTGAAGCATTTTGGTTTTGTTTCTTCTCTCTCTTGGTTCTAATTCTTCATTACAACATGACTAATGTGAAAATCTGTTTCATATGAATGTATATGTAGAGCCTGTATCACATTGCATGCTGTCTTGGGGAAGGCAGAGAGGAGTGATGGGGAGAAAATTTAAAACTCAAAATCTTATGGAAGTGAATGTTGAAAATTGAAAACAAATAAGTTCTTTTTAAAGTGCACAGCAGATGATAAAAGAAAACTCACAAGGAAGCAAGGAAAAGATGGCCAGCTCTCGACAACTCAACAGCTCTCTGCATTAATTGTATGGGCTTACTTGAAATGGAACTTTATCGCTGTGTGTTTGGAATCCTCTCTGCGTTCTGCTGTGCACAGACCATATTTTTTCCTATTTGTATTTAAGTTTATATGTTTCTTTTCTTAATTGTGTAAGTTTTAGGAATAAAAAGAAAAAAAGAAAGTATTCCCTCTCAAAGTCTAAATTTTCATATTTATTTTAGGGATTTAGTGGGGCGTTTAGTTTTAAGATCTTAGAGTGAAAGAGAATGGCCAGAGCGTAGGGGGTGGGATGGGGATATAAGAGGATTGGAGCAATGATGCTGGTATTCCCTTGTATTCTTCTGATTTTGTGTCCTCAGTCTTCCCTTTTAGAGAAATAGTGGCTCATTGAGAGGCTGTCTAGCCCACGGGGCCTACCACAGGTCATCTGGACAGATATTCTGATAGAAAGACAGACTTGTGAGGTTCAGAAAATATGTGCAAGATTGTAAGAGGTTGTATCATGCTACAGGGAAGTGTTGGAGGCCCGGGAATTAGTTGGGTCACATGGAGGTCAGAGCATATCGCACTGTCCCCGGCCAGGGGATACTGCATTGCTCAAGATTCTCTTGCGTGGGGTTATGTGCTGTTCCTGATTGGCGTCTCCACACCCTGGGGCCTTCATACCCTTGTAATTGCAATTCTGTTCAGCTGGGCTCTGTCACATGTGGTAGGTGGATCTGGGGGTTATATAAGATCTAAGCCTTGGAGATATCTTTGAAGCCTGCCTTAGGATATGGCTTTAAGGCTTCCCCATAGAGAGACTTTAATAAATTTTTCTGTTTGGACCTCAGAGCCATGAACTCTTTTGTTCTAAAAGGTATGCAAGCGTCAATTAGTTGGCTGTGTAACCAGTTGCGCCTGCTGGTAAGTTAGGGTACTCTAAAAGAGAACCCTGACACAGACTGTGGTAAGAAAAGAGCCCTGAGCTAGCATCACCTGATCATGCATCACTTACTTCATTTTCCAAGTCTCCATTTCCTAATATGTGAAGTAGGGATGAAGGTTATGACAAATGAGGTCTTTCTAAGCATCAGATAGAAAGGTAGAGGCAAAGTGTCTTGTAAACCTTAACACTAAATAAATGCCAGCTCATAGGGTTAGAACAGGCCCTGTTTCTCCTTGTTACAAACTTCAGAATCAATAATCCAAATACTTACAGAATCAATGCTTTGCATGAACATGATGGAGGCTTTCTCAGTCTGAACTTTGTCAGGTATGAATAAACAGTCTTCGTTATATTTTCCCGTTTTTGAATTTATTCTGCATTTTTTGATCACACAACTGCCTCCAGAACATGTATATGCCCTATTTATGCCAGTGATGGCTTCAGAATATCTGAAAGCATATTAGGATTAGATTTTATGAATATCAGTTCATTTCAAATCATCCCAACCTATGTGTATCCTTGATGTTATCACATCAATTATTCTTCATCACCAAATGTGTTCAGGCAGCAAAGTCTCAGGCAACCAGGAAGAACCATTTCTATTTGTCAGAGAACTCCTACAGGGATTTCTGGGTGGGCTTTTTTAGAATAATCTAAAGCTAGCCTGTCTGCAGGTCTGCTTTACTGGTGTCCCTGACTGTGCTGCTCAACAGGGCTGGCCTCCAGGCTCCTTATTGTCTTCATGGGAATTAAGAGAGAATTCTTCTCATTCTCAGCAATTATAGTAACTGTTCAGTGTTTTTTTTTAATCTCCACTAACATGCAGGACAGCTCAAGTTTTTTTTTTTAATCTGTATTCCTAAGTATCCAATTTGCTTTACATTGATTTCTTTCATAAGGTTTCATCCATTCATTAGATCAAAAGTACTCAACAAAGCATCTCCAACGCTCTCTGGACTAGCCAAGAATGTAGAGGAAATAAGGGCATTGTAAAGACTTGTGTCTCTTCCAGTTACCTTGCATTTACTTCACATCTATTTTGTTTATATGTGTATATAAGTACATGTTCTTTCCTTCAAGGTCTTTGAGAGCTGAGATGGTTACATCTTCCCCTTTGCAACCCCAGCACCAAGGACAGCATCCAGTACATAGCAGGTGTTTCATCGATGCTTGTGGATTGACTGATGCTAAACCTTTTGTTAACCCAACAGGGAGAGCAATGTAGGTTTCCTGCCCAGACAGGAAGAGAGCAGTTGTAGCCCATACAAGGAAGGATGCTGGCATTTTCTCTCCTTGAGAGCTGTAGTTACCCACTGAAATGCCAAGAAGTAATAGAATGTTACTTGTGCTTCCTAAAACTAGGTTGGTCCTTTGGTGCAGTAAGTGTGTGGTATTCCAACATTTGGGGACTTTTTCTGTCTCTATCAATGTGTACTGCTGCTGTCCTGAGGAGGCAGCAAGGATGTATGCTAGGCCTTTTTCTCTGGGGGTGGCTTGTATCTGAGGCATGTTTGCAAATCTCTCTGTGTTCCAGAAATATCTTGCAGCACCAAAGAGTTGGTCTGTGATTATTTATGCCTCAGTTTCAGAAATGGTTTCTGTGCTTTGATATAACTGCCTCTGCTTTGAAGTATACTGGGGTAGGAGCCTATCACAGATTATATAAAGAAGGTTATTGTGAAATTAATGATACACATACCATTGTTGTAATCTATAGATAAAAAGAAAAACAATCTTGATAACTGAAATACTTTAAAAAATTAACTTGAGAGAAGGTGATTTCAATATGATGTGGTTCACAGAAAAAATTAAAAGAAGACAATCATACTTTACTGGTACATTTTTTCCTTCAGACTGGTAGAAAGGCTCTTCTTCATTGTACTCCTCAAACACTCCCCACCGTAAATGGGCCCATTCATGAACTAAAATTCTACCTGTGGGAATATATTTTAAATGCAAAAATATAGTTACTTCTACAATTCAATGGTTCTGTGGGTAATTCCTCAGGTCTATATGGATATTCCCTTCATCAGTGCAAATTGTACCCTAGTCATGCTTTCATTTCTTGTGAAACTCTTATTCATGGTCTCCCACAGACCACCTGTGGATAAACTACCCAGTACACTGAGGCCCTTCTTCTGGAGCTTTATATTTCATGAGATGATGTTTGTAAAGCATTTAGCATGGTACCTGGAATATAGCAGATGACTGCTAAATATTTCCTTACTTCTTTCTTTCTTTTGTTCCTGCCTCCCTCCTTCCTTCCTTCCTTCTTCCCTTCCTTCCTCCCTCCCTTCCTTCCTTCCTAACTTCCTTCCTCCCTCCCTTCCTTCCCTCCCTTCCTCCTTCCTTCCTTCTTTCCTTCCTCCCTCCCTCCCTCCCTTCCTTCCTTCCTTCTTCCTTCCTTCCTTCCTTCCTTCCTTCTTCCCTTCCTTCCTTCCTTCCTCCCTTCCTTCCTTCCTTCCTTCTTCCTCTTACTTAAATAACTGGATGAATCTATGATCTCTTTAATTCAGCTATAATCATCAGTGGTACCTATTTCAGTGCATCCATGTCTCCCCATCTTATGTCCCTCCCTGCCCCACCCCCCAACAAGAATCAGTCAGAGGGAGCCCAACCAATGCTCTGGGGGAGAAATGTATCTTTGAAGAGGTTTCTTGACATTGTATAGATGCCAATAGAGTATTGTTCTGTTTTTCTACACTCAGCACATGCTGCATGTGTCTGTGTTTTCTATCCCTTGGGTGTTTTGTGTTCTGTGTTTGCCCCTAGTGCATTTATTACATTTCATACTAGTAGTCATTCCTGCTTTTCAAAATCTTTATCTTCCTTTAAGTTTAAGGTGTAGTTCAAGCATGCTCTCCACCATGAAGACTTCTCTGACCTCTCTCCCTGGTTGCTAATCTTCTCCCCCTCCTCACCATATTAGGTCATATACTTTTCTAGGGACATATTGACTAGCAATGTGCTGTACTAGAATAACCTTGGACATATCGCTTAATGTCTCTGGGCCTCAGTTTCCTCATGTGCCAAATGAAATGATTGGACTGGATTACATCTAAGGCTCCTTCCAGCTCTAAATCTACAATCCCATGATGCTAAAACTGACCATGTTACTCCCCTGCTTAAAAAACTCCCTTGGCTCCCTAGTGCACTAGGATTAAATGTAGACCACTGAATTTGATCTTTAAGGCCTTCCAGACTCTGACTCTAACCTACTGCTTTCCTATTACTTCCTTTTGTGCCTTTTATAGTCTAATCAGATTGAATAATTTGCTGTTCCCAGAGGTCAACATGCAATGTCCTGTCTTTAGATATTTGCCGAAGCCTTGTCCAATTCCTAATATGAACTTCCTTTTAATGTGCCTTTCAGAATCCTTATGTTCACTCAAAATTAAATTTTAGTACCATCTTTTCTGGAAAGTCATCCTTGATCCCACTGCCTATTAGTCCACTCTTAGTCTCTTTTCCAATTGACTGATCTCTCTTGTTCCCTCTTTACTCATTGCTTTGTTTTCTAATTCTCTGTGTCTGTCTCCTATCCTTTCTGTAGACTGTGGGCTATCTGAAAGTCGAGAATGTTTTGTTTTCATCTCTGTAACTTCTAAACCTTACTTAATGCCTCACACATGGTAGGTAGTTAGTAATATTTGTTGAATTTATCAATAATCAAATTTGTTGAATTTATTAAAAATTTAATTCATTAAAAACTAAAAATTAATTTAAAATTAAAAATCTATTTGACTTCTGTCATTTTAATAACAAGTTATGCTTAGATGCTTGAATCCTCATGGAGAAAATTTAGATTCTTATGTTCATATTGAATGTTACATGGATTCTTAAAATTTTGATGTGAGAAATACTTTAATTGGGATATGTTCTCTGGAGGAGTGGTCTCTAGGGGTAGAGGCTCAGACCCCTGGAGAACCAAGGCATTAACAAAAGATGTGATCCTCAGGGTTCTAAGGTGGGCCCTCTTCTCCCTCTGTACTGTTTCATGTGGTAATCCACCAAACCCCTGAATTTAATTACCATCTTTGTGCTGATGATTTTCAAATGAGTCTATTCTGCCCCAATGTCTCTGCTGACCTCCAGTGTCGCATCTCCAACTGCCTTTCAAACATCTAGAACTGATATGCAGGAGACATCTTTGACTCAATGTATCTAAAACTGAATTCATCACCTTTCGCCTTAAACCTCTCACTCTTCTTCCTATTACTAGACGGAGAGCAATACCACCCTCCCAGTCCATCAGGCTCACAAGCTAGGTGTCATCCAGGATTCCTCACTCTCTCTTGCTCCCAACATTTCATCTGTTTCCAAGACCTGTTGATTTCACCTTTGAAGCCTCTCTTGAATTTGGCCCCTTCTCTCATCTGATGCTGCCAGCACTCTGGCCCTCATCACCTCACACCTGGACTATCGCAGTAGCCTGCTGGTGGGTCTGCCTGCCTCAGATCCCTCTCCAGCCCAATCCAACCTCCATTCAGTTACTAAAGTGATTTTCTTTTTTTTCTGATAAGGAAGGAAGTAAAAAAAATTAGAGACCACCAGTCTAAAACAATTACATTTCCAAAGCTGAAGTGAAATACTGCTACCCCTTCCTAAATGAAAAAAAGGAATGCCCTGCAATCTTTTTGGCTAATCTGCATTTTCAAATCAAGAGAACCACATTCTATGTATATTGTGAAAACCTAAGTATGATGCAAATATGATGCAATACTAGACTTTCATTGGTAATTGTACCTGGTGGTCCATACTCATCCAACTTTTTCCCCTATATGATGTCAGGAGTTAAACAAATTCTCTCTCCCATGTCTCCACACCCGCCAAACTGGTCAGTTTGTGGAACATCATTGCCTGTGAGGTTAGGTTCTTCAATGATGATATCTGCCTAGAAATGTTTTTTTTAAAAACTTTTTATTATATAGAACATCATAAACAAAACTTGCAATATTTGGACTGAAAGATTCTAGAAAAATAATTATTAGTGAATTATATTTTTAAAAGATTTAAGTCATACACGACCTATTGTTTAATAAAAATGTTATTTAATAAAAATGAGAGTTTGATGATCTTACGTTTTTGTAGGTCTCAAGTTTTGGTTTATCATAGTCTGGTTTTGTCTGCCATGTTGTAGGAATCAAGATTGAAATTTCTTTGAAGTAAAATCTTTTTTCTGTGGCTTTATACAGGTACGTTGAAGCCTCTGACACCACATCCTATGTGAAAAGAAGAAATCTATCAAGAATCCTAGCTGACAGAGGGATATGTAACCAATAATTTAACTTCACAATGCAGATTCTTAGTGTAAAAAGATTACAGTACTTCAATCAAGTGAAAATGGAGACATATGGATAGGCTTGTATTGGAGTGGGAATCTGGTGTTCTGGGTTCAAGGATCAGGCCTGCCATCCCTAAAGCTCCATAAATACTGCAATTTAGAACAAGATATATAAAGAGACTCTCGTGCCTTCATCTGTGAAATAAGGGTAAATTGTCTTACTTTCCTTAAATTAAATAACTTTTCAGTGAGGACATACTGATTGGGATGCTCTAAGAGTCTTTGCTAAAGCATCTCCAGCCTTTATCATGAAACTTGGCAGTTTTAATCCATCCAAGGTTTGATACATGTCCCAGTGCAGTCTTGATATTTTTCCTACCCATCCTTAGATTCACTGAGTGACTTTGCTGTCAACAGGACACAATTCAATTAAACCCCATTTGACAAATGGCTTTTAAATACCTAACATCTGCAAAATACCACTGGGGACAGAAAGGTGGCTACACACAGACTCTGCTATTTAGGAGTTTGAGGTTTAATGGGATGTGGGGGAGGGGTGGGAGAGCCATATACTCAAAGAGTTATAATGCAAGGGGAAATGGGATAAATGCAAGGAGATACCCAAAGTACTTAGAGAAATGTGAGCCCTGTCCCTTTCTTGCTGGGGTTTCATGGAGGAGATGATACTTGACTGTGTGACCCTCATCAACTCATTTACCCTCTCAATGTCCCTAGCAACTTTCCAAGACCATTAGAGAGTACTTGCCACTTTGTATTGGTGTATTAGGGGTTCTTCTCCTAGGGTCTATGAATTTAAAAAAAAATTTTTTTTATAATTATGGAGCTTTTATTAGGCAAAAATCTCTCCACGGAGACCCTGTTGCTTTGTCATTTCTAACCAAAGAAGTTGTATCTCTGAAGGTGCACCAGACATTATTATCCCCAATTTATAGATGAGGCAGCTGATGATGCCCTGATAGGTTAATAAACAGTAGAGGGTAAACCCAGGTCTTCTGTCTCTTTCTTCTATTCCCAACTACATCTTCCCCCCCTCCAAACCATCCTTGAACTCCCACTGTGAGGAACTGTTTTATTGCACTTCTCTTACCTTTATGTCTTGAATGAGTTCATCATCCTCTGGCAGAGTTGGGTCAATGGCAATGACAATGTTTTCATAGCCATTGTTATTTAGCTGAATGAGGGAAGCAGTTGCCCCCTGCAGCAGGTACAAGGACAGGGTGAAGATCAAATTCTTAAAGGATCCCATCATTACATGCCAGAGAGTGTTGGTCCAGAGGGTCCTTCTCTTTCTGTGTCCCTCTCTCACTCTGTCTTTATATATATATATATAAACATCATCTTCCATGTTATCAGTGTTGGTTTATTATTGCCCTTTGAACCCTTTTCCAGTTAAATATGCTACTCTTATTCTTGCCCTAATTCCAGGGAATAACATGGAAATAATAACGTTGTGTATACTCAAATATTTCATTTTGGGTAGGGCATTGTGCTGCAATCAATCATACCACATGTTGGGATTGAGGGTGTGGGAGTCCCACACTCCAGTTCACCAGAATGGACATAAGCAGCTGGTTAGCCAAGGCAAATACTATGCTTACAATTGTTTGCCTTCTCTGGAACCCTGATTCCTCCTAGCAGAGGTCTGACTGAAGTCAGCTAGCACATATGAAGGTGAAAAAGAAATCTTGTAGTGGAAAGAGCATGAAATAGAGACTTGGGTTTGAATTCTTGTCCCACCATTTCCTACCTGTGCAACTTTGGGTAAATCACATCACTTTTCTTTGACTTTATTGTCCTCATAGGTTAAATAAGGATCTCTAAGCATTCTCTAGTCCTGGGATCATTGAGGTGTTGTTGTTCCTCATTAGAATGTAAGGTCCTTGAGGGCAGGGTCTATCTTGCTTGCTTATCTTTATATCCCCAGAACTTAATGAATTAACTGGCACTTTAAAATGCTTTGTCCATTTTTCTGTCTGTCTGTCTGTCTGCCTTTCTTTATCTATCATCTATCTATGTGGTTATCCACCTATCTCTCTGGTTATATCTATCTGTCTGCCTATCTATCTGGTTATATCTGTATCTATCTATTAATGTGGTCCCCTCTCTCTCTCTCTCTCTCTCTCTCTCTCTCTCTCTCTCTCTGTCTCTCTCACTCCTCTTTCCTCTCTCTCTCTCTCTCTCTCTCTCTCTCTCTCTCTCTCTCTCTCTCATCAATCTAGGTACTAGGTGGCATAGTAGATACAGGACAGGAAGATCTGAGTTCATACACTATCTAAAGCAGTTACTAACTATGTGATGCTTAAAAAGTCACTTAACCTCTCTTTGTCTCAGCTTCCTCAACTGTAAGGTAGGGATTACTTCCTATGGTTGTTGTGAAGATCAAATGAGCTACATCAGTAAAGTCCCTTGCAAACCTTAAATCTATATAGACATACTACCTATTCTTACTGCTCTTTTTAATCTATCACTGTGTGCCTCTGTTTCTGCTTCTGCAAGGTAAAGAAGTTAGACTCAATGATCTCTAATCTCCAGTTAAGTTCTAAATCCTTAGGTTCTTTAATCTGACAATTCTATTTGATCAGAACAGTCCAACCAATAAAGTTCAAAACTATAGGCCAGGCATTTGAAGCTCTCTACAATTTTGGTATCCCTCTATTTGCCATCCTTTCCCTATTCTTCTTCTCCTCCGTTCCTTGCAAAATGTACAACTCTGTCTCTCTCCTTACTCTTATGTTATATTGTCTCTTGGTTGCTTGCAGAGGATCAAGGATCACAGAGTTGGAGCTAGAGGGACACCAGAGGCCATCTACCTCAATCCCCTCATTCATAGATGAGGAAACTGCAGCCGCAAACATCATCAGCTTTCTTTTTCTGTCTCATTTCTCAAAAACCTTTTCTTCTTAAGGAAATTCATATATACTTCATTTGGGGACTTAGTCCAAGCTTGACATTTTATTGTCCAGTTGTCAAAATTTTGTAGGACCTGGCTGGTAGGAGAAGATCTATAGGAGGACTATATGCTGAAGCCTAGCAATCTTGCTTACTCAGCTTAAGCGATTTGAATGAAGCCACACAGTTAGCAATAGGAAGATTCACAGCCTAATGGTCTTTGCAACATTATCTTTAGATGAAATGAGATAACAGATAAATCATCTTTGCAAACCTTAAAATACTCCATAACAGCATACTATGATGCTGCTGCTGGTGATAATGCAACTCACTCTACTTGAAGTGGAGTTAGAACATTTTAAACAAGTATTCTGAAAGTAACAGTAATAAATAATTTATGTACATGTTCAAAATGTTCACTATTGCTAATAGTTCTAACATTTAATATCAATTTTTTCCTCTGAAGTATTATACTCAGTTTTGTTGGGTAGGTGATCCTTGGCTTTAATCCTAGCTCCTCTGACCTCCAAAATATATTATAAGCCCTTGGATCCTTTAATGTAGAACCTGCTAAATCTTGTGTAATCCTGATTGTGTTTCCACCACACTTAAATTGTTTTTTTTTTCTGGAAGGTGCAATATTTTCTCCTTGATCTGGGAACTCTGGAATTTGACTACAATATTTCTGAGAGTTCTCCTTTTGGGGTCTCTTTGAGGAGGTGATAGGTGGATACTTTTAATTTCCATTTCCCCCCCTGGTTCTAGAATATCAGGGCAGTTTTCCTTGATAATTTCTTGAAAGATGATGTCAAGACTCTTTCAGGTAGTTTAATAATTTTTAAATGATCTCTCCTGGAATTATTTTCTGGGTCAGTTGTTTTTCCAGTGAGATATTTCACATTGACTTCTATTTTTTCATTCATCTGGTTTTGTTTTATAATTTCTTGATTTCTCATAAAGTCATTAACTTCCATTTGCTCTGTTCTGATTTTCAAGGAATTATTTTCTTCAGTGAGCTTTTGGACCTTCTTTTCCATTTGATCAATTCTGCTTTTGAAGGCATTCTTCTCTTCATTGGCTTTTTGGGTTAGTCTATCTTTAAGGTGTTATTTTCTTCAGCATTTTTGGGTCTCTAGCAAGCTGTTGACTAATTTTTCATGATTTTCTTGCATCATTCTAATTTCTTTTCCCATTTTTTCCCTCTACTTCTCTTACTTGAGTTTCAAAATCCTTTTTTGAGCTCTTCTGTGGCCTGCAACCAATTCATATTTTTTTCTTGGAGATTTTGGATGTAGGAGCTTTGACTTTGTTGTCTTCTTCTGAGTGTATGTTTTGATCTTCCTCATCACCAAAGTAAGATGCTGTAGTCTGATTTTTTTCTGCTGTTTTTGATCATTTTCCCAGACAATTATTTGACTTTTTAGTCCTTTGTCAAGGTAGGACTCTGCTTCCATTGTAGGGAGTATACTGTCCCAAACTTCAGGGGTTTTGTGCGGCTGTTTTCAGAGATACTTCTAGGGACCTGTAAATTTTCAGCTCTTTCAAGGTGGTATGATTAAAGGAGAAGTGTTTACTACTTTCCCGGCCTGTGCTCTGGTCTGTGAATGGCCCCAAGCACTCTTTTCTGCCCTGGAACTGTGAGGAGGATTCATTCTCCACTGTTGCCACAAGCTCCACCATGCCAGTGCTCCTCCTTGCCCAGGACTACTTCACAGAACTACAACCCAGATGAAGTACAGGCAAAACAAGATAATCCTGCCTTAGTGCTAGGAAAGAGATCCCTGCAATTCCCTTCTCTTCAGCTGCTTAATCCCCCCACTGTCTGTGGGCTGGGAGCTCTGGAAACAGCCACTGCTGCTGCCACCACCACCAAAGCTACCACTAGCCTGGGGCTGGGGCAAGACTGCTCTCCTCTCACACCCAGGTCCCACAGGCCTTCCCTACTGATCTTCTAATTTGTCTTTGGCATTTGTGGATTGAGAAGTCTGGAAACTGCCACAGCTGCCAGTGATTCAGTGCCCTGAGGCCTGCTCTGGCCTGTCTCTGTCTGTGTGGCCCAGGCTGGACTGTGCTCTTTTCTCAGACTAGTGCAACAGACCTTTCCTGTCAACCTTTCAGGTTTTCTTGGGCTGGATATTTGTTTCGCTCTGTCATTTTGTGGGTTCTGATGCTCTAGAATTTGTTTAGAGTCATTTTTACAGGGATTTGAGGGAGATCTCAAGTAAGTCCCTGCTTATTCCATCATCTTGTCTCTTCCCCTAGTTCTAATATTTGCTCAAAGGATTTTGCCTGTTAAACAAAAAGATCACCTGACACAGGACCCTAACAAATACTGTAAGGGAATATCTGATATTGGTAAAGCTTTCTTGGATCACACCCAGGAACAAACCAGAAAAAGAAGGATAAGCAACAATATGGAAACTGTATATATTGAAACTGTATCTCTACTTAAGTGCAAGCTGAGTTAATGTTTTTTCCCACTGTTTCATGTAGACTGTTCCCCTAGGTCCTTTCATGGCACTGATGGACTTAGTAAGCACTTGATGCATTTCTTGGAAAAAACCAATGCCATGCAACCCCAAATAGAAGATTCATGTTATGGCAGGATATTTAATGGAAGAGTTGTCAAGGTCAACAAGTCAGGGATGTTTTGTGGATACAGTGGGGTAGATTTATCAAGGACAATTCATCTGCTTCCTGGAGCTAAAGGTCCCTTAGGATTGGAAGACAGAATGAATGAGTCAAAAGTATAAAAATTAAAGCACCAACAGAGAGCATAGGATATGAGTGATATTGATTATCCAAGGAAAGGCAAAACCACAATTTAACTGATCCCTGAAGGTACAGAGCTTAGTGGATTGTCCATCATTCCTTTTTTTTTTTTCATTAGTTTGGTGCTTTGGGATTGGGGCAGGGGATGTACATGAGTACTCCTCTTCTTGATACAGACAATAATCTTAACATCTCCTCATTTTGTGTTGTTCTTTTTCTAGTCCTTCCATAAATCCCCCATAGAGGTCTATTCAACATACTAGAAACCTTCCTTTTAATTAATTAATATCTTTGTAGTACCAAGATGTGACATGGTATACCTGGTCTTAGAACAAAGAAGACCTGAGTCAAAATTCTGCCTCTGACATATCCTGAGTGTGTGACCCTGGTCAAGTCATCTAATTTCTCAGCAGAGAGAAGGCAGAGCTTATTTTGTTTTCTCTGAGAAAGTTTCAGTTAAATATTAGGAAGCCTCACAGGTATTCCTTGGAGAGGTGAAGAAAGGAGTAGGTTGAGTTGGTTTTAGCATATTCCTGAAGGCAACAAGAAAGACAATTCTGTGGGACATTTAGTAATTTCATATTGTGGTGCTCATGATAAATATTTACAAAAGGATTGCCATGAGATTCCTTGTGGCTTATAGGCTTATTCAATGTCAGAGGAGGAATGAGGAGAACAATTCTTCCAAGAACTTAGTAAGACTCTGCAAATTAAATCAAAATAGACTTTGATACTCAACAACTTCAATATGAAGGCAGAAATAGTTGATGGTATCAAGAAATTCATCGGAAAATATAAAACAGGAATAAGGAAGGAGAGAAACCAAGGATGCCACACATTGTGGGAAAAGAATTTCTAGGCATTGGATATAGTAAACACAGAATACATTACAAAAAAATGAACATGATATATTTTTACAGACAGAAAGAGAAGACTTATGGACACAGACATCAGTCCTGAATCAACTGTCTGTATACAGTTATACAGTCTGTATATACCATTTTGTTAAAGTAAAGATCCAAATTAATATAAAGCTAGAAGAAATATAATATAATATAAAGCTAGGAGAAAAATACATGGCATGTAATGAAAACTACTGAATCCTGCCCTATTCATATAAGTTGTGGATAATGAAAAGCTGGTAATTAAGTCAAGTCAGCAAGCATTTATTAAGTGCCTGTTATGTGCCTGGCACTGTCCTGAAAAGGGTCTGTATCGGGGATACAGAGAAAGGCAAAAGAAAGTCCCTCTTCTTAAGGGGCATTTTTTCAGTTGTGGAAGAAATAAACAGCTGCCTCATAATTGCTCATCCCTTTTGGAAGACCATAGACAAGAACCATACCTAAGCTCTGTTTAGAGGTTTTCCCCAGAGAAGTATCTTGTGGGGGTATAATGAACCAAGAAAGGAAGGGAAGCTTGATGCCTTCTCTTTGAGTTCAGGCTGTTTCCAGAATGTATGTGGGCTCCCTGAGTCCAGAGCATTAGTCCTCATTGTAAGGAGCCACTTGGGCCTCCAGTAACATAACAAATAAGGAACTTCAAAGAAGAATAAGAGTAACGAATGTCAGTCATCAGTGACATGTATGTTCAAAAAAGATGGGTGGTCGGGTGGTGAGGGGAAGGTGGCGGACATCTCTACTCTGATGTTCCAGCCTGCTGCCATTATTATCACTGCTGGAGCTGCTTCCTGCCACAGCCTGGCAGAAGAGAGAATGGTGAGATATTGAGACCAAGCCTGGAGTCTAGTTGTACAGAAGCCACACAGAATAAAGAGTCACAGAGTGACCAGAGCCGCTCTTCTTGCTGGAAATAGAACTGATTGCTACTTATTCAGTCCTTGCATCACATAATCTTGTGCTCTCCCGGTTGAGCACTGAGTATCCATCCCTAATCTTTGTTTCTTAAGAGCTTGGTTTTCTTTCATTTTTAAAAACTAATTTATCTAAGATAAAAAATGGAGTCAACTATTGTATCACTGATTGATGTGCTTTAGCATTCAGAGACAGTTGGGGGTGAAGCCATAGGCAATAAGGCAGACAGGAGAGAGAAGGGGGAGGTTTTCAGCTGAGTTACATGTGACAATAATAGCCAACATTTGTATAGTAGCTACTATGTGCCAGGAACTGCACTAAGTACTTTCCATAAATGATCTCACTTGATGCTCAGAACAACCTGGGAGGTAAGTGTTTCCATTTTACAGAGGAGGAAACTGAGACAAACAGAACTTAAGGGATTTGCCTGGGCCACATAACTAGTAAATGTCTGAGGCTAGATTTGAACTCAGGCCTTCCTGACTCCGAGACCAGTACTCACTAACTACCGTGCCATCTTTCAGTGTGTATGGATATGTGTATGTGTGTGTGCGCGCACACAGTTACTATCTTATTAACGTAGGCTTAGTGTTTGTAATTTGATTTTTATTAACCCAAACACATAAATAAATAAATAGTTAAACATATATACAAACATACACACATATGTATATATACATATATTTATATATTTTTGATACAGAGAGATAGATTATCTTTCTGATCATTAGAACTTTTCTAGCTGTGGGCTGAACAAAAGAGAATTGTTGATTCATACTTTTATGCAGAAAAAGTACAGAAAATGAGTATATAAATCCATTCTCATACCTTGTTACAAATGAGTCAACACTACTGCTAGGAAAGAACTTTGTGAGGTGGATTCAGCCCTGGAGGCATTTGCCATAGATATCTTCTATTCCTATTATTCTTCCTGAGGCAGGTTCTCCCAAAAGGAAGTCACACCTGAAGGAAAGACTTTCCAAAGGAATAGAACTGCCTATATGAGGACACATGTGGTTCAGCTAAGATCTAGTAACCTGTTCTGCTCCCCTGCCAAGTAATTTCTTTCCCATAATCTACAACACAACTGCTAAGCTAGATCTATAATCCACATCCATTTCCTTTTGAGGCAGTTCACTTGACATCTTTGGAAAATCCTACCTAGATCTGCTTTTTCTGAATACTTAGCTCTAGCAGAGATCTGGCTTGCTGGTCTACTTTCTGGACGTTACACACTGGTTTCCTGTACCCTAAAAAATCAGATCCCTGAGCTCCCTCTTTGGTCCCTTCCCATGGGTGTGCTCTGGACCAGTTTATCTGACTTATCTGAGGTAGTTGACTTGTTACCATCATATCTCATTAACCTTGGCTGTTTAGTGTATGTAATTTGATCTTCATTAATACAAATGCCTTAAGACAATAATGCAAAAATATTAATAAAAGAGAGAGACATTCACAGGAGGAGAGAACAAGAATGAAAGCATGTGAAGCAACTTAAAATAATTGATATAGAACTAGAAAGAACTTTAGTGATTGTAAGGCCCAACTCTCTCATTTTGTAGATGAAGGAAAATTTGTCACACGAGATCACACGAGAAGTAAGCAGCAGAGCTGGGGTTTGAACTCAGGTCCTCTAATTCTAAATTTAGTGCTCATTACTAGCAGCTCATGTAGTCATAAAGTGTTTATTGTATGAGGAAGGTGCTAAAAAGAGAATGAAGGCACGTGGGCTTGACTGTCTTCCCTTTTATTCCTCCCCCAGAGTTATTAGCACAAGTTATAATAAGTAATAATAGCCAAATGGACACCTATTTCCAATATTAGATGCTGATACCAAAGGCTCTTACTTCGTGCCATTTCCCTCAAAGAAAATCCCAGGGGAGAGTGTCTGTTCAATTCTACTTTGCCTAATCACATTCTGACTACTTCCACTGTATTCCACCCACAGCAGCAGACACAAATATTTCTGTCAAGACCTACCTCTTCATGTTTGATAGATCCTCATTCAGTCTGGTCTATCCTAGCATATAGTTCACTGAATCATGGGATCATAGATTTAGAACTGGACAGAACCTTAAGAGACCATCTCAGCTGTCCATTAAAGCATAGGTCTGACCCTGTGACTCTCCTGCTTAAGAAACTTTAGTGACTTTCTATTATTTCTAAGACAAAATACTAGCCCCTCTGTTGGCCTTTTGGGGCCCTTCCCAAGTCTTCTTTTCAGAGTGGCCTCATTTAACTTGCCCTCATGTACTCTATGTTCTAGCCAAAATGACCTCTTTGCCATTCCTCATGTGCAACCTTCCATCTCTGTACCTTTGGTCAGGTTGCCCTCTATGCTTGGAACCTCTGTTCTCTTCGTCTCTGCCTCAGAGAATCCTTCAGTTCCCACAAGCCATTTCCTGAATGAGACCTTTTCTGATCCCCCTGATTATTAGTGTTCTCTTATGCCCTTCCATATTTAATTTGTATAGAATATGTATTAACGTATCTGTGTACACACTATATCCCTTTATAAAATGTAACCTCTTTGAGGACAAGAAATGCCTCATTCATCTTTGAATCTCTACTAGTTAGATCAGGCCTGCACAACCGCAGTGATGGTTGATCACCTTGGGTCGCACCTGAAATCCTTTGGCGGCTGCAAGTGGCCCAAGGGCCATATGTTTGACAAGCCTGACTTAGCACAGCACTGTAATAAAGTTGGCCCTTAGCAAATACTCAGTAAATCCGTTTAACCTTCTTCATTTTGTAGATGAGGAAATTGAGACTTAGTTGTTGATAGGAGTCATTCTCCCAAGATCATGCAGTAGTAGTAGAGAGAGCAATCAAACCCAGGTTCTCTGATTCTGGATTCCATGCTCTTTATACTGTATACTGTTTGGTCTCTGCTCTCTACATCTCTAAATTTGTTCCTGTCTTTCTTGAGGTGATTAGAACGGGGAAAAATCCTTGGGGATGAGGGGAAAGGATTGGACTGGTATTTGTGGCAGGAGGCATGGGGAACAAAGTACCCAGTCTCAGCACTCTCTAGCTGACATAGTAATTGTCATATTGCATAGGACAGAGGCTGCTGAGGTGAGGCCGACTTACCTGTAGAGAAGGGCCTGATATTCACAGCACCCAAGGTGTTAAAGGACTGGGTTGCAGGTGACAATGAACATAACCTCTTACTGTTGGATGCTAGCTGACGCACAGCAGGAGCTGGCTGCCTGAGCAGACTGACTCAGGCTTCCTGTGTATACACCCCCTCATGTGTGAAGATAGAATGCTAGACAGAACCAAGAAAACTTGAGTTCATATCCTTCTTCAGGTCCTAACCTAGTTGTGTGAGCCTGGGCTTGGAGTTAAGAAGACTGGAGTTCAAATCCCTCAGACACTTACAAGCCGTATGACTCTAGGCAAGTCACTTAACCTCTGCCAGCTTCCGTTTACTCATTTGTAGAATGGGGATAATAATATCTCCGGTTACACAGGATTGTTGTGAGGATTAATAGGAAGCCCTTTGGAAACCTTAAAGCACCATAGAAACACCAGTTGTTATTTTTCTTTCCTACATTTTCCCTCCCGTCTGGCTATATCACATATAATAATTCTCCCTGAGCATGCTTCTATGGAAGAATAAATTTAAGGTTTGTGTTCTGTTGTGTCCAACTCTTTGTGACACCTTTGGGGTTTTCTCGGCAAAGATATTAGAGTGATTTGCCATTTCCTTCTCCAGTTCGTTTTCTAGATGAGGGAACTGAGGGGAACAAGGTTAAGTGACTTGTCTAGGGTCACACAACTAAGACATCTTTGAAGCCAGATTTGAACTCAGGAAGGTAAGTCTTCCTGTCTCTAGGCCCAGCACTGTATCTACTGCGTCACCTAGTTGCCTCATATGGAAATGGGCAAATATTCTATGGTTATTTAATTTACATTACTACTTAATTATCCACTAAATTTAAGTTGATGTTCATGTACACTGCTTTAGAATGCAAGTGTTCTTAGTCTGGGGTCTGTGAACTTGTTCTTAAAAAATGTATTTTGATAACTTCATTTCAAAACAATTGGTTTTCTTTTATAATCCTATGTATTTTATGTTATATATTTAAAAACATTATTGTAAGAAGATATCTAAGATATCTTCACCAAACTACCAAGGCCTATGATACAAGAGTTTAAGGGGAGGCTAGGTGGTGCAGTGGATAGAGCACTGGTCGGGGAATCAGGAGGACTCTAAGACACTTGACACAGTTACTAGCTGTGTGACCTTGGACAAGTCACTTAACCCCAATTGCCCTGCCTTCCCCCCTCCAAAAAAAAAAGATGTTAAGAACTCCTGTTTTATATAGTATTTCTCATTCTCCACTGCCAGTTCTTGAGGTAGCTGGGTAGTCCTGTAGATAGAATTCTTGACTTAGAGTCAGGAGACCTAAGTCTGAATCCTGCCTCAGAGACTTCCTAGCTCTATGACCCTGGGCAAGTCACTTAACCAGTCTTAGCCTCAGTTTCCTCTTTTGTAAAATGGTGACAATAATAGTACCTGCCTCCCAGGGTGATTGTGAGGATCAAATGAGGTAACATGTAAAACACTTTTAAATTCTCACTGTGTTGTTCACTTGTTTCTAAATTGTGTCCAGATACCGCAGTGGTTTACCATTTCCTTCTCCAGTCCATTTTACAGATGAGAAAACTGAGGCAAACAGGGTGAAGTGACTTGCCCAGGGTCACACAACTAGGAAGCGTCTGAGGTCGGATTTGAACTCAGGAAGGTGAGTCTTTCTGACTCCAGGTCCCGGTACTCTATCCACTGTGCTACCTAGCTGTCCTTTTACTATGTTAGCTCTTATTATTATTACTGAGGTACCTCCAATCTTCCTCGATGAGGATTTTTATCCAAACTAAGAATACTAGCAAAGCATTCTTCGTGAAATTAGTTTCAGAATCAGGTTCCTGTATTATCAAAGACTGTGGTGCATTTCCCCTAGACTGAGTTACTTTCACTAGGGCATTCCAGAACCTTCCTATGGCACCAGAGAGAAATCTGGGTTCTCGAAGTTTGCTCCTGTGAGTAATCCTGCACCAAGCTGGAAAGGCTTCAGGTGTCAGCTCAGTGATTACCCATCATTTGAGGAACAGCCTCATTAAATTTGGGGATGGTCATCACCGGTTTGACTTCAGGGCAATGGATTTTCTTTTTTGGCCACAGCAACTCTAAAATTGCCACCTCCCAAGGTGGAAAGGTACTTTGATCTATGTAAATAGAGGGGGCATCCCCTCTATTGATTGAAATCCCAGATACTTGAAATAGCGAAGTAAGATGTTTATTTTATTTTTAAACGGTTGGCAAGAGAGGCAGTGTTCCATAGTGGCCTGAGAGCTGGCCTCGGAGTCAGGAAGACCTGAGTGTGAGAACCTCCTTTGACCCATCCCGGATGAGTGACCGCTCTGGGTGCTCTTGGCAACTCTCCCGGACCACAATTTGCAGTGGCTTTCCGACCTGCTCTAGTACTTCCACAGCTGGGACTTTCCTGGGCTAGCGAAATCGCAGGTTCTGTTCCTGTGCCTTATTGGGTGGGGGTGTGCTGTTGTAAAATGCGAGCGCCAGTGTCTCTAAGCAGAGAGGTCCTTTACAGTTTGACCAATAACCGATTGCCTGCCGACCTTTATTTACAACAGTTTTGTCCGATTGTTCTTCTTCCTCGATTTCTTCTTCCTGCTGAAGGTACAATGTGCCACGAATATCATAAGACAAACAGTCGCTATCAATCCAACGGCTGTTAAAACACCTTTGAGGATAAGAAATTCTCGAGCAGTAACGGAAGAAGTATTTCGGGGGACAAACAGGGCTGCTTGTACTACGTTTGACACCGGCCCCTTCAGAGAGGCCTCGTCCAGAGCTCGGACGGCTAAGTAGACGCTGCCGCCTTCTCCCGTCTCTCCATCGAGCTGCTGCTGCTGCTCTTTTGTCCAGAGAGCCGAGGTAAGGGCAAACGTCTCTCTGGAGCCTGCGGGTTGAGGGGTCAGCTCAGAAATGTTGACCCAAGTGGCGTTCCTGAAGTCATCTCTTATTTTCTGCAGACTTTTACTCATTCTGATTTCATAACTTGCAGCTGAAATTAGAAACACCAACCGATCAATACACATTAATTAAATGCTTACTATGTGCCAGATAGATACTATAGTAAATACTGGGGATACAAAGAGGCAAAAGACAGCCCCTGCCCTCGAGGAGCTTACAGTCTAATGTAACCTATCAATTGCAATCATTACATCCATTTGAGTAGGTTCTGTATTGAAAAATGTTCGGGGGAAGGAGGCGGGGGCACCGGAACCAGGACGGCGGCTCCTCTCCCCAGGGCAAACCAGCGGCTCCTGTCCCGTCAGCTCCAGCGCTCCCAGGCTCCGCTTGCCCGGGGACCCGATCCCCCTCGTCCGGGGATTGAGGTCGGCCTCAACTCCCTGGAGGCGATGAAAAGACAAATTCAGGCGCTGGAGCAGCAGGCGGATGTAGTGCAGGACTGAGCCCAGCCTCTGCGGTAACTAGAAGAGGCAGAGAGGCAGCTGATGAGAGTGAGAGAGGAATAAAGGCGATTGAGAACGGGCAACGAAGGATGAAGAGAAAATGGGAATTTGTAAGATGCATTTGAGGGGAGCCGAGCATATCTTGGAGGAGGCTGATGGCAAATATGAGGGGGTAGCTCCTCAGTGTGGCGATCTGGAAGAGGAGCTGGAGAACGTCACCAACAACCTGAAAGCCTTGGAGGCTGCCCTGGGAAGGGTTCTGAAAAAGGAGAGATCAAGCTTCTGTACGACAAACTTAAAGAGGCTGAGACTGGGGCTGAGTTTGCAGAAAGAGCTGTTTCCAAACTGGAAAAGACCATTGATGGCCTGGAAGAAAAACTTGCCTAGCTAGGCCAAAGAAGAGAAGGTGGGCTTGGGCTTAACATCAGACACTGGGTCAGATATTAAATGGACTCGACTCTATATGAATTAGAAAAGAAGAATTTTGTTTGCAAGAAATTCAAGAACTCCATGTTGTTCCCATCTCTTGTGAGAGGTTTCTTCTATTATTGCATTTTTTAACTGGAAGTGTCAATCAAATTATGAATACTTGATCAATATTTGTTATCAGAGAGGCTTTGGGCACCACTTAAATCTGGTTTCTCCTTTCAAATCGCACACTAAACCTTCTAGTTGGGCTTTTTAAAAATCATTAAATTGCATTTTTTCCGCCTTAGACAGGGTATTCAATTTAGGTCAAAATCTCCAAGATTGGGGGCATTCTGTTACACTATAGGCCAGGGGATAGGGAACCTTTGGACTGGAGGCCACATGTGGCCCTCTAGGTACTCATGTGTGGCCCTTTGACTGAATCTAAACTTCACTTCAGTTGCAAGGTTGCACTTGAGGATCTAGAGGGCCAAGGACCACACTTGAAGACCTAGAGGGCAACATATGGCCAGGCCACATATTCCCTACCCCTGCTCTAGGCAATATCAGGAAACCCAACTGAGCTACTGCTTCATGCCTGGGTTAATTTAAGAACACAAGTATTCCACATCACCTTGAGCCTTTTTGCAGAAGGGTGGGGACCATCTCATAAAATAGGTGGGGACTTTCCAATTCATAGTGAAAATATTGTTTTAATGACCTAATTATTGTGGCTCTTCCTTGAACCGCAGGGCAAACCTCCTCTGAGAAGTCACTGAGAAAGTATTTTTAAAAGATAATTGGCAACATATTGGCCCAAGAAAATTAAAACCCAAACGTTGCCTACAATTGATGTTACTTTCATAGTATATCCAGACTTTTTTTTTCCTTTAGGTCTTTAGGTGAGATCAGTCTATATTTCGACTAGTACAGTACTTTACCAACTTCTCTTATTTAGGAGTTGACTTCTGCAAAGCAACTGAAAGTCTCATTCCAGATAAGGAACACCATTTGTTCTGTTCCCTGCTTCTTTTATGGCTGAGCATCAGTAACAAAGTCAGCCAGCAGTTCCGTGGGAATTAATATGGCAGTCTGTCTCCCCAGTGGTTGTGGCATGCTAGTCCTTCCCACCATTGATTCCAGTCCTTTTCCATGCCACCTTCTGTGTCTACAAACCTGTTGGCTAGAAATACAAGACTAAAGGCACCTCACTGTCACTAAAGGAGGAATAAAATTTGAATTGTCTTGATTTTATTTTAGACTGCCATAGTATGGCAAATGGAAGATCCTGTTTCTTCTTCTTCAGAGAGATTTTAATCCTTATTTTTGGGACCAACTTAATAAAGACCCAAATCCTTCTGATTTAACTGGATTCGGAGAATCAAATAGACAGTACCTGTTTGCTGTTGCTAAATGGTTTCCTTGTGTACAGCTCAGTGCTAAAGCATTCCTTATTCCATAGCAGTGTGAAACAGATAATGGAGACTCAAGTTGACAGTTGTGATGAAAAATGACCTGCTTCTAGCATAGCATCCCAGGCTTGATTCCTTGATTGCTTCCTATTTCTTAGGCATTGCACTACCCAGAAACACATGAGGAAATGTGAAATTGAATGAAACCAGTCTTTGCATTTAGATCTTTACCAAATGTACCATATGTAATAGTATCATCTTTTTCTACCTTTTGGTCAAATAAATTTTTACATAAATTATTTTTTAAAAAGTTTGCTTTGTGGCATTGCAGATAAAGCTCTGGAATTTGGATTCAGGAAGATCTGGGTTCAAATTCCACCTTGGGTACTTGCTAGGTGTATGACCCTGGGTAAGTCACTAAAGCACTTATCTCACAGGGTGGTTGTGAAGATCAAATATGGTAATGTGTATAAAGTTTTTTGCAAGCCCTAAAGCACTACTAAATGAAAAAAAAATTTTTTTTGGCCTGGACTTGTGAATTTGTTGGCATAAGGTACTCCAGCGAAGGAAACTCGCCTTCCAAAGCATATCGACATATCTGCCACTTAGAGACTTATATAGCATTTCTAAATGGCACTGAGAAGGTAATTGACTTGTCCAGAATCACCCACCAGTAGAGACAACAATTATATAAAAAAAATCAATGAAACATTATTATTTTTGCTTTTGGAGGGGGGAAGGCAGAACAGTTGGGGTTAAGTGACTTGCCCAAGGTCACATGGCTAGTAAGTATTAAGTGTCTGAGGTTGGATTTGAACTAAGGTCCTCCTGACTCCAGGGCTGGTGCTCTATTCACTGTATCACCTAGCTGCCCCTAAAACATTATTTTAAAAAGACTAGGCAAGGAAGAAGAACATATTCTTATAACTTGAAGGGAATTGAAATCCAATCTTCTCATTTGACTAATGAGAAAGTTAAGTGAATTACCAAAATTTATACAGATAATAGATAATCACAAAATCAGGATTTAAATCCAGATCCTCTCACTCTAAATCCCAACATTCTACCGCTGAGTGTTTGAAACTCAGTGTGAACTCAGGTCTTCCTGACTTCTGGCTGGGCACTCTCCCTCCATGGAATATTCTGCCTTGGGAGGTAATGGGTTTTCCTTCCCTGGAGAGGGAATCTTCAAGCAGAAGCTAGAAGACTCCTGCCAAGCAGGCTATCGTTTATTTCATTTTCCACTTCAAGAGGAAATCAAATGAAGCTGTCCTCCACTTTAAAGTGCAAACATCCATCTAGAAAGAACGGGTTTCCAGCTACTTTCATTAGTCAACTTTATACCCAGGTCATGGTTGGTATAGACTTAAGCTGTTCTTGCAAAAAATTATTTGAGTTTCTCTTTCATCTCCAACTTTGTAGTTGAAACAAAAAGATACATATTCTCATAATGAGCTGTAAGACATTTCCTTGAAGATATTAAAGTTTAACTAAGATATTCACACAGCAGTCTGTTCCCTGTAATTAGGGATCTTTGCTGGGGATTCTAGGTGCAGAAAGATTGGGTGACGTGAAGACCTTCAGTATTTCTGTTCTTTTCTTTTTTTTTTTTTTGTCCTTCGGTATTTCTAAGGCATTTAATTTTAGTGGACTTCAAGGTCAACAGGAGTCAATAGTGCGGCAAATTGGCCCAGAAAGCCAGTGAAATTTTAAGCTGCATTAAGGGAGGAAGAATGTCCAGGAGCTGGGAGGTGATAATCCTGCCAAAATCTGCCCTGGTCATACATCAACTATTGTGGTCAGTTTACGGGAAACACATCGTAGGACAGACATTGGTAAGCTGGAGACTGTCCAGAGGGAGGAGGCCAGGATAGTAAAGGACCTTGAATCCACTCTTTATTAGGATCAATTGAATGTCTAAGCTGGAGAAGAGAAGATTTAACAGGGGCATGATAGATGTCTTTCTTTAAGTATTTGAAGGATTGACAGATTAAAGACAGACTAAACTTATCCTGTTTGATTCTAGAGGGCCAAATGAGGAGCCATGGTTGGAAGTCAGAAAGAACCAGATTGAGGCTAAAGATGAATTTCCTAACAATGATAACTATCAAGGACAGACTGGGTGATCACTTGATGGGCATGTCGTAAAGGACATCCTTCAGGTACAGATTGTACTAAGTGGCCACTGGGGTCTCTTCCAACCCTGGGATTTTCTGATATGTAAAATTTTCATTTATTTTAATAGTGGGGTTTTTTAAAGCCAAATTTCCTATGATTGTAATGTCAAAGAAACACTCCCTCATGATTCCTTGATCTGGATAAGAAGCTGCATGTGAACAGCCAACAGCCTGATTCATCAACATCAAAGACAGTTTAAAAAAAAAAGGTGTGTGTTTTTGTACTTGTTATTGAGTGAGGTCTGTTACCCCTGAGTTGGCTTATCCAGGGCAGTGAGGGAAAGAGAAGTCTGTGATTTTTGCCAAATAGGGAGCAGGAAGAGCTCACTATATAGCCCTCTGGGAGGTCCACATAGTCAATCCAGGGTGGCCATAAATACCACTCCCTCTGAAAGCAATTTAGGGCTCACTTTGAACTTTTTTCTTTATGGATGTTTGGTGGTAAATAGGTTCTTGTTCACTAATGGTAACACTACCTTCAAAATCTTTCTTGGTTGTCCTTGGCTAAATGACCATTCTCTCCAGTGAATCATTGAACTAAACATGCCTGACTTTGGTGAACTGTTATGTGACCAGCTTATATGACTGTTATGTGACCTGTCTTTATTACAGTTCAATGTCTGTGACATTAAATAAACTAATCTTTCTCTTTAGCTATCCTTCTCATCAAGCGACGTTTTGGGATGCAGTGTCTTATTGACTAGTATTGATGACAACTATAAGACTCCATCTTTGGGAAATTATTCCTTTATTTTTATCTCTTAATTTCCCCCATTGTACCACAGATCTATCTTATTTCTCCTCTTTTCATGTGGCAATATCACTGAAGATGAGAGGGAGCATGGTGTACAATAGTAGTCCTCCGAGTATTGTGTAGGGATATCTCAGGGACCCCAAAACTCTTTTTGGAGATCTGTAAGGTTAAAACTATTTTCATACTAATACCAACATGTTTTAATTTCTAATATGGTAAATATCTATTTATCAGTCACACACAAAGAAAACCCCTTTGAGGTCCTCCATAATTTTAATAAGGTAAAGGGGTCCTGAAACCAAAAAGCTTGAAAATTGCTGATGTAGAAGATAAGAGTTTGAATAAGATAAGATTGAAGTCAAGAAGACCAAGATAAAGTCCTCCCCTGATATATACTAGGTTTTGTGACCCTAAGCATTTTGCTTAACCTCCCAGCTAAGGCTCTAAGGCTACATGTTGTAAAAGAGGTGCTCATCTATCTTGTCAGGGGGGATCTTCTCACTGGCAGCACTCTCTCCCAATGAACACATAGGTCTAATCCCAGTTTTTTTCTGAACTAGCTGAAGATAGTGGTAGGCAATCTGGAGGGATATTTAAACAAATTTCCTCCTATCGAGAGAAGTGTGAACTTCTAATTAGTTTATTAATACAGTCCTTCATTGAGTCTCCATTACTGCAAGGAAGGAAAAAAAAATTGTCTACCTCCTAACTGGACTTGAGAAGACAGTCAGGTGGTCACACCACATTCTCCATATCATTCATGGTAGCAATAATGAACCTCAAAACAGGAAGCTGAAGACTTAAATGCTTATACCTTTGACAGAAACATGAAGGTTGCCTACTCATGGTATGTAGCTTTTTGTAATGGAAAAAATTCAAGATTGTCCTTTCAAAACCATCTAAAAAGTAGGTTCATTCCTAAGCCCCTTCTAGTTCTGTAGCCCTATGATGTTGGCTGGTTACTGTATTTGTCAATATAGTGAGTGGATAGAGGATTCTAGAGTCAAAGTGAAGGACACAAAGTGAAATAGGAGATAGGCACAGGTCTGAGAAAAGTTGTCTTTTTTATTTCATGTTAACAAAAATTCACAAAGTATAAAGGAGATAGAAAGTCATCTCAGGTAGAATCAGGAAACAGATTGTTTAAAGTATGATGAAAATAAACATCAAAAAAAAAAAGAAAACAGATTGGGGGATTGAGTTGTAAAGGCATTGAGAAATATGGTGCAATGAGGAAGAGTTCATATAAATGGAAGACCTCAAGGTCAACATGGAATCTAGGAAAAGGAGAGTGGGGGGTGGGGGGGGGGCAGGAACAGTAGAGGAATTTATGAGTGTTGGTCTGAGCATAGATCACAAGGAAGAGTTCCTTGATTTAGGAACATAGTTATGGCTTATCAACAACTCAATAAACTCCACTGGCTTCCTTTTATTTCTAAGATCAAATACAAAATCCTCTGTTTGGCATTTACTCTTCATTATTTGGCCCCATCCCCCCTTTCTAGTCTTATTACACATTATTCCCCTATTTGACCTTGTCATCTCTCACAGATTCTTCACCTTCTGTCTCCATGGCTTTGCCCAGACCATCTCTTATGCCTACAATGTTCTCTTTCCTCCCCTCTGCCCCTGAAATCTCTGGTTTCCTTCAAGACAGCTCAGATCTCACCTTCTGCACGAGGCTTGGCTGGACCCTCGCAGCCACTAGTGCCTTTCCCCAATCCCCCAAGGTTACCTTGTAGAGAGTGTGTGTGTGTGTGTCTGTGTGTGTGTGTGTGTGTATGTGTGTGTGGTGCATATGCCTGTTTACATAGATGTGTCTTCCCCATTAGAATATCAGCTTCTTGAGGACAGGGACTTTTTCACTTTTGTCTTTGTATCCCTACTAGATAGCAGAATATCTGGCACACAGTAGGTGCTTAACAAATATTTATTGATTTCATTCTCAGGAACCAAGCTTCCAGCCTACTTCCTAACAGAATCACTATTGCCTTCCTATGATTACCTTTTCCCATTAGAATGTACATTCCTGGTCTTGTCTTATATCCTTGGATTTTTATCCTAAGTGCTTAGCACAGGTCTTAGAACATAGGAAATACTTAATAAGTGTTCTACTTACCTACCTACCTACCTATCTCCCTCTGTCTATCTATCTATATCTTTCTGTCTATCTATGTATCCATCCATCTATCTCCCTATCTCTTTGATAATTGTAATATACTTAGCACAGTGCCTAGTACATAATAAGCTCCATACAAGAGGAATGTTCTCAATTATTATTTTCTCTCATCTATCTTCCTATCTGTGAATATATATCTGTGTATCTATCAATGTATCTGTTTATTCCCTTACACATATATATGCATGTATCTGTCTGTCTCTGTCTCTCTCTCAGTTTCTGGACCTAAGAGGCTGATGACAGAATTGTAGATCAGAGATCTCTAAACCTCAGCTCCCTGTAAAACCATCAAATGCAATGAACCTATTACTAAAATTCCAAGTCGCAAAGCTATTTTTTAGCCAAATAATGATGGGTTTAGTTACAGAAATGTCATTTCAGAGAAACAAGTAGGGGAGTTAATACATACCCTGGCCTTGATCAAAGTCATCTCCAGGAGCTGTCCAGGATAAAATAATCTCTTCTTCTTTTCTTATGGCTTCTAGGTTAGTGATTCTACAGGGTGGGAACACATCCAAATGGGGAACTGTTGGGGCATCCAGGACTAAAAAGGATCCTCCTGAGGTTGTTCTGTTGAAGCCCCATTTTTGCATGTAAATGCCACCATCACCTGTAGACTTCTTTGGAGCATTCATTCGAATGTTACCTGGGGTGGCAAAACCAGATCAAATAGCACTTGACTCAGTCTCCACTAAAAGAAAATGTCATGGAATTAGAAAAGACTCAATAACCTCTCTGCATCGGCAGATTTAGTTAGGCCATCATCTTCTTAATTATTTCTTGTTAGTGTTATTTTAAAAACTTTTTGTTAGTTATTTATGTTAGGTTTTTTTTTCCTAATATGAAATTCAATAAGTACAGAGAACATCTAGCTTGCCTTATTGCATGGAACCCAAGTACATTTATCTAAATGACTTGAAATTAACGGTTGGCTTGGTGGTGTGGCAGATAGAGTACCAAGCCTCGAGTCAGGAAGATCTGAATTCAAATCTGGCCTCGGATACTTACTAATTTGTGACCCTGAGCAAGTCACTTAACCTTATTTGCCTCCATTTCCTCATCTTTAAAAAGAGCTGGAGAAGAAAATCGCAAACCTCTCCAGTATTTTTGCCAAGAAAACCCTGAATGGGATCACAAAGAATTAAATGTAACTGAATAATAGATATTTTCAGAAGACATAGATATTGTATATTATATATATGTATATATGTATGTGTATTTGTGTGTGTATGTACATACATATACATGTCCTTATTAAGTTAATTTATTAAGTTACTTGTACATCCCATCCCTATTATTAAGTTAAGTACATATATATATATATTACATCAGTTTTATATATGTATGTATGTATGTATGTATATATACATATATATATATATATATATATGTATATATACATATATAAAACTGATGTAAATCTACCTGAAACTTCTTAGCTCTTTGCTAAGAAACTGCACATATCAGGTCTCTGGAACTAGAAGGAACCTTGGAAACCATGAAGTCCAATCCCCTCATTTTTTTTAACAGATGAGGAAATGGAAGGCCAAAAGGATTGAGTGACTTTCCCAAAGTCACACAGGTAGTAACAGAGGTCGGATTTGAACCCAGGTCCTTTGAATTCTAATTCATCACTCTTTCCACTATACCATATAGGTATCATATATGTGTATACCTATCTATGTGGTACACTTCTGTGGGTATGTGTATGCATGTATGTATATGTATATACCATGGGTTTTACTAAATTGCCTTTCTAGTTACCAAATGCAGAAACATGAAAAAGATCTATGATTTTGTCAGCATAGGATAGTGAAAATCAAAGAATAAAAATCTTGTAAAAGTTTATTTAGATTATTTAAATTATGATACAAGAATGTAAACTAAAACTTTTTTCCGTGTACCTTGAACAGGAATGTGCTGGTGTTTAACAACCAGCTCTCCAAGGGAAAAAATGTGCTCACAATATAATTTAAAGTTTAATCTGTATTTTGTTCATCAGTTAGTCTAGAGAGCAAAACAACAACAACAACGATAAATCAAGCCCTGGTTTTAGCATGGGCCAATTTCCAAGGTGTAAATAAGTGTTCGTGCTGAAATTTTAACAATCAGCTCTTGAACTGTTTCTGGCTAGCTTCCAGCACACCCTCAATTAGCCTGTATTTCTAACTAGGAATGGTGATGATGATTTAAAGTGTATTTCTTGTACTGTCACAGTGTTTTTCCTTGAAGGAAGGAACATAGAACAAGGATGTGATCCTGTCAACTTTACAAATTCTTTATCTAGAGACTGACTTTTTAGTTTGTGGCTTATTTGTTCATTAAAAAAAATCATTCAACAAACTTTATAAGGGCCTGCTGTGGGCAGAGTCCTGGCCCCTGCAGTGCAGGAGATGCAAAATTTAGATAAACACAGTTACTTGCTCTTGGGGAGCTAATAGCCTAGCACACAAACTCAGATAATTATAATACATACCATGAAGACAGAAACTGGACCTGCTATTCCATTGGAAAAAGAGAATCCCCAGAAGAGGAAATTCCCTTTACCAATGTAGGTTAGCACCCTCTCTCCAACTTCTAGTCCTAGAGAACTGCCCAGAGCAACAGAGAGATTCAGTGAGTTGCCCAAGGTCACAGAGTCAGCCTGTGTCAGAGTCAGGAACCTGTGCCCAGGTCATCCTGGTTCCAAAGTCAGCACTCTATCCACTGTTCCACAATGTCTCTCACACCATTATGGGCCACTTTAATGAGAGCTCCTTTGTAAGTGACCATGTTCTGGCTTTTTCCATGGTCAACAACACTTTCACATTTGCTTAGTCATTCACCAGCAAGGAGACAGTCAAAACTGCTGATAAAATTGAGGTTTGGGAATGAGAGATGGAATTAGTGCATGTCCTCTTCCTGCTTCCCATTACCAAAGAAATTGAGACATGCCAGGGGTACTCAAGACATTTTGCTTTAACACCCCAAGGTTTTGGTCTGCTTTGAAACCTCAAACTTCTGACAAATATGATACCCACACAAAGACAAGACACATAAATGCCACTCAAATGTTTTATAGAATCAGCTATCAAGTCCAACTAGGATTTGAAAAAGAATCCCTTTTTATAACATTCCTGACAAGTGGTCACCCACCATTTGCCTAAAGACCTGTAGGGAGGGGAAACCTGTTACCTCCCAAGGCATTCCATCCCCATGAGCATGGCTCTGAGCACCAAATTTCTTACCGTTTACTATGTAACCTGGAACATACATTGCGTGGCTTCCTGGAATGGAGTTGGGCAGTCTCCTGCTGTGGCTTTCTTGATAGACATGGACTTTCACACTATATCTACCATTTACAGTAAAGGAAAAAAAGTACCGCGAGTAGATGCCATCATTTTTTATAATATCAGCACCTGCATAGAAAGAAATAAGAATTAGGTCTGTGACATATTGCCGAAAGTCATTGTAATGATTTGTGACACCAGAGCTATCACAAGGCATGTAGACAGGGCTGTTCTATCAGTATATGAACTATATTGAGTTTATGTTGAGTAGAGTTTTGCCCTGATTTTGATGATTTAATGACCAAGTTAAAAAAAAAAGTCTGCCTTCTAGGCTCCAGGTAATAATAGATTAATAATAATGATGATGATGAAGCATTTACATAGTACTTTAAAGCTTGGAAAGCACTTTAGGTAACAAGCATTTATCAGAAGTTGTGTAATTTGTCTGGAGTCATACAACTGGTAAGTGTCTGAGGCTAGATTTGAACTCTGGTCTTCCAGACCCAGCAATCTAGCCATTACACTGCCTAGCTGCCTCTAAGAGGAAGAAGTGATATGTAGCTTTTGAAAAATATATACTAGGAAAAACTGCAGACAGTGGTGAGATGGGGGGCGGGGAAGGAAAGACAAAAAAGGACCAACTAGAAACAATTGGAAAAATCGTCCAAGGCTATTGTGGCTCCCACCCTTCCTGGGTTATCACAGTTTTGGTGAATTAATTTATGTTTTACTCTGCAAACCTGAGTCTTTGGGGGACTTATTTCAGGAGATTGTAAGTTCTCTTAGGGAAGACGCTATTTTTCATTTCTATTTATAGCTTTAGTGTTTAGCATAGAGCTTTGAAATCTGCAGGTGTTTAAAAAATGTTCGTTGCATTAGATCAGAGAGTATGTTTGGGGTGGGTGGCTTGTTCCCTTCAAAGTGATTGGGTATAGTCGTCTTGGAGTTGGTTTTGTACAAGATCACTTAAATGGTAGTGTGAATCTGTTCTTCAAGGATCAGGCTAGCTAAGTTCAGGGAGTCTCAGCCCCAGATTAGATGCAGGACCATGAGTTTTTGCAGCCATAGCAACTTCTGAAGGCCAATCACTCTATCACTGAGGAATGGTGATCAGCACTGATGGAGAGAGTGTTTTGAGGGAGAGTATGTGGACATATAGGCAAATAGTGTAACCAAGTGAGCCAGCTTCTGACCCTTAGCTCTTTAGAAACCTTCCTTCAGCCCAGATAATCCTGTGCAACCTGGCATAGTGACAGTAGTAGATGCCAAAATTATCCAGATGGCTGATGGAAAAGATGAAATCTGGATTATTGAGAAAAAGAGTCCCAAACCAGCTCATTCTGCCACCCCGCTCTCCATGTACAAACAGATAAATTGGAGTCCTGGACCACCCCCTACCCCCAATTCACAGTCTGTTTCCCTTGTATAAATTTGGCCTGGAGCTATTTAATGTGTAAGTGAGGACTTGATAGCCCAGGAATATTAAATAATATAACACAATTTACACAGAGGAGTATTAAAAATTAACTCAGTGTTGATCTTCACCTCATATCTTGTTCATTCATATAATAATAATGTAAGCTCCTTAAGAGAAGGGATTGTTTCCTTATTTGGATTTTATCCCCAGTGTTTAGAATAGTGCCTGGCACATAGTAAGCATTTAAGAAATGCGTGTTGATTGAATTCACTAATGCAATAAATATTTATTAAGTACCTAATGTGCTCAATCACTGGGGATACAAAAGGAAGCAAAACGGGCTCTGCCCTCAAGGAGCTTACAATCTAATGGCCTGATTCATTAAGAGAACTGTTTGAAAAACATAAAAAATACCATGACATTTCTTTGTTACCTGCCCCGTCATCAAACAGCTCCAACCTGACAGGCTCTCCCTTTTCTGGCTCAATAACAGCAGTCACATTAGCTTCGAGAATAGGATAAAACCCCTGTTTCACATCTGCATAAATGATCACAGGCTGTGGGAAACGGGCTCCAGCTTTATTCACATGGGCTGTCACAGTTACTGGTGGCACAGCGTCATCTGAGGCCCGAGAACTCACTGCCATTCTGAGGGCTTGCCGAGAGTGAGTGTTATTCAGCAGGCAAGTCCAGTAGCCAGTCTGAAACACAAAGAGAGGGTGGCTTTGAAAACCACAGCAAAACCTTGTCCTTTACCCTTAAAGCACAAACGTGGCACCTACCTAAAGGTTTGAGGACAAAATGTGTGCCAGCAAAGATTTTTCTAAATAATAATTCCTGTTGGGATGACTAGGTGGCACAGTGAATAGAGCACCTGGAGTCAGGAGGACCTGAGTTCAAATTCAGCCTGAGACACTTAACTAACACTTACTAGCCATGTGACCTTGGGCAAGTCACTTAACCCCAATTGCCCTGCCTTCTCCCCTCTAAAAAGCAAAAATGAAAATAAAATGTGCCAGCAAAGATTTTTTAAATGGTAATTCCTGTTAAAGAATAACCAGATTAAATGTTTCCATGGTGATCACAGCATAATTCACCTCCTCATTTTTGAGTCTAGTCTGTAAGGAACTGCACCCAATATTTGTTTTTGAAGTGCTCATCATTCATTTATGTTTCTTGCAGATGATGATTTCCTGTATGACGGTCTCCAAGCCCAAAGTGCTTCACAAACACGAAATGGTCTGTTCAGTGCCCAAGGAGAAAATGATTTTTTAAATCCTTTTTCCATAACAGAAAAAAATGATTGAAATAAAATCAACAGATGTTTATTGAATGAATGGATGAATGAATGAATAAAAGGTTGTATATTTCAAGTAAGAGAAACCAACATTATCCTCTGCATCCTCTAGGCCTTGGAAACCCCAATAAAACAGTCCTTACCCCCAATAACAATACTGAGTGCAGGTGGAGAGGAAGTTTCAGTTTTTAATCTTGAATGTCTGATTAAATTCATTCACTCAACAACACTTATTAAGTGACTGTAATACAATTTCATAAACATGTATTAAGCACCTTCTGTGAGTAGAATATTATGCTAAGCTTTGGGGAAGACAGTTGGTCACTTAGAAAATTGCTCAATTCTCCAATCTTCTTTGCCTGTGTAGACTGCCTGGGAAAAAAGGCTTCAAGGCCACAAGTGAAAATCAGGACCTTCTGAGGTTTCCATTACTCTAATTAGAATGGGCTGGGGTGGCAGGTCTATGACAGGGTAGATAAAAGGCTAACCTTAGAGTAAGGAAGTTTTGAATTCAAGGCTTGACTCTGATACACTAGCCATGTGACCAAGGGAAAGTCACTTAACTTCTCGATATCCCCCAGGACTCTTTAAAACAATAAATTGCATGCAATGACCAAGCATGATCCTGGAAAGCTGAGGTTAAAG
>CM053584.1:36416925-36431965 GCA_028627135.1 Pseudochirops cupreus
TTTATTTCATAAAATAAAAATAAGATAAATTTAGTAAAATTTAAAAAGAAAATAAATGAGAAAGGATGGAGGATGAAAAGGATATGGGTGTTTCAATTTAAAAACAAACAAATGAAAAAAATCCTCAGCTTACAAATAGAGAGAATTAGTGAAAGCTTAAAGAGAGTCTAGATTACATAAGGGTGGGGAATAAAAACAATTGTAATACTCTGAAGGAAAATGAATGTAAGTTCCCCAACCAAAAAGAGACTTCCTCTGACTCTTTTAAGATCATAAAAAAAGCAAGAAACTCCAAAACGAAAAAATTAATTTTTAGAAGATCATATTAGGAACTATATGAGGCTGAGAATCAGAGTGCTCAGCAAAGAGAAACAACAGCAGAGTCCAGATGTTGGATGACCTGATGTCTCTGGAGCAGAAGCTCTAAAAGACAAACATGACCGATTTGGAAGACAAAAATCCAGAAGGAGAAGGAAATTTGGCAGAAGATAAGAAAAAGCAACAACATTGAATGAACACAGGAATTGCATGGAAGCCTAAGCAGCTAACCTTGCAGAGAGGATGTGCAGAGACCACTTAGGTATTATAGGTCTCCCAGAAAAACATGATTAAAAGCAGAAAAAAAGGAGTGCCACGCTGCAGGTTTTCTGGCCCAACCTCACCCCCCAACCAAAAAAACCGACCAACTGTCTAGGGCTTTTGAATTATGACAACAAAGCCGGTGATCACATGAATTCACAGACTGCTACCAGGGGAAAAAACACCAGACTAGAAACTCCAAGAGTATGTTTTGGTCACATTTCACAATTTTAATAACAAATGATGTATTTTTTGAAGTAGCCAGGAGAAGGACCTTGAAATATGAAGACATGCCTATTTGAACAATCCAGAATTGCTCCATAATCAGGAGAAAGTAAAGAGGAGACTAGAATCTTATGGTCTACAAAGCAAAAGGGCTTAAGCTACAAAGCCAAACAGCAAATCCTACAAAGCTAAACCTAATCACCAAGGAGAAAAGATGAACCATCAACAAAAGAGAGGCATTTGGGGGTGTTCCTGGCAAATGAAAAAACAAAAACAGAAGTGAGCAAAGCATTTGATTTGCAAATGCCCCATACAATAGAAACACAATAAAGTCCAAATAGTTATTATTGTTATTAATTATCGAGAAAAGACTAAATAATCAAATTGATTCCTTCCTGTTTGTAAGCACTGTTTAAAAAAAAAGCAGAGTAAGGAGTAGAAGAAAGGGAAAAGATGGATCAATGGTCCCAAGGAACCTGAGAGACTAAAAATGTAAGAGTAACTTAAACAGCAGGAAGAAAGGAAGGAGGAAGAGCTAAATGAATATTTCGTGAACTAAATCTTGCGATTTCCTTTTGTGAGGAGAATAACAAAGTCAGAAATTACAGATAGAGAGAGAGAAGAGATATGAGCCTCCATCAATTCCATATAAGGGTAGGAGAAAAACAATGGATGGGGAGAGACTTGGTTTGGGAAAGTTGGAGGGAGGGTAGTTCTCTGAAGGGAAAAGGAAAGTTGTCACTAAACAACTATGGTGGTTGAGGTCTGTGCTAAGAGATGAGAACATTATTATAAGGGGTTTTGTCCATAGTGAAATTCATATATTAGGAAATTATCTTATCTAAGGAAGAGTTTTATCACCAGGACTATACCTTGCCTGGGAGAGGAGATGCATGATCAGATCCAAGATCAGTCAATATCCAAAGAATTAGGGGAAACATAGAACCAATGATAGCATGGAGAGTAATTAATGTAAGGTTAAGGAGCAGAACTGCACGTGTGAGTGGCAACACAAAATAACCCCCATCCCAGGACATCTCTTTTGACCTTGTTTCCTTTGTAGTTGCTATTTCTAAGCATGAAGGACTCCAGGAAATATCAATAGTAGGGTGAGATCTCCAAATGCAATAACTTGTAACTGAAACAGAAGAGGGTGTTCAAATTTGGTCCTTCTGAAGCTCTCGACTCATGAAACTTTCCCTTCTAAGGTTACCTTCCATTTACTCAATATGCATCTTGTATGCATCTGTTTATTTGCATGTCATTTTTTCCCATTACCATGAAAACTCCTAGAAGGTAAAGGGTGTTTACTCTAATGTTTATGACAGTGCATGGCATATTGTAGTCATTTAGTAAGTACTTGGTGACTATTGGCTGATTGATTAGGGACATCAAAAGACTAAAGAAGAAATAAGTAAAGGCATAAAGTCCAAGAATTGGAAAATAGAATCAGAATAAACTAAAATAGAAGAGATGTAATCAGAAGGACAAAGCAAAGGAAAATTTCTTGGAAAAGGACACAGGAAAAGTGTATTACTTAAAGTAAGAGATGAGAAGATGGGAAGGAGGGAAGAATTTGAACCATATTCTAAATGGGTGGGGAAAGAGAAAGATAAAAAAGGAGCAAGGGAAAAAGATAGACACACAGATAGATAGATAGATAGATACATACATACATACATACATACATATTACAAAAGTCAGTACATGGAACTTATGTTAGGGTGGAGGTAGAGCTCATGTGAATGGATGACCTTCAAAATGATTTATGCAAAACTAATCTAAGGGACAACTATTGTCTTTAAAAGGGGGAGGGGAATGGGATAAAAATCAACACAAAAGAAACAAATGCTGGAAAATACAAGCCTAAGAAATGTAATTTTAATTGTGAATTGATTAAACAATTTGATAAAAATGAAAGTGACAGAATGGATAAGAAAACAAAACACAACAATGAGCTATATACAAAAACCACATAAAACTACCAACACATGCAAAGCAAAAATGAAAAATTGGAACAAAATGATTATTAATTAGATGATTCTAAAAAGTGGGAATTAAACTTGTGCTATCATACTTAGCATAAATAAAAATTCACCCTATCAAGGCAGATAAACAGAACAACTACATTATATTAAAGGAATATTAGACAAACTATATCAGCATTAAAGGTATATTCACCAGAAGATATAGCATCTAAATTCACAAAGTTAACTAATTTACATAAAGAGATTTAGTCCATAATACAGTAATTGTAGACTTTAATATTCCTCTTCAAGAGAGGAAAATACAGAACTAAAAATGTTGACGTTACACTTGAAAGCCCTATCTATGCCATCTTCTGAGTGGGAATGGTAAAGATATACATATTTCTCAACGTGACCTTTGCAAAAATAGATTCCATGCTAGGGCACAGAGAACTTGTAAATAAGCAAAGAGACAAAAATACTAAATACATTCTGTATGGATCAAATGCTATGAAAATAGTAGTTTATACAAAGAATTACAACAAAAGATACAGACCTAAATAGAGACAATAATAATATCCTGAATAATTAACGGATCGAAGACTGTGCTATAGAAATGATTAATAATCACATGAAAAGAATGATAATTATGAGATCACATACCAAAAGCAAATGCAACTAAATCAGTCCCCAGAGAAAAAACATGATATCTCTGAAAGCAAGAATGAACATCATAGAAAAAGAAAAGAATAATGAACAGGACCTTTAGTTTAAAGAACTAGGAAATAAGCAAATAAACAAACCCAATTAAGCACCAAAAAAGGAAGTTTCAATGGAGGAGAAATAGATAAAATGTTGCTGCATAATTGTAATAGCCAAGATTGGTCCTGGAGAAAGCCGAGACAGTATACACTCTTACACTCTTTCCCTTCACTGCAGAAGAGCAGGACTGTGAGTAGGGAATATTTTGTCACTGATCAAGTATGGTTAATGTGTCAGTTAGCTTTTCTGAACTGTGCTTTTCTATTTATTTTTAATCTTTGTTATAACAGATAATTTCCGGGGTAGAGGAAAGAAAAATGAATGTGATCCCAAAACAAAAGAGATAAATGAAAATAAGATAAATCTTGAAGAATAAAAAAGTCAAGTCACTTAACTTATACTAACACCACTGGGCAAGAGGGGAAGAGAAATTGTATGACAGATGGTCAGTTGGAAAGACCAAGTTATTTCCCTAAGTTAGGAATTTTAGTTAGTTTAGTTTAGTTAGTTATTTTTATGAAAACCAAGTACCCTAACACTTCAGAGATCACACAGCATGGGGTGCAGCAACAAGTCAAAACTTATTTTGCCTTAGTTTCATTCCCTATTTGCATGGAAATTGACAGACTATTACACACCAAAGTCCTAAGAACAAATTGATGCTATTCTCACCTCCACCATTACTACCCCACTATCAAATGATAAGGTGAGAAAGGTAACACTCCAACAACCAAATATTTCCATAGAAAGTGATGGGTCTGGGATGCTTTTGTCTGTAACCTCAGTTTGTAAAATCTCACTTGTGTTTGGGTACCTCTGTATGTAACATCAGTTTGTAACAAGCCTGTGCAATTAAGTTGTAAAAGTCACACTTTCCCCCAGCCATAAAGGCATTAATTCTGCCTGTCCCCTGCCCCCAGCCTAAAAGTCTTTTCCCTGAGCTAGCAGTTTGCCTAGATACAGTTACCTATGAGTACATCACCCTTGCACTTAATCATTAAAACCTTAGAGACCTCCTTTGTTCTAAGTGGCGAGCTGCACCCAAAAACCTTGAACAACATTATCAAAGAGGTAATGCCCTCCCAAGATGGTACCTGCTGAACCCCTAATCAGTCTAGCTTCTAAATTTGGCACCTCCTGAAACAATCAAGCCTATCCTCCCAACAGCTATATTGGACCTATGTCATTCATCTTTGACCAAAAAGTAACCTAATGATATGTCAAGGCAAAAACCACACCTCTCTGTGGCCCCTCTTAGGGGGATTTCCCAGTGAATTATGGGCAATATGCCTGTGCAGTTGATACAAAAAGTGCAAGTCACTGATCACTCCTAAACTCCTCCCAAACTACTCCCTAACTCTACCCTTGCCCACCTAGTTAGCATAATCAATATTTGACTGACAGTTTTAAGGCTTTAAAAACTGTATCTCTAGCCCCTGTACTTTGGAGGCTATCCTTAACCTTTTCCTGCCTGCTGCAAAGCGTAACATAGAACTTTATAACTCTGTAAGCTTGCAGGTCCCCTTCCCGCCCCCAACCTGCTTCAAAGTCAGTGTAACAATAAACTTTGTAACTCCGCCAAAAAGATAGCTGAGTTCCTTAATTCATTTCAGACAAAGAACCCTGAAAGGATTTCATAGAAATCCACCCCCTCTTTACACCTCTTCAGAAAGTATTGTTGTGCTAAACATTATTTCCTGAAATTAAACATACACACATAAACGACCTTCAAAGTGATATATGTAAAATGAATCTGAGGGACAACTATTGACTTTAAAAAAGTGGTGGGGAGGGTGGGATAAGAATTAATACAAAAGAAACAAATGGTGGAAAATACAAGCCTAAGAAATCAAACTGCGGAAAACTTCTCTGCCTCAAGTCTAATCACTATCCAGCAAAGGGGAGGATAGCAGAGAACCAAAACCTGCCGGTTACTGACCTTTTAATTTTTTATCATAAGGAAGACAGGAATTAAAGTGCTATTCAGAATTACATTATCAACCTGATAACATAAACCACTCCCAGAACCCTACGTGCATGGGGTGAATGCACAGGGGAGGCATTTCCTGTTGGCAGACAATACTTGAGAATCAAGATCTAAACCAATCTCATTTTACAGATGAGGAAACAGAGGTTGCGAAAAATTAAGGCATTATGCTCAAGTGGGCTTGCAGGTGTCAAAGTCAGAATTTGAACCCAAGTCCTCTGATTTTAAATCTTTCCCTTAAGTTCACTTTCCCTGACTCCCCATTTTAAAGACAAGGAAATGCAGTTGCAGAGTAGCTGGGACTTTCCCATAGCTCATAAATCATACAACGGGGACTAGAATGGGATGACATGCCTCGACTCGATGATATCTTTCCATTACACCTTGCTGATTCATAGTTAAGTGGGATTTCTCAAGTATTGAAACTATTAAAGTTTTCTGACTAGGATCAAGGAATCTTCCAAAATAGCTCAATTTCCAAAGCAGAACAGAGGAAAAGGGGTTGGAAATTGTTGTGCCAACATTTTTGTTATTGGAAGAATTGTTAGCCTAAAAATCCAGCTTTTTTTTTTTTTGTCATCACTGAAATCTCAGAGTTGGAAGGAACCACAAAGGACAACTAGTCCAATCCAAACCTGAAAAAGATTCCTTCCTAGCAGATCCCAAACAAGTGGTCATCCAAACTCTCCCTGAAAACCTATAGAAAAGGGGAGCTCACTACCATCTGAGACAGCCCATTCTTTGTTCACGTTTTGACTTGTAAATTGTTTTTTTTCCTGATATCTTGCCTTTTTAACAACTTCTATTGATTACAAAACTTCAAGTTTATTTACCAAAGTGTTCTCCAAGTGAAGTATATGAAACAAGGTCACACTGGAATCTCTCCTGTGGCAACTAGGTTAAGGAAAAACGCCATAAAAACAATGCACTCATAAAGTAGAGAGAATTTTGTCTTTATAGAGCATGAGGTTTCCACAAATCTTTCCTGGGTATTAAAGAGAAACATTGCTTCCCTAAGGTATTCCACTGGCTGTTGTTTTTAAGTAATAGTAATTAAATTAATTTTAAGTAATAGCAATTAAACTCTCTGAGCCCTAGTTTCATTATTTGTAAACTCAGGTGATAGAACCAGACGATCTATGATGCTGTGAAAGTGACATGCCCTTTCAAATGCCCAAGTGATCCTGGTGTTACAGGGACAAAAGGGAGATTCTGAATGAAGATGTTCTCTGAAGCCTAGCCATACTTACAGAAGATAGGCTTTGCATGTACATTATTGACGCTGTGGCATTTTGTGTATTATTATGTATAAACGTGCATCCTTCTTTGAAAAGATTGTGAATAATGCAGTTTTCTTGGGTGCAAGTGTTTTTTTCACATACAAAAATACCCATGAGTTCTGATGAGCACCTAAAAAAACAAAAACAGAACAGATATCAGCTTTAGAAATGTACATGTTTCTTCTTTCATGGTTCACATACTAATTGTTCATCAAGAGTTTCATCTATAGTCTTGCTTTCTGGAAAGCAATTTGCCAAACCTGTATAGATGTTAATTATTTTCATTATTAATCATTATTCCACTCTACCTTTCTACGGTCAAGTCAACAAGCAATAATGTACCTACTATGTGCCAAATGCTAGGGATCCAAAGAAAGGCAAAACAAACAAAAACAGGAGTCCTCCCCCTCAAGGAGATTACATTCCCCTGGGGGTGACACCATGCAAACAGCTAAGTGCCAACAAGATATATAAAAGACAAATTGGACATGTCAGGGAAGAGGTACTAAGATTATAGAGGAAAGGGAAAGGCTTCCTATAAGAGATGGGAATTTAGCTGAGACTTGAAGGAAGCCAAGGTTTGTCCTTTGTTCTCAGAGGGCCATGATGTCAGGGAGATGATGTCATGACTTGCAATTGACTTTGATATGAGTGAGGGAGGGCTGTGCAAGGTCACCAGCCTCACTTTCTCCTCCAGTGACATCTGGGTCCAGTGGCCAGACATCAATCAGGACGACTGGAGATGGTCTAGGATGCAGTGAGAGACCTTGACCCTTTTAAGCTAAGGTCTTTTCAAGTTCTCACTTTGAATGAAGCAATGCTCATTCAGTGAATAGGCCTCTTTAAGGAAACCAGAGACAGAGAAGAGATAAAAATAGAAAAGGAATGTTCGAAAATTAAGGGGAAGAAAGAGACACTTTCTAGTCTTCTACACCTCTGTATTTGAATGCAGAGTTTTCTTTGCAGTATATTCCCCGCTGCAACAAGTCATAAGGAAGGAGATGAATTTTTATACTAAAATCAGTAACCCAATGCCCGCTTCTTTGGAGATGATGGGATAGGGGAAGGGTGGGGGGAGACAGAAGGATGATGGAGCCAGCTGGCTCTCCAATTTTTAAGTTGGATTGTTAAATATTCAGTGTGAATATTTACTTACACCTGAAAAATCAGAAAGTGCTACAAGTCAGGGCTTAATTTTTGTTGTTGTCATTATTTGTCTAGACTTAAGTTGAAAAAATGTTAGTTATACAGGTAAAGCTTAAAAGGATGTCAAGGGTACATTTTTTTAAAAAAGAGAGCCAGTAGTTAAATAACTTTCAGTACACTCATGGGTGGAGATGTCCTGAGTCAGATATACTCTCAAGCTTCTTTTCCTTCTATCAGCTTGGAAAGAAGAGAATTAAAAGGAGTGGGGGAAATGAGTAAATTACGAAGGTTATCTTGTGTTAAGTGAAAAGCCCGTAACTCAACAAAGGCCTTTCACCAAAAAAAAAACAGATCTAACATTTTGGCTTTGAATAAACTAAAGAGTTAGATGAGGACAGGTCAGGCACACTGCCGAGGGGATTCAGGCATTCGTGTAGAAACTGGACGAGGTGACCTTTGTTGGGGTGTGCTTTTTACATGCAGCCTTTCTCAGGACAGGCTGTCTCTAGAATCTTTTCCCCTGGAAACTCCCAGAACTTCCAGCTTTTTTTTTTTTTTGCTAATTGGTGCCACCTGCCTATGCCATCAAAGATAGGTTACAAATTAGATTTATCTGAGTAAAGATTCCAACCCCACCCCCCCAAACACGCACTCCTCTCTATATAACACCTAGGCTTCTTCAGCATCATGTGGTAGTCCTATTGGGCTGGCTAAACCCTAGTTGTGCCCACACCAAACTAGGAAGAATGGCAAAAGCCTGGAATGATCCAGCTAGTAGACCATTAGGCCTGCTTCCCAGAGGGCCATTGGCTCTTCTTCCTTCTCTTGCTGTAGCCTGAAGACCAGCTCATCCTAGGCAGCTGGTAGATAAAGAGCAGGACCTAGAATCAGGATGACATGGGTTCACATTTGGCCGCTGCTACTTACTAGCAATGTGACCTTGTGCAATTCACTTAAGCCATTGGCCTCAGTTTACTCAACTGTAAAATGGGAATTAAAACCACACCTACCTTGTAGGGTTGCTGGGAGAGAATATTCATAAGGCACTCAGGAGAGTGCATGGTACATGATGAGCACTTAATACATGCTTGTTTCCTTCTGTGCTCCTTGAGGTAATGAACTTTGCCCCTCTGGAGATCTGGTTTTGTCCTTGGCTCTCGAGTGACTATAATCTGGACATATCCTTTGCTACCTCCTCTCTTCCCTTGCCCTGGGCCCATGAGAATATCAAGTTAAAGGCTTCCTTTTGAATAAATAGAAACATGTTGGCCCAAAAGTCCTATTGTTTTTTAGCATAATTGGAGAAATCTAAAATTCTCCCCACCCCCCACAAGGAAACTTTACAGCTTCCAAGGTCCTTTCACACTCTTGCATTCTAATAATTCTGAGAAATATGGGCTCAAAAACCAGATAGAAAATACTCACCTGGTGACTTTCACCTGATTGTGTCCTGCCATGTAGAAAGGTTTCTCATTGTTATACTCATCAAACACACCCCAGCGAAGATGGGCCCATTCATGGACAAAAACTCTGCCTATGGGGAGGGAAAACAAGTGTCCATTCTTTGAATTCCTGATAATCAGCTTAAATGTCAGTCCTTGCGCAAAGAGGTCTTGCTAATCAGTCACAACGACAAATCATTTAGCTCTTGCCATCTCCAGAGTGCCCTGAGCTGCTCTCAGACCTGGAGCACCTGCTGAGCCCAAAGAGTCCAGACTAACTAATGCCAGTTACTTCGAGGACTCATGGGGTTAGGAGCCTTGTGTTCCTTCCTCTTATTCTTATTACCTGTGTGAGTTACTTCACTCTGTTTCCTCAGCTATAAAAATGAGGAGATTGTACTAGATGGCCTCTGAGGTCCTTTACACTTCTAGGTTTGTGATCCCATGATCAGGTAATTGAGTTCACACTCTACCATGTATATCCATAATGATTCATTTAGTGCATGCTTACCTACCAACTATTTTTTGGACCCCTTGAATTATGTGTCACAAAACAACATATCCGGAACTGAAATCATTACTTCTCTCCCTCCCAAGTTTCTCCTTTGGCCAACTTTTCTATTATGATTGAGGACATTACTATCCTCCCAGCAACCAAGGCTCATAACCTCAGCATTATTTTCAACTCCTCACTCACCTCACAAGTTTAACCTGTTGCCAGATCTCATAATTTCTACTTTCCCAACATTTCTCATTTATGTCCTCTTCTCTCTACTCATATAGCCACCCCACCTTTTGCCTAGACTGTTACAGCAACCTCCTAATCAATCTCCCTGACTCATGTCTCTCCCCACTTCAATCTCCCAAAATGGTTTTCCTTAGGTACAGATCCGACCAAGTTCACCCTTCCCCTACTCAATAATCTCTGGTGGCTAACTCTTACCTCTAGGAACAAATATACAGTCTTTCAGTTGGCATTTGAAGTCCTTTGTAGCCTGGCCCTTTCCTACCCATTTAATCCACTTACACTTTACTCAGTCTATGATGTAGCTATACTGGCATATTTTCTGATGCCCATTTACATCTCAGGAATTTGTACATCTTCACTGGCCATCCCACCACGCTTGCAATGCTCTCTCTTCTTACATAGACCTCTTAGTTTCTTGGATTCCTTCAAGGATCAGCCCAAATCTCACCTTCCCGGTCCCCCCACCCCTTCCCCACCTACTTGTGCCTTGCCCTGAGAGATGGCCTTTCATCCATTCCATAGCTGCCTATATCTTGTGGGGGCCCTGTAGTCTGCATGCCCTCTCCCTTATCTTGTGGGGGCCCCGTTGTCTGCATGCCCTGTCCCCCATTACAACGCGAGCTCCTCTCTTAGAGGGCAGGGGCCACGTTTTTGCCTTTCTTTGTATCTCTAGGGTTTAGCACAGTGCCTGACTCATAGTGTTGAACAAGTACTTGTAGACTGATTGGCTGAAAGATAATTAAAAACCAAGCCCTTCCATTTTCCTTTCATCATCCCCTTTGTATCATCCACTTCTAATGCCACCGTTAATTTGAGGTTATCCCCGTGACAGGATTATTGCCTTAGCCTCCTTAACTAGTCTCCCTGCTCTCCTGCTAATCTGTCTTATGCATTAGTGCCAGATTCACCTGCTAAAGACATCTGTAATATATTTCAGCTAAAAACTTCCTAACAGCCCACAGAATGAGATAATATTTATAAAGCACTTTGACAATCTTAAAGAACTACGTGAATGCCATTATTGTTGTTGGTGTTATTGCAGTTATTATTATTAAACAAAGTTCAAACTCCTTATGTCGGCATTCGAGGCTATCCACAATTTGATTCCAGCTGATTTTTTCTACCTTTAGCTACTACTGGTTCTCTAGTTGAGTCGCTCAGCACCAGCTAAATTGGGCTATTTATTGTCTCTATAAAACTCTTCACACTCTTCCACCTCTGTTCCAGAATTGAACATGATACCCTAGATCAGGGGTTCTCAACCTTCCTAATGCTGTGACCCTTTAATACTCATATGTGGGTGTATCTGCATGTGGGTGGATCCGCCTGGAGACAGATAGAGGAGGGGTGTCGCAATTTCTAGGACCATCGGAAATATGTGTTTTCTGATGGTCTTAGGCAACCCCTGGGAAAGGGTCGTTCGACCCCCAAAGGGGTCGTGACCCACAGGTTGAGAACCTCTGCCCTAGACACAGATGATACTCTGGATCAGGAGTTCTTAACTGAGGATCCATGAACTCCCAAGGTGGGCACATGATTTAAAAAATTTGATAATTGTATTTTAACATAATTTTTTGTAATCTTAATGTGATATAATTTAGATATTTAAAAGCATAATTCTGAGAAGTGGTCTGGCATCACCAGACTCCCAGAGGGATCCAGGACACACACACACACAGAACATGAGAAGCTGTTCTCCCTGTAGTCTGAGCAGGACACAGGCCACTGAGACTTCCATATTCCTGAGTACTATGAATCTCCTCAGTATTCTTGGGTTCCATATGACATCATTGCCTCACATTAGGCTTGCAGTACATTAAAATCCCCATATATTTTTTTGGTACAAATTGCTTTCTAGCCTAGCTGCCTCCATCTTATATTTATGAAACTTAAAAATAATTTGGAGGGAATTTTTGAACCCAATGTAAAATTTTATATTTTTTCCTCGTTAGAATTTTTTTGGTGATATAACCAAGGAAAGACAACCAGGGTGTAGAGAAAAGAGTCCTGGGTTTGGAGTAACAGGATGCTAAGCATAGTGCCTGTCACATAGAAGGGGCTTAATAAACATTTATTGAATGAATGAATGAATGAATGAATGAATGAATGAATTTGGCCTCAAGTCTAGGTTCCATCACTTACTACCCAAGTCATTCTACTTCTGAGGCCTTAGTTCCCTCATCTGTTGCCCTGATTGGGGGAAAAAAAGCAAAATGTTTGAAAAACTAGAGTCCTTCAAGTTTCTCCCCCATCTACAGACGCTACTGCGTATTCTGAGCAGAAGAATAAGCCAAGGGAGAGTCCAAGCCACTTACAATATAAGGCCTTTATTCTACAGACAACGTTTCCTGTTTTCTCTCCCCTCTCCCCTTCACCCCCTTAAGAGAAGGGATTTTGACTTCCCTTGTATCACCGGTCCTCAGCACAGCTTCCAGCTCAGTGGTAAGTGCTTAGTAAATGATTAGTGATTGATTGCTATAAAATGAGTCCATTGGATTACATGACCCTTCAGGTCTCTCCCAGATCTAAATCTGTGATCCTCTTTGTTCACAGCCCTGTCTCTTCACTCATCAAAGCTCTATCTAATATTCTCAGGATCACCATAGCTCAAAGCACTAACCTCCCTCTTTGAACTGGCTGACACTCTCTGACCAAAACCCTTGTAATTTACTACCTTGAATTGAAGGATTCAATCCCAGTCAGGATGATCTGGATTTATATCTTACCTCTAACACTTACTAGATGTGTTACCCTGAGCAAGTCACTTAACCTAAACGATTTATGTTGTTGTTCAGTCGTGTCTGACTCTTCATGACCACATTTGATATTTTCTTGGCAAAAATACTGGAGTGATTTGCCATTTTCTTCTTCAGCTCATTTTACAGATGAGGAAACTGGGGCAAACAGGGTTATGTGACTTGCCCAGGGTCAGACAGCTAGTAAATGTCTGAGGTCAGATTTGAACTCGGGAAAACGAGTTTACCTGACTCTAGGCCTGGCCCTCTATCTACTGCACCACCTACCTGCCCATCAAATATTTTTGTTATCTAATAAATCCTCCACCTTCTGAGGGAGGAGTACTCAGAGTTGCCCAAGATACTATCTACATATTGTTGACCAGCTTTTCATATGTCAATTTATCTCTTCATTTCAGAGGTTCTCAACCTTCTTAATGCCATGACCCTTTAATAACCGTATGTGGGCATATCTGCATGTGGGCGGACCTGCCTGGAGATGGATAGAGGAGGTTCCTAAGACCATAGGAAATATGTGTTTTCCCATGGTCTTAGGTGACCCCTGTGACCCCTGTGAAAGGGTTGTTTGACCCCCAAAGGGGTCGCGATCCACAGGTTGAGAACCACTAGGGCTGTAATTCTCTATGTTTCCCTGTGAGAATATATAGCAGCACCCAGTGTTCTAAGCTTTTTTCATTAGATTGTGAGCTCCTTGAGGGCAGGGACTATCTTTTGTCTCTTTTTAGGACTTAGCAGTCTCTAGCACATATTAGGAGCTTACTAAGTATTTATAGACTGAACAAAGCAGGGGCTTAAAGACCACCTGTTGGTTGATTGACTGATGAATCAAACTTACCTCGTGATCCATAGATGGCAGTCAGGTTATCATTTAGTAGGAAATTAGGGGTGAAATGTATATATTGACCTTCTTCTCCACACCCTCTATACTGTAGGGTATGTGGATCATCTCGGCGTTTCTTATACCAATCGGCTATGATGATATTTGCCTAAAACAATAGCAAAATGCCACATGGATGAAATCAAATATACACAGATACTAAAATCTCACCAGAATACCTTCCCATAATAAGTTTTAACTAAACTTTAAAGTATTTAGTGAAAGTAATATGAATTCACATTATGGCCATGTGAACTTTCTCTTTTTCCTGCTTAAAAGTAAATGAAAACTGCTACCCTTTCCCCTCAATTTCATTTCCTCTAGCAGTGGTTCTCAACCTTCCTAATGCCACGACCCTTTAATACTCATATGTGGGCGTATCTGCATGTGGGTGTACCCACCTGGAGAGGGATAGAGGAGTGGTGTCTCAGTTCCTAAGACCATCGGAAATATGTGTTTTCTGATGGTCTTAGGCAAGCTCTATGACAGAGTTGTTTGACCTCCAGAGGGTTTGCAACCCACAGGTTGAGAACCACTGCAGGACAGGGACTGGACCCATTATCTTTTTAGTATAAGGCATTTCCTGGTGAGGAGGTGTTTCCCTTTACCAATATAGTTTGGCACCTTCTCTTCAATTTGTCCTAATTTGTAGATTAATTCTAATTTGTGGAACTTCCTCAATTTCTGTTTTGCTCACATAAAGGAGTTTACTTACTATTTACTCTCTGTGATGGTCTTTTATGTAACCAGGATTTGATGGGAAGGCACCAAGCTGGCAGGTATCAATCAAGGGCTATCTCCACCCCCACCTTCATCCACTTACAGGTTAGTTACCAAGGAAATATTAAAAATCATACTTTTAGACCAGCAATGTTTAAGGAGGGGTCAAAGAGATACAATTCTGTAATGATACCCCTCTCAGACATAGGGAAGAAAAGGAACGAGGGCTCAACCATAGCCTTTCTCCATCTTGTCTCAAGGAGAAAACCACAATCTTCCCTGGAGAGGGATTTCAGATCATATCTTTCCATGTCTCCTCACAAGCCATGTGTAAAAATGTATGTCTCTTCCTGCATCTTAACTTCATCACTTCTAACGCCGTACACCAAAGTCAAGTCTAAATGGGTGCATGATCTAGGTATAAAGGCTAATACTGTAAATAATCTGGGGAAGCAAGAAATAGTTTACTTGTCAGACTTATGGAATAGGAAGGACTTTATGACCAAAGAAGAATTGGAGAGCATTATAAAACGCAAAATGGATAACCTTGA
>CM053584.1:36432465-36473734 GCA_028627135.1 Pseudochirops cupreus
AGGAGGTGGGTAATACATTCCATCATTGGATCTCTGGAGACATGGTTGGTCATTGCATTGAGCAGAATTCTGAAGTCTTTCAAAGTTGTTTTTCTCTACAATGTTGTGGTCTTTGCACAAATCTTCTCCTGGTTCTACTCACTACATTCTCCATCATTTTAAACCATGCAGGATTCTCTGAAATTGTTTCTTTCATTCTTTCTTGTGGCACAACAATATTTCATATAACCACAATTTGTTCATTCATTCCTCAATGGACCGGCACTCTCATATTCTAGCTCTTTGCTTTTTGTTTTAGTTTTAGTCTTTCATTTGGGATCATAAAGTTTAATTTTATACCCTAATTTGAATTCCCCTCCTTCTTAACCTAGATGGATGTTTTTCTACACCAAACTGTATGTGTGTGTGTGTGTGTGTGCGCGCGCACGCGCGCGTGTGTGTTCAACACTCCTTTGTTCATTTCAGACAAGAGTGAGGTTCATTTCATGCCCACTTCTCCCATGTCTTCCTCCATGTCTTTCATACTCTTCATGCATTCTAATTATGAGAAATAGCAACTTGCTCACCCCCTCTACTTTCTATATTAATGTATTCCTTTTATTCTCCTTTCTCTTTCCTCTCTTAAAACTCTTAAAACAGAACCAATGTAGGACTCCCCCCTCCCACCCTGGTCTGGTTTTTTTTTTTTAATTTCACTTCCTCAGTACCCTTTTAATACATTAAGGTTCTGAAGGGACATTCCTTTATTATTTTTCCATTAATCTGGTTCCTTCTTACCTTGCCAGTCTTCTTACCCCTTATAACATCCCCCCCCACCAAGCCCCAATTTTTCTATGTTCCAGTGACACTGGTCTTGCTATTCCTCCCACAAGATACTTCATTTCCCAAATCCCCTAATTGTCACTTGTCTTCAATGTCTGGAAGTGTCTCCCTTTTCATCTCTTCTTCCAGGCTTCCTGTAAGTCTCAGCTAAATTCTCACCTTCTGCAAGAAGCCTTTCCTGATCCCCCTTAATACTAGTGCCTTCTCTCTGCTGATTTTCTCCAATTTATCCTATATACAGTTTGATTATACATAGTTGCTTGAATGTTGTCTTCTCTTTTGCTGAATCCTTGACCAAGTTATGGCCTCTAATCATAAATGTCCCTCAGGGTTCTGTCCTGGGTCCTTTTCTCTTCTTTCTCTATACTACTTTACTTGGTGATCTCATCATCCCCCATGGATATAATTATAACTCTATGCTGATGATTCTCAAATCTACTTATTCTGTCCTACCCTCCCTGTTGACCTCCCATCTCATGTCTCCAACTGCTTTTTAGGTATCTTGAACTGGATGTCAAATAGATGTTTTAAACACAAAATGTCCAAAACCAACCCATCATCTATCCCCCAAAACCCTCTCCCCTACCCCCAACTTCTACATTACTTTTGAGGGTACCATCATTTTCCTAGTCTCCCAGGCTCTCAATTTAGATGTCATCCTCAACTTACCACTGTCTCTCACCCCTGCCCCTGCCATATGCAAACTGTTGCTGAGGTCTTTTGATTTCATCTTTGTGAAACCTTGAATATTCCCCCTTCTCTCCTCTGATACTGCCACTAACCTGGTGCAGACCCTCATCCTCTTACACCTGGATTACTGCAATAGCAGCTTGTGGGTCTGCTTGTCTCAAATTTCTCCTCGTTTCAACCCATCCTCCATTCAGTCACCAAAGTGATTCTTTTAAAACACAGGTCCAATCATGTCATCTCCTCCTACTCAATAAACTCCAGTGGATCCCTCCAGGACCAAATGCAAAATCCTCTGTTTGACATTCAAAGCCCTTCATCACCTAGCCACCACCTACTCCCTAACTTTATAGTTCTTTTTATACCTTATTTAATCCAGTGACACTGGTCTCCTTGCTGTCCCACAAATAAGACACTCCAACTCTCAACTCCAAGAATTTTCTTTGGCTGTCTCCCATACCTGGAATGCTCTCTTTCCTTACTTTTGCCTCCTGGATCCTTTGGGATCAGACCCACAAGAAGCCCTTCCATATAATCCTTAATTCTAGAGCCTTCTCTCTATTAATTATTTCCTATTTAGCCTATCTTTAGCTTGTTTGTATATAATCATTTTTGTTGTTGTTGTCCCCTTCATTAGACTGTGAGTTCCTTCAGGGAGGGACTTCCTTTTGTTTTTCTTTGCATCCCCAGTGCTTAGCTCCGTGCCTGACAAATAGGAGGCACTCGATAAATTCTTTTTGACTGAATGATTATTAGAATGTTAATACCACATCATCACAAAACTCTTCCAGTTGTTTACATTAAGTTATCTTTTGAGGTTTCTCTTGACCCTTGTGTTTGCAATTCAGAGTTTGTACTCAGCTTTGGTCTTTCCATCAGAGGCAAATTCTCTATTCCATCAAAAATCTACTTTTTTCCTTTGCGTGAGTATATTCAGCTTTATGGGATAATTTATTTCTTGTTGCAAGCCTACATCATTTGTCTTTTGGAATATGGTCCTCCAGAATCTCCTCTTGTTTAATAGCAGAAGCTGCCTGTGTGATCCTGGCTTTAGGTCCTTGGTATATGGTACATATCTTTGAAATAGGACCTGTAGATTTTGGCTATGACATTACTGGCACTTTGCCTTTTCTTCCTTCCCCTCTACTTCCCTATTCCTGAGAGATGACCAGTGGATTAATTTAAATCCAATTTCCCCACCTTGGTCAAATAGATCTAGACAGTTTTCACTTATGGTTTCTTGAAATGTAGTTGACAGGTTGTTTTTTTTAATCAAAATAATGTGCTGCTTTTTGTCATCTACACAACACCAGGACTTGGACAAAACTTGGACTGGTGTCATCTCGAGCCTTATTCATTTATTTTTGACCCTGATTTATTTGGAGCGGAGGCATAGTTTTTAAAAACACGTCATGTAGGTTGTCTAAAATAAAACACAATTAAACACCCCCCCAATTAAAATAATGGTTTTCAGGGAGTCCAATAATTCTAAAATTATATCTCCTTGTCCTGATTTCTGAGTCAATTGTTTATAATACCTTATATGTTCTTCTAATTTTTTCTCTTTCAATTTTATTCTAATATTTCTTGCCATCTCATAGGATCATTGATTTGTTTGTTCTATTATAGTTTTCAAAGAATTATTTACTTGGGTAAAATTCACCACTATATCTGAGCTATTTATTCCCCTTCAAATCCGTTCCTCCTAAGCTTTTATTTCATTTTTCGAATCTTACTTCATTTCTTCTAAGTATTTATGAAGTCCTTGAAGAAAAGGCTCTTTTAAAAAAAACCCCCAGATCTCTGCTCACAATGGTTACAGAGTTACTTGTGTCTTCATTTTAGGGGTCTCTGTATCCACAACAATTTTTAGACTGGTGATGTTTTCTTCACTTTACTCATCTGTCTAATACTAGCCCCTGAACTGGGACTCCTTCTCTTAGTGCTTTGTCTCACCCTGGTTCCTGGGGATCCTGCATTGACCTCTACTTTCCAGGGTTTAGTGCTCTGGATTTTTAAGGTTCAGATCACTCAATCCTTGAAACTTTCTGTGTCATCTCATGACAGATTTCTAGGGACCTCAGAACCCTTCAGTGTCCTGGTCTGAGCATTGCCATAGTATTCAGGTTGTTTTCTTTCTCCAGGGTTCCCAAGATCCCTACCTTAGAGCTTTCTGACCTCCTTAGTTCTTTCTCAAGGGGGCCTCTGTTCTTGTTTACTCTTGACCCAGAACCCTGTAATCCACATGCATCTCTGGTTCATTGGCAATTGTACTGAGAGGCTTGGTATGTTTGCTGGTGCTGGTGCTGGCTTTGCTGGAGGTCCCCATTCATATTGCCTGACCTTATGCATTTTGGGAGAAAAGTCACTTTCTATGGTTTTTTATTGGGTTTCTTGATCATTATTGGTATGAGGTTAATTTCAGGTTTTTGCTAAACTAAGCATGCAAGAGATAAACAATCTGCCTCCTTCAGTTAACCATCTTGGTTAAAAGTAGCATAATTCCAAATTATTTTCCAGGAACAGTTGGGCCAAATCATAGTTTTACTAACACTGTTTTAGTGTGCCTATCTTTCAGCAGCCTATAGAATATCTTCACTCATGCTAAATAAAGTCGAGGAAATTAGATTGAAATGGTGAAATATTTAACTGGGAAATAAATGAACAGTAAAGCAATAGAAGACCAGCATCATCACCCATTCTTTAACATATACAACACTCTTATCCTCTTTTCTAGAGTTACCTCTAAAAGCGTCCCTTCTAGGAGTCATGCCTTTGAAACATAAAAAGTGTAGCCAAATCTCTCCCACACCCAGGCCAAAGGTTAGGAAGCTTCACCTTGCTTTCATGGGTTGAATTTCCACTGACAGTATCTACTGTAGGTCACTGTAGTTTCAGTTACACAGAAGGAACATCAGAGGGAAAATTCAAACCCAGGTCTTCCCTGGCCTCCTTCCAGATTTCATGTTCTTTCCAGTATATCAGCTTGGCCTAAAAACCCCCACCAGCACATTTTGATAACTGTATTTCAATATAATTTGTTTTCTTTGTAATCCTATGAATTTTAAAATATTATTCTAAGAATGGGTACATAGGCTTTGCCAGATTGCCAATGAGCACATGATACAAAATAGTTAAGGACCTTGGTATTACATGATACTGAAAGGATGAGGATGAATCCTATCTTTTGTAAGCAAATCATACAATAGATAGAATGAAGCAGTGGAAAGAATGCAAGACTTGCCTGTCAGAGAACCTGGTTTCAAATTTTGGCTTTGTCATTTTTACTTGTATGACCTTGTACAAGAAACTTCAGCTTCTCCACCTCAGTTTCCTCATTTGGAAAATGAGGTCCCTCCTATGTGTTCAAAATGGATGAGACTCTCACCTCTCTTCCTGGCTATCAGACACATGTTCATTGAAGTAGTTAGTAGCAATGAGCAGTGGCTTGTGTTTTCCAAAGGCTTTTTCTTATTTAAAATATACAAATATGTGTGTGTGTGTGTGTGTGTGTGCATAAAGGTGTTTTTTAAATTAACTTTTAGGATTTTTTAAAAGGAAAGAAGAAAACAACTTTATTTCCCATTTTTCTCCCCTCCTATCTCCACATCTGTCTAAAATATGGTTCTGGATTTGTAAAATGTGAAAGTTTTCTAATTAGAGTCTCAAGAATCACAATGCAGTCATATTGGTACATATGTGGGTAGTGTCTCTGTTTAGACATGTATATTTATTTCTCCAGACTAGTTGTGCGATGTGAGGACAGGCATGTTTCTCTTTATGATTGACAATCAGTGGGGAATGTTAAATTCTGGGCTCCCAACCAAAAATTCCAGGAAGGACCCCCCTCTGTTCTTGGGAGCTTGTTTGAATAACAGAATTGTGTTGTTGTTTTTTTTAATCTTGTACTTTGTAATTAATTCACACCCACAATTACCCAAAACCATTTATGGACATCATTCTATCCCAAAAGGACATTTATTTATTTTTTAGGTTTAAATTTAAAATTTTGAATTCTACACTCAAGAATATAGAACAAAAAAGATCACAGAGGCCATTTAGCACAATCCCTTTAATTTTACAGATGAGGAAATTGAGGCCCAGAGAGGTTGAGAGACTTATCCAAGGTCACACAAGTAGATAGACGGTGGGATTCAAATTCAGGTCCTTTGCCTCTAGAAACAATTCACTTTCCCCTGTATCAAGCTGTGTCCCTACGATCTTAAAAACAACAACAGTCTCCAATTATATTTTATTAAGTTAAATTATTTAATTGAGGAGAAGGGAATAAACATTTATATAGCACCTAGTATGTTCTAGCACTGTACTAGGCACTTTATAGTTGTTTCAGATTGCTTTTAAACAGTAGAACACTTTTTACTTCATGCTCTTTTGTATTGTGAATTTATTCATTTAATTCAAGGCTTATTAACTTTTTTGTGTAATTCATGGATCCCTCCATCTGACTGATAAAGTCAAAGGAAGGAAGGAAAGGAGGGAAGAAGGAAGAAAGGGAGGAAGGAAAGATGGGAAGGAGGGAGGAAGAGGAATGAAGGGAATTCTGTTTCAATTAGAAGTTAGTGAAAATAAAGATGTAATTCAAGAACCCTCAATTTAATGTATTCAAATTTATTTACTGGGAACTTAAGCTTTTTCTTACCTTTTCATAGGACTCCCATTTGGCTTGACTGTAATTGTGAGCTTTCCATGTGTCTGGTATTAAGATTTTTACATTCCCAAAATACACTCTTCGTTTTGTAGCATTGAACAAGTAAGAGGAAGCTTCAGTTATCATTCCCTGCATGCAAACATAAGCAGAGCATATTTCATTACTCAGAGCTCCGCAGGGCTTTTGTTTCATGGGTCGACCTGAAAGACTTGTTGGCCTAAGCTGAGTGACTAATGAAAAATCTGACTTTCTATTTTTTTTTAAGAAGTCATAAAATTGGGGGGAATTGGTTACAAAGCACATTTCTAATGCTGTTTCCCTAAAAGTGGTTTTGGGAAAAGAAGAGTTGTCTTGGCTTGCCTTTGTCACTCTTTCAATGCCTTGGAGGAATTTTAATGGATTCTAAGATGTTCTTTAACAAATCCTTTTGTCTTTCCTGTGAACATGTTAGAGCCCATGCCTTCTATGACTATGCTGAAATCAGCTTTTCTCTACCTCTCCAGGAAGCAGTAGATAATGCAATACTGATCATCTATGGTCTTGCTAAGATGGAGAACACCACCTCATTGACAGTAGGCGCACAGGAAGAAAAATAGTGCTGTCCTGACTCTCTTCTAATTGAAAGCCCTTTCTCATGCTTATGTACAATCTTTCTGGCAAGGTTCACTCCTAAGATGAAATACATCTGCATTCAGAGCAGCGAGCAGATACGGCAAAGAGGCAACTCCAGATTGGTGTCAGGAAAAGCTTCCCAACAACGGGAACAATCCCAAAGTGGACTGAGCAGCCTTAGGAGGAGGTGAGCTCCCCATCCTTGGATAGCTCTAACCAGAGACTAGATGACTACTTATGGGTACAATGTAGAGAGGATTCTTTTTCATGGACAAATTGGATTAGATGGTAACATAGAAGGGTACCTTAGACCTAGCCCTAAAAGGAACTTTTGAGTCATTCAGTATAACCCTCTCATTTTAGGGAGATTAAATGAGCCACTCAAAGTCTCATAGCTAGTGGGAAGCAGAGTTAGGATTTGAACCTAGGTCTTCTGGGCCAAATTCATCTCTCCTTCCACTGTATCATGTTGGTTTCTGAGGACCCATCCAAATCTGAGATCATGTGATTTTAATAAACATTCTCAAAATGTACATGTTTTCTCCCTGAAATAGATGTGGATACTTCAGAGATGGGTATTTATTATCATACTTATTACCACAATATGACATACCTTAAAAATGATAGTTATTTTCCTGATTTTTGCTACCATGATAGTTCTTTTTCTAATTTTTTTTCTCCCTAAAGCAGCATCATTCAAGACCACTTAAACAGAGGAAGAAGAAAGTGCAGTAGTCAGTCATAATATGATGGTTACTTTTCCAATTTTTGCTTTAATAGGAGTTATTTCTTTTAATTATAGCATAGGAACTTATTTGCAAGGGAAAACCCAAAGCCCTAAGAACTGATGATAAAACCAGTAGCTTTGTGGACAACAAAGGAGCCAGATCAGTTTGGGGTAAACTGAGAAGAGGTAAGCATTCCCATAAGCACGACTTTAGAGGGCCATGATTTGGAAATACTGCTCTCTCTGACACTGCACAGTTGTTGGATTTTTCTTTTAAGAAGGCACAAAGTCTAAGAGTGTTAAGCAGATGCCTCTGCCACTCACCATAATCTTTGGAATGAGGTTCTGATCTTCTGATACCCTTGGATGAATCGCAAAGAGTAACCCATCGTAGGCGTTGTCTTGTAGCTGCAGGCTGGTCCCCAGCAACAGGAGATCTGGGCTCAGAACGACCAAGAGAATCAGAGACTTCAGGCTGCAAACAAAGAGCAAACGGTTTCTCTTTGGCATACTGGAAAGAATGCCTGGGGATCCCAGCTCACTCATATGCTCTCCATGTGCGTGATGTGAGGTAGTTAATGCTACCTTACTGAACCTGGGAAATTTGGAGACTTGAACCAAAGTGCTTCTTTTGTAGACGCCCAGGGTGGATCTCTTTGGAACCTGCCTTTGCAGATCCCTTTCCTCTAGGCAGTACTATACCTGCCCAGCCCTATAGCTGGTCTTCCTCTCCCATCACGATTGGGCAACTACACCTCGCCTGCCAGTCTTCTTACTCATTTTCGATCTTCTCAACAATGGAGAAAAAAAATGGAGATAAAGACAGTTTCAGAGCAGGGTGGCAGAAGAACTTGGCTGGCACCCTTGGTCCAACCAGGATGGAGACCAGATCTCCTGGAGGTCATAACCTTCTGCCTTTGTTTGAGTAAGAAGGCAAAACTTGAGAATGATTTCCCTTTAGTCAGGCCTCCTGCCCCCCTCTCTTCTCAACACCCTTTTCTTTTCCCCTGGGGTCATTTTTCTTTCTCAGCTTCAAATTACCTGCTTCTTTGGAAGTTTTTGGAAGAAGGCTGTGGTCCTGTACCCTAGGGAGAGAGCTCTCTCCTTATTGTAAAGGCAACAGCTATCAGGTAACCTGCAGAGACATGCTCTTGTCAGCACCAAGGTGGTAGGGTCAGGCTAAAAAATCCTTTCTTGCTGGCCTCTCTGTTACATCTCCCTGGGTAGAGTGGAAGAATAGCTTCACTCCTCAACCCCCTCTCTACAGACGGTGCATTACAATATATTTATCTTTCCTCTGATGCCCAGGAATACCATCAAATACAGAAACATGTTATTGCAGAGGGTGCTGTGAAGTCTGTTTTATTTGCAAATCTCTTGCTATCAGTCTTCATATGAATGGATCTCTTTGCTCAGTAATTAAATAAATAAATTGCTAAAGGAAAGATGAAGATCCCATATTGGGTTTTACAAATAAAGCTCAGGCTCACCCAGCAGATGTCCAAGTCTGATACTACTGTTCACTCCCCTTCCTATCCACTTACTCCCTCTCCCCTCCACCCCCACCAGGTTTGCTTGTATTTCAAGTGAGTAGGAGAGTACAGCCCACACTAGTGTCTCCTTCCTACAAGGCGTAGGGTTTCTACTGTGAGAATATAACCCTGGGTTGAAATCTGGCCTTGTGTCAAGTCATCAACCAGCATTGATTAAGGGCCTACTATGTTCCAGCCACTATGCTAAGCATTAAGTTATATCAAGGTAAGCATAGAGACGGTGATGCTTTCCCAGGATCATAAAGGCCACTGATTTATATGAAGACTTCTTGGATCTGGAAGGCAGGTACAGGAAGGAGGAGAAAGAAGTAGGGTTTGGGTGTTGAGTATGCATATTCCATCTTGTGGACATATGGAGTGGTACTGGTCCCCAAGCTCTTTCATTTGGAGAAATGATGATGACTAGTTGATTGTCCCTTAGGTGTACTAAATTCTAGAGTAAGGCCAGTGAAGTTCTGTGGTTTTTTTTTCCTCCCTTATGTCTCCAATCCATGGAGGAAATCTTAGCATCAACTGTTCCCCTCTCTGCTCTCTAAGGAGGAAAAGCTATTTCCTTCCCTCAAAGTTACAAGTTTAGTACTGGTTGTAATAATTTCATTGGACTGTGCTGGTCTGCCCCACAGCTACTAGTATAGCTAACATTGAATATGAAAAAGGTTAGCAGTCATTACTATATTTTATATAACACTAGAATAAACATTAGAGAAGGAATGGACAGAAACCTCAGCAGGGAAAAAAGGAAATAGAAAGGGACTGGCAAGTAGAACACATGGGAAATATCACAGTCAATGGTAAACACTTTCTGACTGCAATGGAAGGAAATGGCTTTTCCTGCTGAGGCTCAGGGGATGGAGGCAGTTGGAGTCTGGGCAGGGGTGAGGGAGGAAATGTCTCTGAGGAGATAGCCTCACCGTATCAAGGGAACAGATCCATTAAGCACAACAGTGATTCTTTATCCTCGCTTCCCATACCAAGAGCCATCAAGTAGTCAATACCATCTCTCAGGATGAGAGAGCTAGAGGTAGAGAATGAATCTAGGTGTCAGCATCTCCCCCCAAATGTTCCTGAGTTTGAGGACACATGCTGAAGTCTTCTTCATCCTGTTTCCCAGAACTCCTCATGAGCAATCTCCAAGATCTTCGAATGGTTCATGGTATCAGTAGTCCAGGGGATCCTGGAAAAGCACCTCAACCTCCATGGTTACTATGATGCTAGACTAGATTGCTACACGGGGCTGTATATACATCAGTAACCACACTGACAATTGTCCCATAGTAAAAAGCAGCATAACAGAGCAGAAAAAAGTTCTTATTCTTAGAGTCAGGAGAACTGGGTGTAAAACCCACCTTAGGGTTATCAGTAATCTCTTCTTATTTATTTAAATTGATTTTATTTTTAATTCAAGGAATAAAATAAACATTTCCATAACACAGCACAATAAAAAAGATGATTGCACATGAAACTACAAATCTACCATTTACAATTTGCTGTTCCTTCCAAATATACAACAGTTACCATGTAAATTTCTTCTTTTTTTCCTTTTTTTTCTTCCCACCCTCCCCCTGCCCCAGAGGGGGCTACCAAATGTATCTGTGTGTGTGTATTATGATACACACATATACATGATGCATACCTAATTCTATTTATCAGTTCTTTCTCTATATAGATTTGTCTTCATATGTCCTTTATTTTTAATTTGTATATTTCTAATAGTTAAAGTGACTTAAATGACTCAGTCATTCTTAAAACAATATTGCTGTTACTGTATACAATGTTCTCTTGGTTCTGCTCTATCATTTTGTGTAGGTCTTTCCATTTCTTTCTAAGATCTTTGAGCTCATCATTTCTTAAAGCACAGTAGTATTCCGTCACAACCATATGCCACAACTTGTTCAACCATTCCACAATTGATGGGGTTCCCTGCAATTTCCAGTTCTTTGCCATGACGAAAAGAGCTGCTATAAATACCCATTGAGATTCAAAGTTATAATTACTATTTGTGAATTTCTTTCCATCTTATTTTTACTATTTTCTTTCTCAGCCTCTCTTTTTACTCTAACCCTGTTACCTTATCCTTTCCCCTTACTTCACCCACCCCTTCAAGAGTCGCCTATTCCTTCCCTCTACTTTCCAATCTCAATCCACACCTCTCCAAAAGTCTCCCCATCCTCTCCCCTTATCATCTTACATCTCAATTCACATATGCTTCTAAAAGTCTCTCCCCCACCATACCACCCAGTTTTCCCACCTTTCTACATGTTCAGAAAACTTCTACACCCCTCTAGATGTACAGGTTGTTTCCTCTTCTACTCAGATGAAGCTTCCAACATTACCAGTCTTCCACCCCTTCCGGCTTCCTCTGTATTAGTTCTTTCTTTCTGTCCCATTTTTACAATATAATTGCTATCCTTTACTTTTCCTACACAATTTCATTTTTCAGAATCACCCAATCATACACAACTCAGCCCCAATCTTTGTTTCAAAATACCTTAGTAATGATGACAATTTTAAGAATACTGATATTTAAATATATGTATGTATATATACATATGTATACATATGCATATATATATGTACATATATACATAAAACAAGTAAACAGTTTGACCCTAATGAATGCCTTATGGTTAGTGTTTAATGTTTTCCTTATATGTCTTCTGGATCTTTTACATTGAATTTTCTATTGAGTTTTGGTCTCAAACATGAAATACCTGAAAGTCTTTCAGTTCATCAAATTTTCCATTTTTTTCCCCATTCAGGATCACACTCAACTTTGAGTAAGTTATTCTTGGACACAACTCCAGCTCTTTTGCTAATCTCTTTTTAAAAATAAGAATTTATTGATTTTTTAAAATTTTATATGGTCTAAATTTTCCCCTGGCATCCTACTTCCAAAGTCTACCTCCTGTCCTCTCCCAGAAATTCATCCCATATAGCAAAGAACATCCTTTAAGAGAAAAGAGAGGAAGAAGAGGGAAAAACAATCAGTAAAACTGATCAACACTTTAAAAAATGATGTTTCATGAAATGTTCCACACCCGTGGGCCTCTTACCTTTGCAATAGGAAGGGAGGAGGCATTTTCTCTTGTCGCCTCTTTGGGACCATGCATGCCTGTTCTTTGCAATTTTGCAGGATTAACTTTAAATTATTTTTTGGTTGTTCTTTCCATTTACATTGTTGTAGTAACTGTATAAATTGTTTTCTTGGCTCCATTTCACTCTGCATCAGTTCACACAGATCTTTCCAAGCTTCTCTGTATTTATCACATTCATCTTTTCTTAAACAAAGTAGCGTTCTGTTACATCCGTGTATCACAGATTCTTTAGCAATTCTCCAACTGATAAATATCTATTTTGTTTCTAATTCTTTGGTATCATAAAAAGTATTGCTACAAATATTTTGGTGTGTATAGGGATTTTCTTTATATTAATGGCTTTCTTGGTTTATAAGCCCAATAATGTAACTTCTGGGTCAAAGGGTATGAGTATTTTTATTGCTTTAGTTGGATAATTCCCGATTGCCTTACAAAATGATTGTATTTCTTTACATCTTCACCAGAAGTGCAATAAATAGTCTGCCTACCTTCCCACGAACCCATTCAACAGTAATTATTCCCATCTCTTATCATCTTTGCCAAAGTTCTGGATGTGAAATGGAACCTTGAAGTTGTTTTAACTTGCATTTCTCTTATTGTCAGTTATAGGCAGCTTTCTCTCCCCACAGCAGAAATCCTGGATACTCACTAGGGCTTTTTCAGTGAGTAGAGGGCCTAGGGAAGTCACCTGTGTCAAGGCTAATCAAGAAAGTTGCATGACAGTGAGTGGCAGTCAATGCCACAGACTTGTGCCTCTGGGGATTGAGTCTCTCTTCTGGAGCTGACCTTCAGTTTTGTCAAAAGTATTTAGAAGGCAATTAGATGATAGTGGTTTGAGTGGTAGGTTTGGAATCAGCAAGACCTGAGTGTAAATGTATGTAAGTGTATGAAGCTGGCATATCACTTAATCCCTCAGCATCAGTTTCTGTCATTTGGAAAATTGGGATAATAATGGCACCCACCTCATGGAGTTACTAGTTGTGGGATCATATGTAAATCATATTTTCAGACTCAATTTCTTCACCTGAAAAATAGGGATAATAATAGTTTCTATTTCATAGTTTTTATAAGGATCAAATGAAGTAACATGGCAAGTTTTACAAATCTTAAACCACTATATAAGTTATTATTATTATTATTTTTAAATACAGGGAGTTGTTTTTGTTGGTTTTCATTGGGGCTCTTACTGAATAAGATATTTAGCTTTCTTTAAGATGAAGTGCAAATTTTTCCATCCCTTCTGCTTATTACTTTGAGTAAATTTTTTTTTAAAAAATGAACTTTTAAAAAAGTAACAGAAGTCAAAATAGAAGATCTAAGATTCTGGTTCAAATGAATATCTGATGAGTCTGTTATTGGAGAATGTGCATGCCTCTGCAGTCACTGTCTACCTAAAGCTGGGAAATGACACTATTCAGTCATCCTGGCATCCTACAGAGCCACACAAGAGAAGGCCTGTAAGGCTGGAATCCTGCGGTTGCTTTTCTACTCAGAGACTTATTTTTAGAGTCACTGATTCAAAACTGGAGAGTGAAATCTGTGTTTATTGAGAAGTAGATTTGGAAGATCAAGAAAACAGATGTGAAGGCTTTGTAGTCTCCAGTTGGCTCCAATAAAATTCCTCCCAAAGATGATTAGGCAGTTGGTGGCATATCCAAAGGATTAGTTTTCCACAGACAACTTTATGAAAACAAAACTGCTTTCCTCACAGCTTCTAAGGTGGGATGGAAAACTGAAATTTCAGCAAATCTCTCCTCTCTCTCTCTCTCTCTCTCTCTCTCTCTCTCCCTCTCTATCTCTCTCTCTCTCAGTCTCACTTCACCAACTGCCAGAAATGTACATAATGAGTTGCTAGAAAGGTAAAGATCCCAAGACTTGGAAGACTTTTTTGGCACATGTTCCCCAAGAGGATGTAATAGAACTATTATAACTTCCCAATATATTTCAGGTACCATCTTCTCTGACCTTTTGTTCTTTAGCCATTTTTCAGTCATGTCCAACTCTTTGTGACACCATTTTGGTATTCTTGGCAGAGACACTGGAGTGGTTGGCCATTTTCTTTTCTAGCTCATTTGGTGAGAAACTGAGGCAAACAGAGTTAAGTGACTTGCCCAGGGTCACACAACTAGTTAAGTGTCTGAGGCCAGATTTGAACCCAAATCTTCCTGACTCCAGGCCTGGTGCTCTATTTATGGTACCACTAAGCTGCCCCTCTCTCACCTAATTGTTCCTAATCTCCATCTTTTCCTCTGAAAATTACTTTATACTGCATCACTTTGTATAGACTTATTATTTACTCATCTGTGTACATGTTGTATTGCTCTAATAGAATGGAAGTTTCTTGAAGGTAGGGACTGTTTCACTTTTGTCTTTATATCTTTGTTTCCCCAGTACTTAGCTTATAGTAAGTGTTCGGTAAATTTTTAAAAATTGAATTATAATCAAATTCTTTGAGCAGGAAAAAAGCCAAGGAGATAGACCAGAAGGGGGAGGAAGTGGTATATGAACCATATACTGAATAATGGGTACTTAAATTTTGTGGTAGAAAGCAGGCTGGTAGAAGCTAGATTTAGACCAATAGTTATAATCAAGTCAAAAGGAATATGACCTGAATATTAAGGATTACATCACAACAAAAATTAAAAGGAAACCAGATAAAATCTTTTTCATAACTCGTATGTGTGAATTCTTAACCAAATAAATGATAGAGACCATTATAAAATATAAAAGATAACTTCAATTATATGAAATTGAAAATCTTTTGCACAAATAAAATGGTGTGACGTGATGATCTGTGGGTCCTTTTAAAATTAAAAAAAAAAAGTAATTTGTGTCCTTTCACACACACACCCCCAACTGAGAAGGCAAGAAAAACCATATCCATTATAAATATTAAGTAATGCAAAACATTTTTCACATTAATCATGTTGTGAAAAAATAAAGCAAGAAAATTAAGCATAAATGAGGCACATGCTTCAATATATGCTCAAGAATTCGTCTTTCCTTTATATGGAGGAGGATAACGTTTTTCATCATGAGTCCTTCGGGATTGTCATGGATTATTGTACTGATCAGCGTTGCTAAGTTTTTCCACAGTTGATTATCATTTTCCTATTGTTGTTACAGTTTTCTCCTAGTTCTGCTTACTTTCCTTAGCAGCATTTCATAGAAATCTTCCCAGGTTTCTCTGAAACCAACCCCATTACCAGTCCTTACACCACGATAGTATCCCATGACAATCATGTACCATAATTTGCTCAGCCATTCCCCAGTTCTTGTCATTGCTGTATCATTGAAAGCTGCCGTCATGATGTCCACTTGTCTTTCAGATCACTTTCTGGTCAACCCCAAATGATGTAATAATAATAATAATATTTGTAAAAGTGCTTATCAAAATGCTTATTGTTTTCCTTTTCTTTCCCCCACCTACACACCACCTGCCTTATCCTTTTTCCTATATGGTTAAAGGATACAAGTGCATACTTCCATAAAGAAATCCAAACTATTAGCAATAATATGAAAAAATATTCCAAATTTAAACATTAATGATAACAGAAATGCAAACCCAAACAACCCCAAGGTTTCGCCTCATTTCTAGAAAATCGGCAATGTTAACAAAAAGAAGAAAACCCCAGATCCCAAATCCAGGAACAGTCACACAGCAGGGGGTCTGTAAAGACAGGCACAACAATGCATTGTTGGTAGAGCTATGAACTGATCCCACTATTCTTGAAAAGATTTTGGAATCCTGCAAATAAAAGGACTAAAATGTCCATCCTTTTTAACTCAAGGATGCTACTGCTGGGTGCATATCTCAAAGAAATCGGTGATCAGAATAAAGGCCTCATAGATACTGAAATATTTTTTACCGCACTTTTTATAGTAGCAAAGAATTATAGAGACAGTATATGTTCACTGATTAGGGAAGGGCTAAATCAGTTGTTAACACATGACTATAAAGGAATATTACTCTACTATAAGCAGTGATGAATGAGATTAATTCAGAAAAATGTGAGAAGACTTATGTGAACTGAAACAATGTAAATTAAGTAGATCCAGAAGAACAATATACATAGTGAATACGATGCGAGTAGAAAGAACAGCAGTGAAATGATTAAAATTGATATTTGGTAAAAAGATTTTTCCCAGTTGACCACTTCCTTTTGCTAGTGAGATAGCTAGCTAGGTAAAGCATTTATTAATGCCAGGCACTGTGGTAAGTACTGGGTATACAAAAACAAACAAACCTCCAAGATGGTTCCTATTCTCAAGGAGTTTACACTCTAATGAAAAAAGAGAAGACTTAAGGCAGGGAGGGGTAGATAAGGCAGGTAGTATATAGGTAGGGGAAGGGAAGGGAGTAAGCATTTATATAGTTCCTACTTTGTGCTAGGCACTGTGCTACATGCTTTTATAAATATTTCATATCATAAGAGTTATGAAATTTCATTTCATAAAACTGAATACTATGAAATTATAATGGCCAAACTTGAGCCCATTGGGGAGTTATGAAAAGTCATCTCTCCCTTCCTCTTTGATGGGCTAGGTGAATGTGGGTACATAACAATGTATATAAATCACAGTCTTTTTTTCAAAATGTTGATTAGCTTTACTGAACTGTTTTTTCTCATTTTTATTCTTTTTCATAAGAAGTGGTTCTCTAGGGGGAAAATAAAGAGAAATGCATTGCAAAACGCAAGAATATAAAAAAATGACAATAAAACTTATTTTTAAAAATTTTGTTGTTGGGTGCTTTTGAAGAGTAGAGCAACTTTATTGACATGACAATCCACTAGTATAATGTAGTGTAATATATAAAGTATAACTATTTTTTCATTTAGACATTTTTATTTTCATGAACTTACATAACTATTTCAGTGACTTTCCCCTTATAGTGCATAGTCCCTCCTTTGGTATAGAGCAAAACAACCTACACTTCCTCCTGTTTAATATGATCAGGTTAGTGGCTAGCAGCACCACCTGGTGGTTACATAAGGCCAAACCTTCTACAATTTCTGCTCCTTTGTTTCTCATTTCTTTTTCTATATAGTAAACCATTCTTCTCTAATCAACATAGGATGACTTTTATGTCTAATATCCAGGTCCAAGAAGACAATTCAGCTTGTGGGGAAGGGGAGAGTAAGGGAGGGTCCATATGATATCATACTGCAAAACTAATTGATTACTTATAACAAGGTTTTCCTCTAAGGCACTTTGCAATCTGTAACTTCATTCATCCTCATAACACTCTTATAAATCAGGATTATTTTGACTGGCTCTGTTATCAGCATAGGGAATTCCTAGGAAAGGAGCTGCCAATGGGGATCAGTATTTTCTTTGCAATTAATATAATCTTAGAGAGTTCTTTAGGGAATTAAGAGGATAAATGACTTGTCCAGGGTCATGCAGCTCACGTTTAAGAGGTGAGATTTCAACCCAGCTCTTCTTGATTCCAAGATTGACTCTCACTACGTCAGATTGCCTGAGAAAGTAAAACAATATAGTGATGTATATTAGACCTGAAAGGGACTATGAAAGATCATAACCTTATCAATAAGAAAGCTAAGGCATTACAGAGTAAATGGAAAGCATGCTGAATTTGGAGTCAGAAAAACTGGGTCACATTCTAGCTCTGCCACTTAATACCTGTGTGACCTTGGGTAAAGTCACATAGCCAGTTAAGGGAAGAGCTGGGAATAAAATTCAAGACTTCTGATCTTTAGTGTCATGATTTCCCCCATACTTCAGGTTGCCTGTAGCCCAGAGTGAGAGAATGCTATACTTCAGGCAGTATCCCCTACCTACATGAGAACCAAGACCAGGATGTGAGTATTTCCACTAAAGCTTTCACAGTAGAACAACAAATGCTTGGCCCATAGTAAATGCTTAAAAATGCTTATTGGTTGGCTGACTGGCTAATCCTGTCTCAGACAGTGAAATCTGACCCATTTTATTCTCACCTCTTTCATTCTTTGATCATTTTCTTGTATGGAGCTAAGAAGGAAGCAATGTGACTATCAGTGAAGCAATCAATCCATGACTGTAAGGCAGTAAATACATCTTTCCAACCTTCAGCTTGACAGAAAGATGAAAGAATACTGAATTTGGAATCTGGATGACTTAGGGTTGGAATCCTATTTCAGATAAGTATTAACTGTGTGGTCCCAGGAACACTACTTAATATCTTGGACTCTCAGTTTCTTCATCTGTAAATTGGACATAATAATAGCAACCGAGTCATCAGATTGTTGTGAGGATGAAATGGAATAATGTATATAAAGCACTTTGAGAATGCTATATAAGCCTGAATCATTATTATTATTGTTAGTGTTACTGCTATGATTATTACTGTAATTGTAATTACAGCTAGGTTGCACAGTGGGTACAATGCTGGTCCTGGAGTCAGGAAAAGTCATCTTCCTGAGTTCAAATCCAGTCTCAGATACTTAGTAGCTGTGTGACCCTGGACAAGTCACTTAACCCGGTATATCTCAGTTTCTTCGTCTGGAAAATGAACTGGAAAAGGAAATGGTAAACCACTCAAGTATCTTAGCCAGGAAAACCTCAGTGGTCTCATGAAGGGTTGGACACAACTGAAAACAGCCAAACTACCACAAATTGTCATAATAAAAATAGCGATACTTAGTATTTATATAGCACTGTAAGGTTCGCAAAACATCGTTCCTGTATTAACTCACTGGATCCCCACAACAACCCCAGCAGGCACTTGCTCTTGCCATCCCTGTTCGATAGATAAGGGGTTAAGTGACACTGCCCAGGATCCCCCAGCTAGGGATTGTCTGAGACAGGATTCCAGCTCAGATCTTCCTCACTCCAAGTCATGAGCACTAGCCTCCGTACCGCTAACCTGTCACTGATAGAGTTGGCAACATCAAATGCAATGTTTTTAAAGCACTTAGCACAGTGCGTAGCATACAGTAGGCACTAAATAAATGTTTATTCCCTTCCTTTTTTTCCCCTTCCTAAAGAGAACCTAATATCCTAGCTTTACAGGTTAGGCCCTCTGAAGACTGCCCCTGGGTTTCTGTGAGTGTCAAGTTGGGGTGCCTGTGTCTTCTCAGCTGCTGCTGACCCATCATTGCCACCCCACTGCCACCAGTAGTACTATTTCCTTCACTACTGTGGTTTCTAGACATCAAGGGTGCCTTTCTCTTCCCACTAGTTTGAGAAGCTGAATTGATTCCAATTCAATCCATTCCTTTCCCACTAAAAAAGAATGAACACTAATTTTGTTTTTACTTTAAAAGCACCAGGAATTAGAAAATTTGAAACTCAAGAGATTGTGGAACTGAATCTTGTAAACTAAAAGTAAATAAACAAATCAATTAAAAAAAAAAGCACCAGGAATTAAGTCCTTTAGTTTAAGCAATTAAAAAACCAATCCACAGTCTTTTCTTGGCTGGACTCTTCAGTAGCTGAGTTTCATTTGTGAGTGATTATTTTTTTTTGGTGAGGCAGATCAGTTATTTAAACATGTGAGTCCATCATGTCTTTCCTTGGGTTTAGAGTCTCACCTGGTGAAGGGCCACTCCTCTCTTATTCTGCTGCTGTCTTCTTCCTTGATTAGGGGCTATAATTATAGGGTGTTAACTACCCACTCTTCAGTGTCTCCCAGAAAATTATGTAAATAATTATCTTGTAATCAAAAGAGTCATCATTGCCTGGTCCAGGTATCTCTGTCTTGTCAGTGTGCCCACAATAATTCTGCCTCTATTATCTTTTTGCATCGCCAGTTAGGATCAAGAACAGCTGCTAATAAGAGGGCCCTGAGTGCACCATAATGTGAAGCTCATTCTTTCTTAAGGATATCTTCAATTCAATTTAAGAAACATTTATGGAGCACCGAGTACACGCAAAGTGCTATGTTAAATGAAATAAAAGCAAATTTACAAAGGGTGGGCGTGTGTGTGTGTGTGTGTGTGTGTGTGTGTGTGTATTATAATGTGCATGCATCTGTAGAAAGAAAACATTTTAATTTTTAAAATTTTTGAATTTAACCAACACCAATAGCATGAGAATTTCCATATAGAAGGTAGAGAGAAAAAGATTGTGCATGAAGTTGTGAATCTGCCTTGTGAACAGCTTGTTTTATAACAAGTTATTTTCAGTTACCTGTTTTCCAGGTTTCCTACTGACTCTCATTCTCTTCTATTCATTAAAAAAATTTATATTTCAAGGACCCTCTTTTCTTATCTTTCTTTTTGGTTACCCCATCACTACCCCCTTCTTCTCCCCATCTAATTGAAAGAAAGAAGAAAAAAGGAAGGAAGGATGAAAGAAAGAAAAAAGGAAGGAAGGAAGGAAGGAAGGAAGGAAAAAATGAAGGAATGAAGGAACAAAGGAAGGAAGGATGGACCCTTGTATCAGAAAGATATAGTCAAGCAAAAGAAATCCCCATGATGGCCAGGTCTGAAAACATATTTCTCATTCTACACCTTGAGCACATCACCTTTCTTTCAAAAGTGTATTTCATTGTAAGAGTTGGGTAATGTGTTTCATTATGAGTGCTTTAGAATCATGGTTGGTCATTGATTGGAGTTCTTAAGTCTTTCAAAATGGTATTCTTTTACAACGTTGCTACTACATACATTATTCTCTAGGTTCTGCTCACTTTACTCTGTATTAGTTCAAACTTCTTATGATACTACAATATTCTATTACCTTCATATATCTTAATTTGTCCAGGCATTCCCCAATTTATGGGTAACCCTTTATTTTCCAGTTCTTGGCCATTACAAAAGGAACAGCTATGAATATTTCTGCATATATGGTTCTTTTTTCTTTCCTTTGATCTCTGTGGGATATAGGTCTGGTTGTAGAATTTCTGGGTCAAAGGATATGTAGTGTGGTGATTTTTAAGAGATTGTTCCAGGTTGCTTTCCCAAATCAATAGACCAACTCACAGCTCCACCAACAGTGGAGCAGTGTGCCTGTCTTCACCTAAACCCTCCAATGATGATAATTTTCCTGCTATGTCAACTTTGACAATCCAAGAGGCATAAGAAATAGAGGATTGCCTACAAAAATATAAAATGCCCAAATTGTTTGTCCTTCATTTAAAAAAGGAAAATGATATCACAGGGTGATGTTTTGACTCTCATGTAAGTTGGACTTAAGTGAGGCAGAACTGCACAGTTTTCAGTCTCACTCTGTAATATCTGAGTTGATTTTATGAACATTTTTTTGTTCTATTTAAAATTTTTATTAGAAGAGTTGCATAGTTGGGGGAGGGGCTAGATAAAGATATAGTGAGAAATGTAGTGGTATAAAAACAAATTATTTTAATTACCAGAAAAAGAATGAGCTAGAGGTGTTTAGCCTAGGTAAGAGAAAACTCGGGAAGAACATGAAAATTGGTATTAGAAGATGACTTGTCCAAGATCACACAGGAAGTCAAATCAAGTAAAGAAAAATTGATTGAGTTCTTACTATGTGCCAGGCACTGTGCTAAGATCTAGGGATACATATGCAAGCTGAAAAAAGACAATCTCTTTGCCAAAAGAGCTTACCTTCTAATGGAGGGAGGTAGCGCATAAAAGGAAATTTAAAAGTGGGGATAGGGGAAGAGATGAAGGTGCTTGGTCGACAAAGTCCCAGAGAGTCAGGAGTGCAATGGTAATCCTTCCACTGAACCCTACTGTTCACATCTCTATGATCTAAGCCAGTGTTTCTCAAACTATGTTGTAAGGAACCCTGAATCATCCCCAATTAAAAAAAAATAAATCTTATGTCATTGTTAATTGGAATTAAATATAATAAAAGGATTTTATTGTAAAGGTTCTATCAAATTTTTGTTAAACTGAAACGTTCTACTACTATGGAAAAATTTGAGAACTACTTATTTAAACTAAGCAAGGGCTGGATAATCGTGAAACACTTTGTTCCTGTATATCTAGTGTTTTTCCCAATGAATTATCCATATAACATCATTCATTGGTAGAACCATTGTCCCTTGCAAACTATGGGGATGAGATTAGGAAGGTAATGGCAGAAATAGATTCAGTTCTGGATCCCACATTCTAAGAAGGATATTGCTAAAATGGAAATTTTCCCAAGGAAGATAGCAGGATGATGAAGGGCCAACATGATTGTGCCATATGAGGATCCATTAAAGAAACTACAACCTTGCCTGCCAAAGGTACAACTAGAAACAGTAGATGGGAATTGCAAAAAGTCTAATGTATATTTGATAATAAGGAGAAACTTCCTACCAATCACAGCTATCTAAAATGAAAATGGGCTGCCCTAGGAGGTAGTTGGTTCCTCTTAACTGGAAATGGTTAAGAAGAAAGCAATCATCCATGAAGAATGACAAGAAGAGAATTCTTAATCAATTATGGAGGGATCTCTAAGGTTCCTCTCAATTCTTAAACTTTTTCAATTCTAGAATTTCCTAAGTTATGAACCTGAAAATGCTAGAGTTTCCCCCCCCCCACCAAGACAATGAAACAGAAAATGGAATGATATCTATAATGACATAAGACATACATAAGCTCCCCAATATGGCGAATGGGAAGTCAGAGTGAGGCCTTTCAGTCTGTATGTTCTCAAGCAGCCCAACTTCATCAGGAGAAGGATTTAAAGCTATGCTCTGGGCATTATTAACTGTCCAGTTTTCTTGGCTGTGCTGGGTTCTTCTTAAGAGAAATGATAAATGTTTAAAATGTAAAGTGTGGCAAAGGGAATATTTCTGGGCAGATTGGGTTATTGTGGTGTACACTGCCAGAAAGATAACTGTTCAGTGGGAATAAAGCAAGCTTCATTCACTAAATAAAGCTCACTAAATAAGCTTTTGACTAGTGATATCAATCATATAGCATTATAAGAACTAAGAAATATCCTCAAGTGAGAGGGGTAGGGGAGAGATGGAGAAGCAGTTACAGGAACTTATTTTAATGTTCTATAAATGCTAAGGATGTGGCACACTGGGGACTTTTATTTGTTTTCTGAAACAGAAGAGTTTATTCAGTTTCTGTAACTGAAGAATCTAAGGCTTGTCTTTGTTCATTGTCTGATTCTAGCAGGGCCAGCCAGTCACTAAACGTCTCTCCACTTCCTTTTCAGGGGAGTCAGCTGGCAGAGAACTGTCCGCAAAACAAGTAAACTGTCTTATTAGTCTCAGAGGAGTCAGGTGATCTGACATCTTAGCATGGTTTTCAAGAAAATATTTATTAGATTGTTTTTCCTCCTAAAACTTTTGTTTCAAGACTCTCAAGCTCCTCTACACAGAGAGCTTCAGTTCCACCGAGTTGTAGAGCAATGCAGTTTTCATCTCACTTGAGCATATTTAATTTTTATGAAATAAGCAAAAAAAAAAAAAAAGAAATAAAACAAACAGATGAAGATTGAATTTCTAGAGAGGGAGTGGATACATCAGCCAAGGGACAAAAAGCATTACACGTTCATAAGCACTCCATTGGTACATCTAAATTTCCACACTTTTCAGTCACTCCTCTGTTACTTTCTTCTGACTCTTGTCACATCCAGCTTTGTCTCCTGGTCTCCCGGTGGCATCCTCTTTCACACAATTCCCTGATATCTTCTCTTCCAAGTACTTTTTCCAATTAAACTACATTAGTATGTGAAATTGACGAATCTCTTCATTCACTTCTGTCCAATGGAATCTACGGAGGTTTTCTCATTTGCAAAATGAGGGGAGTGGTCATAATAAGTGACCCCTAAGGTCCCTCCAGCTCTGAATCTGTTATTCTATAATATATGGACCTCTTGCTCTCCTAGGTCCTCAGTCTCCTCAAATCCTATGACCTCAGTCTCCAGTCCACCTCAACTACATACAGAAGTTGTCATATACTAGAAATTCCCACTCTTCCAATGAATTTGCTGTGGGTATCAGAATTCCTAGTTTTGACTCTGGTACCACGCCTCCTTTCTGTGCTGTGCTTTTTGATCCCAACCCCACAACTGAACAGATCTCACAGCTGCTACTTCCATGATAATGCCTCCCATATCCTCTCACAATGGCCAGCATCCACTGAAAACATGAACAGCAGTAGCAGAGCTTGATAGCTGGCCATTGCCCCTGCCTCCCTCTCTCTGGAGCTCCTAAGAAGTCAGTCTTCAATAAGGTAACAAACCCAGCAAGAAAGGAATTAAGATTTATCCTTCTGCTCTTGGAGTCAAGGTTACCAAGTCTCTCAAGGCCATGACACAAGGCTGCTTTTAACAAGTGGGGTTGCAATGCAGGTTACTGGTCAAATTGCACCTAAACTCTGGGTGTACATCAATAATGTCCTAGAAAACTTGCCATTTTGACTACCACTGACTTCCTCAGGCATCTTCAAGTCCTTGACTCTAGTATAGAAAATGGTAGAGAGAAAATCAAATATAGATAGGTTGCAATCTAGATCATTGGAAGAAAGACCTCACATTAATGAGATCATAGGTTAACTGAGGTATTAAGGTAACATGGGGGGTGGTGGTGGTAATATGTACAATCTTCTCCTCAGAGGGTATTTTTGAAGATTAAATTTAATAATAGATATAAACTTTGTGTTCTATGTACCAACTATTATGATTTACTGATTCAGTACATATCTCTCTCCTCTGGCAATTAATATTTTTGGGGGGTTTGTAAACATTTACTATTATAGGAAAAAAAACCCATATTATAGATGTGACTATTTACATTTGTACACAATCATTTTAAACAGTTCCCGATAAACTCTGCAAATGCCTTACAACATATTAAACAGTATTTAAGTTATTGGGTAACAAAGAGCACATATAGCAGAAGTCTCAAGTGTTTTCCCCATTGTCTAGTTTACAGCTCAAGTAAGGTTTTGTCTTACAATTGACAAATTAAATTACATAAATGAAATTAAAAAAAAAATAAGAGGATTGTTTTGCAAGACAGAAGTTAATTTGCACTTAATTTCCATAACCGTCTCCAATTAAGGAAAAATGCATCTTGAGAAAAAGTCTTTGAGCCATTTTTTTTTGGAACACATCAGGAATATTACCAATAAATTGAAATGAACTAATTTTTAATTTAAGAATTTTATCACAAAGAAGGGAGTATGTGTGGCAGACTTACTGCCTTAGAGGAAGGTATAAACTTGGGTATAAACCCTATAAATACACACTGAGCAGAGCTGACCATACACTTGTGTTCCTTCCCACCCCCTGACTTTGGTGGGATCTTACTCATGGTGTGCCTTCAAAAATGTGCTCTACGAAAACTGGGAAAGAACTTGAATGCATGATGTGTAACCATTTCCATTTCATGCTTAGTTCTAAATCTGTTTTACAGGTTGAGAAGAAAAAACAATATAGATTTTCTCTACTTATAGAGAAAATCCTCAGGGATCTCGCCCAGCCATGGCATGGATGTCCTGAGTAAAATAAGTGCTGATAGACAAAATCAAACTAAAGTCAGTTTGAGAAATTCTACACATTTTTTTTTGCACAAATTGTGGTCTAAGTTTAAGAAATAAAAACAAAACAAAAAAAGACATCCCTGCTTGCCCAAAGTCAAAGCAAGTGGAAAGTTAAATACTAGAGGAAAAGTCCAGGTAGGGAAGGACAGCATGTCTGAATCTCAGTCTAGCCATACCTCCTCATTCCCAAAATACTACCAGAGAGAGAGAGCAAATGAAAAAAATTCTTTGGAATCTATTTCTGATTATTATACAAATGATATGCTTGGATAGCTTTTCCAGAAATAACCATGTGAAAATCTACAGTCTATACTTTTACAAGTTGTTCAAATTGGTGATGTTGCTGCCATATCTACTTCTGCTGGACTATAAAGCTGTGGGACTGGTTTGATGTTGAAGATTTATAAGGGGAGAGACACAATTTGCAGGAATGATCAGACCCACAATCCATTGTCCATCCTCTATTCATAGTTGAACTATCTGCATCTTCACATTTATGCCACTGAGAGATGCTAGAACTCCTTCAATTTTTGTCCACTCAGTACTGACCCACATAAAACATAATAGGTGTGGCATCGAAGATCTATTTCACAAACTAATCCCAAGATTGCTTTTTCGCAATTTCTAGCGATTAATCTTTAATTGTTTTGTGAAAACTCTGGTACCATTGTCTTGGTTTACCTTACACCATATTTCCTCAAGTAGATGATAAAGACCTGTGGCCGACAGGTTATGCAATGGTGACAAGTGATTCCTGAAAGGTTTCATATAGATCAAAAACAACACTTAAAGATTCTTAGGAGCAGAGTTGAAGAGGGAGTTCATTCTGGCCATGGAGGTCAACTTGTTCAAAAGCAGAGTGTTTGGAAATGAAATTCAAGAAACTCTTGTTAAATGTCTGCTTTGTACAAGACACTGTATTGGACACTAGATCCTGTCTATGAATGAGTTGTCAAGATCACCTTCAGCAGATTACTCATTAACTTTGGCATTAGGCTTGGGGCTGCTAGGTAGCTCAGTGGATAGAATGCTGGTCCTCGAGTCAGGAAGACCCGAGATCAAATCTGACCTCAGACACATAGCAGCTGTGTGAACCTGGGTAAGTTACTTAACCCTGTTTGCCTCAGTTTCCTCATCTGTAAAAGGAGCTAGAGAAGGAAATGGCAAACCACTCCAATATCTTTACCAAGAAAACTCCAAATGGGATCATGAAGAGCTAGACATGACTGAAAATGACTGAACATTAGGCTAAAATGTTTAAATGTTACTGGAGATGTGCTAATAATTTTGACCAGTTGGAGGTTCCTTTTACTTATATTTATTTTGTTGACATTCATGAGCTAGGTATATATATATTGTCATCATCTTCATCATAAATATTCGTTTTCCCACCATTCTGGATTAAGTATTGTTCAGAAAACACGAAAAAATACTATATATATATATATATATATATATATATATAAAATTTCACATGGACAGTCAGAGATACTGAAAAATTGATTAAGTCAATGAACTGACCATTTGATTCCAATCTAGTTAAAATAATATTTCACAATTACATATGACTTTAAAGTTTATAGTGTGCTTTATTCACAGCAATCCTGTTAAATATGATTGTCCCCATTTTATTTTCTGTGCAGAAATTAAGGCTCAAAGAAAACAAATAATGCCCATGATCACATGTCTAGTATCAGAGCAAGGCCTCAGATCTAGGTCTTCTGATTCTAGATACAGTTTATCATTCTATGCCACTCTTCTAAAAGAGGTTGCTTAACAGGAAACTTTCTGTTTTGGCTGCAAAATTAGGGGGTAGGGGAGAGAAGAGACTTTCTGGAAACATTTGCTGTATATAGACCACCTTGGTACTGTCCTTGACCATTTATTTTATCACTTCTTTGAAATATGGATATTTTCATTTCTAAAGCAATTTTTCCAGATCTATGCTAAACCCATCTTTTATCACTGGAGAGTAAAGTGTCTGCTCCCAAACTGCAAGCATTTTATCTCTCTAACTATATGGATGTCTCTCTTACTATCTGGTAATATCATCTATTCTTTTTCTGGGAGTTCTCTAAGCAGTAGACTTTGAAGATGAGCTGTTAGTGGTAACAATACATTTCTGGATTATGCCAAGGTTGTAGAGACAATGTCTGTGCTCTCTAGGACTATATAATGTTTTCATGCTTTGCTATTAAAGCTGATTATACTACATTTTAAAAGCCATGACCACTCAGCAAGGCCAACTACACTTGAGAGTTTATGGAGGTTGTTTCACGGCTAAGAAGCACTTTTTTTCTTGGCACTCAAAAAAAAAGGGACTGCATTCCTGTGGGATAGAAACCTGATGAGAAATGAAAAGTAAAATAAACAATGTTTTCTTCTAAATGACTGTGGAATAAACTTTCTCATCCCTCAACATGGTCAAGACACAAATGTTCCGTACGTAAGCTATTTTCTTTGAGAGTAGATATTGGACATACGCTATAACTTGTGCTTGTTTGACAGTTGCAGCATAATTTTTCAAATATTTTTGAATTTTTCCAGATTATGGTAATTATTGGAATTAGCTATAGTACAGAGGGGCTCATTCACATATGGTACTCTCTTCATCTTTTAGCTAATGTCTGAAGATTCTTATTTCTATGGAAAATCACTTGCCTACAACAATAAAGATTCCCCATTTTTCCGCCAGATATTTACCCCATTTTACAATTTCCCCAGTGGTGTCATACACACATATATGAATCAGGGAACACCCTGATCTCAACAGAATCCAAACTGTAGATGACCCAAGGGCAATGGGAAGATGTAAAATGGAGGAATGCACAAAAATAGTAGGAAAGACATCCACTGAAAGCATATTTGGGAATAGAGGTAGGCAAGTTATGTAGCAAGAGTGATGGAGTAGACAGAAATACTCTATGAAGGACTTATGGAAGGTCAAGAATGAGTATCCTGAAGGAGAGCAGGCTCAAGTCTTGATCTGTATTGGTCGCAAAACTTGAAGGTGGATAAAGAAAAGAGGGGCAGGAAGAAGGGAGAGGGAGAGGGAGAAGAGAGGAGAGAGAGGAAAGGAGAGGAGAGGCAGAGACAAAGAAAGAGAGAAAAAGGGAGGGAAGGAGGGAGGGAGGGAAGGAGGGAAGGGGAACGAGAAAGAGGGAGAGAATACATATGGCTGTTGGCAGGATCAGCTGAAATATATGACATGATATATGACATAATATGATATATGAGATATGATATAAATAATATGTAATTTTATATTAGAAGATCAATTGAGATAATATAAAATAATATATGTATACATCACATATAACATGGTATCACATATATCTCAGCTGATCATCCCAAAAACCTACATATAATGTATGTGTGTATCTTTATATTATGTGTATAAACATACATATTTTAGTTGGTCCAACAACTATATATCTGTCTATTTATCTACATCTCTCTCTCTCTCTCTCTCTCTCTCCCTCCCTCCATCCAAGTTCTGCAAAGTGCTTTACACATATTATCTTAGTCAATCCTCCCAGTATTTAACAAATTAGGAAACTGAGGCTCAAAGAGGATAAGAGGTCACAGTTAACAAGTGGACATATAAATGTGTTTATATGCTTTAAAGTTTTCAGGGTACCATCTCATTTTATCCTTATAACAATCCTGGGAAATGGGTACTATTATTATTCCCATTTCACAGATGAAAAAACTGAAGTAGACAAAGGTTTAATCATTTGCCCAAGGCCATAAAGCTAGTAACTATCTGAGGCTGAATTTTTTTAAGTTAATATTTAATTTTAATAATACTTTTTATGTTTAAATAGCAATGCATGAAGAGAGAAAACATTCAGATGTCTATACATGGTGTGAACACAAGCTTTAATTATTCAGTAGGGGGAGATTCACAGTAAACAAAGCAAAAAAACCAAAAAACAACAAATCCTTGTTATAAATTACACAAAGCATATAAAACTATTTCTCTGAATGCATAGCTTAAGATATTAAACTCACCTACCGGCAACTGTGCATTATAATTCAGATGCTAAATGTGAGTTTTAATCAACTGACCAGACATAGTTTTAGGAAGGAAATCAATTTAGGGCAAATCTACATTAGACCAATAATTTGTTTCTGGGTCCCCAAGTCCCTTTATTTGAGGCTGAAATGAAACTCGGGTCTTACTGACTCCAGGTCTAACCTTCTTTCTATCTTAAGAACATCTGCTTTAGAGCTTTGGAGATTCTCTCACATATCTAACTGAAGGCTGTCAAGAATACAAGATTCGTTGCTTTTACTGTTCATTAAAAAATGATAATAGGGGCAGCTAGGTAGCGCAGTAAATAGAGCACTGGCCCTGGAGTCAGGAGGACCCGAGTTCAAACTTGTCCTCAGACACTTAACACAAAAAACTAGCCATGTGACCTTGGGCAAGTCATTTAACCCCAATTGCCCTACCTTCCCTCCTCCAAAAAGCAAGAAAAAAATGATAATAATAATTTGACTCAAAATGGAAAAATGCAGCCTTAAAGTCTGTCCTCTATCAAGGTGTGCATACATGCATAATATGAGCATATATTAAGACATTCCAAAATTCCTTGTTGGATGTATCCTCAGAGATTGCTTTGTTCAAGTCTTCTGAGTTTCAGTAACGAACCATGGAAAAATGAGGGAGCTGCATTTTTGCGAGTTATTCTCTGCTGTCATTGAAGACATTCTGCATGGAGTTTAAATGGAAAAGGGAGTACATGACGAAGCAATCAAATCAATCAGCAAATATTTCCTGTTCACTTTCACTGTACTGGGTGCGGGAGATACAAAGGCAAACAAGAAAAACAGTCGTTATTCACTATTCTAACGCAGCTGGGGGAGGAGGGGAGAAAGCAAACAGAAAATGTTCACAGCAGCAATACAAAGTAATAAGCTGGCTCAAATGTACGCCACGTGAAAACAGGGTAGGCTGCAAGGGAGACCTCTGGTCAGTTGGAAGCATTGGATGAAGCATTGCACCAAAGATGGCACCCAAGCTACATCTTAAAGGGAGAGAGGGGATCTTTGATGAGGCAGACTTAAGGCCAGGTGGGGGGAGGGCAACATTTCCAGCATGGGGAGAATTTCTGTGTGCTCCCATTTGTGAACGGCATCATGCTGATTTCCTTGGAATTTCTTTGGAAATGCTCCTGGAACATCACAGACGAGACCGGAATTCTGTAGTTACACAAGAGATCAGTCTAGTGTCATGATCTACCTAGTAAGCCACAAGTAAATAGATTATGCCTATATAATCCAACCAGGGCAGGCAGCAGGGTCAGCAGTCCATTTAATGAGTCTCTCTGTATGTATATCGGTTGGAAAGGCACTGAAGATGGACAATGAACTGAACTTCAAATTGAAAAGGAGAAAAGCAAGTTGGAGATTTGGGATCCCATACTCTTCTCTGCCTAGTCTTTAAACAAAAGAATTTTCCTGGTGATTCTTTATATGGCTGTGAATCATGGAACAACAGGAGCTAAGAAGAATCAGACTAGCAGGTAATTCATCAGACAATGGAAACACGTTTGATGTGTGTAAGCAGAAGGCAATGTATTATCCATGATGATTTGTATTTGAGAAATGATATAAAAGACATTATCTGACACCTACGACTTGAAAGGAGGTTGGAAGTCAGTAATGCAGTATGGCTAAAGTATACAAAATGCATTGTAATGGTGGCACTGGTATACACAAAATACCTAAGAAGTTAAGTCAATAAGCATTATTAAGCACTATGTTCCAGGGATTGTGCTGAGTGCTAGGGATTGGAAGAGGGGCAAAAGACAGTCTCTGCTCTCAAGTTCATAGTCTACTGAGGAAGACAGCACACAAACCATTAAGCACAAATAAGATATGTACAGGATAAATTGGAGACAACTGCAAGGGGAAGGCACTAACATTAAAGGGAATCAGGAAAGAATTAGAGGAAGACCTATAGTACACTGGAGTAACATGAAGGATGCTGAAATTCAATAAAATCCTTAATGATTTTTTATTGGTAAAAATTGAACTGAATGAGGTAGCATAGATGGCATATGTATCATTGGAGGGAATGGTCACATTAATGAGATCATTGGATATATCAAAATATTGAAGTAAGGCTTAGGAGATAACATGTTACGGAGCAAAAAGAAAATTAAGCAAGACTACAGTACTGGATGGTTTTAAAATTACAAAAATTTTATTACAAAAAAATTATAAACAGTTAAAAAAAACAACTATTAAAGTCATGTTGGACAGAAACTTAAAAGCTTTCTTCTAAAATCTGAAGTTTAGAAGAGAGAAGTGCAAGGTGATACCTTTTGGCTAAGTTCATATGGATGTGGATAAGTTGGATCAAACCTGTAAAGTTTGTTTCCATTAAATTTTAGAGGTGTATGTCTTAAATCAGCATCGTAGTGAACCTGACACAATATTCCTAAGCCTTCACTGTGTAACATGGGTCACATGGGTGTGGTGAAGACCTGGCTCATGTGCAGAGCCCATTGGTTGGCTAGCATGGTGTCATCCATGGCGGGGACACTCGGGGGGCTGCTTTCAGGAGAACTGTGAGGACCAGAGCACACTGGACATTCTAGTGGCCATTCTGCAACTGGTTCCAATTGGCCTACTGCATGATTGTTGTTGAGTTGTTTTTCATTTGTGCCTGACTCTTTGTGACTCTATTTGGGGTTTTCTTGGCAAAGACACTGGAGTGGTTTTCCATTTTTCTCCAGCTCCTTTTATGGACGAAGAACTCAGGCAAATGAGGTTCAGTGACTTGTCCAGGATCACACAGCTACTAAGTATCTGAGGCCAGACTGGAACTCACAAAGATGAGTCTTCCTTACTCCAGGCTGGGCACTTTAACCACCATGTCACCTAGCTGCCACAACCACATAATTAGCAGAATTCTTTTTTCAGTAGTTGCATAGCCAGAAGGAACAGCATCCTCAGAAGGACCTGAGTCAGCAGCAGCTATGGCTTTTGGCTGAAACTGCTTCTGTGGGTGAGAGGTCACCCTTTCTTTAACACCCTCCTGTAACAGAACTGCTAAGGCTTCTTCTCCTCCTGAGGCCATGGAGAAAGGACCCTCATTCCTTGACTTTTTTCTTCATTCTTTTCTGTTGTAGATGCAGGGAGTAAAGTCTTCAATCTGGGCTGTGAATTTGAGTCATGGGAATCCAGGAATCTAGGGCATGTTTTATAGTTAAACGGTAACCTTAATCCTGGCTCCCCAATATATCAAGGTGGTATAGGAGGTAGCGAGGAAAATGTTTGTCCTTTTTTTCTAGCTCCTTGGACAAAAATAGTTCATTTTGTTGCTAAATCCCTAGTGCAGCGATTCTCAACCTGTGGGTTATGTTCAATTTCAATATATCCTGCATATCAGATATTTACATTACAATTCATAACAGTAGCAAAATTACAGTTATGAAGGAGCAACGAAAATAATTTTACAGCTGGGGGTCACCACAACATGAAGAACTGTATTAAAGGGTCGCAGCATTAGGAAGGTTGAGAACCGGCACCTAGTGCCTGGAAAATAGCAGGAGATTAATAAATACTTGTTGATTAATAATTATAATGACAATAATATAACCCTACTTAATTAGCTAATCATAACTAACATTTACATAGTGCTTACTATTTGCTAGGCACTATGCTAAGCATCTTGTAATTATTATCTCATTTAATTCTCACAACTCTGAGAGATAAGGAACTATTATTATACTCATTTTACAGATGAGGAAACAGGCAACAGAAGTTAAATGACGACATGCCCAAGGTCACATGGCAAGTAAAGATCTGAGGCTGGATTTGAATTTGAGTCCTCCTGACTCCAGGACCAACACTCTACCCACTGTGCTACCCAGCTATCCCTGTGGTAAGTTATCCTGGCCTTTGTTCCTCCTTGCTATGTTTCTTGTAGATCTTTAGAATTAATGAGGGTGGGAACTTGAAAGAGAAAGCAGAGGCAGCTTTCCCTCCCCTACATTTCTCCTACAAAGTTTTGCTCTGGCCCATTCTTTTTTTCTGGCACGGCAGATATCTGGCACAAAGATACTACTAAAGATTCCATCCTATATTTGAGCCAGAGCTGGAGGTAGGAACCTCAACTTGGATCAAGCTTCTTATTTCCATTATAAAACATGATTGCTTACTTTCCAAAATTCCAAAAGCTTCCTTTCTACAGCCAAATCTTGTTAGTTTAATTTGCATGATGAAAACTCCTATGACTTTTAACTTTTGAAACTGGTTTATACCTTGGCTGTATCATATTCTTGGTTACTGAAAAAAAGCATAATGTTGGTATTCTTGAAAGGACGAGATCCCATTTTCCAAATTTAAAATGGAAATATGATCTCATTTTCAGTGATACAGATTGTAACTGATCCATTCTTGATTATATTTTGAGATCCTTGCCCATGTCCTCAGCCAAATTCACCAAAAGGTATCCATCCAGTGTGCTAGAGAACTTCCTCCTGTAACAGTGTGTGACAAAGCCTTTTCATAGACATTGAGTTGTCAGGTTTACAGGATATTAAAGGGCAAGTAATAGAAACAATGAGATATGAAGGTGACACTTTTAGACATCTCACCCTCCCTCACCCCCCCACAACTACCCTGGACATACATTGACTGTACGTTTTCTACACCCATTCATTTTCATGGATGGAGAGACCAAGAGATGAAAAAAAAACAGGGAATCCCCAAATCTACTTGGTAAGTATTGGGCCAATGGCCATTGTTGGGTTTATTGTTCAGCCTGCAAAGATAAGAATTTAAAGAGTATGTTGGATAGTCACCCTACTTCCTGGGTGACCAGGAAGAGTTGGTGGGGGGGGAGGGGAATGTTAAAGTCCCAAAACATTAGCTTTACTTACATTAGCCTGCCTCCTGGGGCTGAGAGTCTTGGCCTGAAACCAAGACTCCGAAGGAACAGAAGTAGGGAAGTTTCTGCTGGCAATCAGGTAAAGAAGGATTTTTGCTCTTTGTGGATGAGGAAAACCATACCATACCCTAGCCAAGGATTTTAGCTAAGCCAGAAGCTAGAAGTAACAATAAATTGTGAGCTCCTTGAGGGCAGGGACTTTTTCCTTTTTGTATATCCCTTTTGGCATTGTAGCACAGTGTCAGGTACATAGGAGGTGTTTAATAAATATTTGTGGACTGACAGGTGAATGCCACTAAACAGAGAAGTAGCATGCATGGCAGCATCACCTGGAGGAGACTCTTGGGAACAAAGATGGTGGGAGCAGTACAACGATATCAGTAGTCTGGCAGCATTGAAGGTTGTCACTTTCTCCTGTCATCATGAGGAAATCAGTGATGATGGACTGTCCACACGTTACGTCCCACCAGCATCCATGTTTTTCCAATCACACATTTCTCTGACAACATTCTTAAATTCTGTTCTTTGAGGCTGCTCATTTGTTATAAATTAGAACTTGCTTACACCTAACATGTGCCTCTCCATTGCCTTCTGTTGACACTCGTTTTCTAGTCTTTAGAGACCACAATGTTCCATTTCTCATAGCCTCACAACAAAGCTGGTAGAATATTGTTTTCTTAAAAAAAAAAAGCTAGGCCTTCATTTCTAGAAGAGGTTTAGGGTCATTAAACGAGCTTTGCATTTTGCTAAAGGCAATCAATCTAACTTGCTCTTTTGTTTATGAACCCAACTTGTCTATTTAGAGCACTAGCTTAATATTGATTCCAAGTCCAGTGCTCTAATCATTGCACCGCCTAGCTGCCCCTAATTTAAAATTCTACTTAACCAGGATATGTTGTACGGTGAGTATAATAGTCACAAACTAAATAAAATTTACCTTCTAAAAAATGCACTAATATCAAAATATGTCAGACCCTGAATTTGTAGAGAACTCAACAAAAACACCTGCACTTGTTAAAAGGAAAATTTCCATATGTAGCTCTTCTGATTCTCTTGTACTGTTACCAATTATATATTCATTGTGCCATAATTCCTCATGGCAAAGAATATTGCACCATTAGCAAAATGTTTGAGAACCGCTGCTCTATAGGTTGCCCATCCAAACACATCTGGTCAATGATGTTCTTCTCTCAATTGGCTTTTCCTTGTGGAAACTATTGAGTAGTTACAGATTTCCTGCATCAAGCTCTGTGTCCAAGGCTTGATTATCCACTCCAGAAAAGAGCATTGCAGCATCACCTTGAGGAGATTCTTGGGACCAAAGATGGTCCCACAGAGAATGAATCTTCAGCTTGGGCTTCACATCAGATCTCCATCACAGTGGAGAACACCTTTGCCCAGCATATGCTTCAATGATTACTTTGTGTTAATGGGATATCAACAATCCTGGAAGAGAACCTTCCAAATCTATTAGCTGGGACTCCCTTTTAATAGTGAGCTAGCTGACATCACAGATTTTGAATTAAGTATATTTTTAAAAACTGGGTTATAAGACTTTTAAACTGAAAGCATATAATTACAGTTGTTACATCTAAGCCCCCAGTTTCATGTATTTCAATTTCTTGAGTCCTCTTCTAGACTGAAACCATTGCATAGGAAACCTATAGCCAGGCTATCTTTCAGGTATAACACTTTATCAATTCAAGCTCCTATTTAGAAACCTGGGAAAAACTCTCTCTATACTATAGTTTAGGAGGCTTACTCTAATTCCTCCAATGTCATGACAGTGCTGTAGACAGGGGTGGATCACAGATGCAGGGAGTAGGAAGCCAGAATTCGCAGAGCCAAGGTAAGTCTAGGACTTAAAGCTAAAGAATCCAAGTTTTTTTTTTACAGATTTCTGAATAGCAGCTTGAATTGATAAAGTGTCATATCTGAAAGATGATCTGACTATAGTGGGTCTCTATCATACAAGGATTTGCATCTAGAAGGGAATTCAAGAATTAGAAAGAGTCCAAGTCAAAGCCAAGAGCTCAAGATAAAGGCAATGTAACAGATTAGAAGCCAGACACACAGTCTAGTCAAACAGTAGACAATAGGCACCAGCAACAAGTAGAACTTGAATCTGAGAAAACTTGTTTTAGCCAATAAACCTAATGTGCTCCTTGTTGGGACAGGAGCTGAATCTCAGAGTCTGAAAGGAGAACTTACTACAGGAAGATGATAAATAGGTTGTCCTTGTTGTAATAGTTAGAACACATAAAAGAGGCAAATTCTGACACCTACTTCTAAATACAGGGTCATGCTGTATCAAAAGGAAATTTTATTTTAAAACAACAATCATCACACAAAAACCATATTGATCTATTTCAAAATCCCACAATGTTTCATAACAAGCTTCTCCTCAGCAATAAGGAGAGGCTTATTACATGGTCTTCCCCCCATAAATAACTTCCCCCCAGTCATAACTCATTCAACATTTGTAAGATGTCTATGGAGCCCCTTTTATGTTCAAATAAAGTTCACAGATGTAGGATCATTTCATGCTGGGGCCTGTGTGCTTTATTTTTTTATTGTATTTTTAATTTATGGAATAAAACAAGCATTTCCATGACATAGTACAATTTTAAAAAGATGACTATATATGAGCTGCAAATCTACTATGTACAACTTGCTATTACTTTCAAATATACAACAAAATTATCGTGTAATTTCTTCCCTTCCACTCCCTGCCCTATAGATGGCTACCATTAGACACAAATATATACATATGTATATATATATATGTATATGTATATATTACATATGTATATATACACACACACACACACATATAATTATTCTATACATACTTCTACTTATCAGTTCTTTCTCTGGATACATATAATGTCTCTCTTCATATGTCCTTTAGAGGTAATTTGAGTATTTGTAAGACAAAATAATTTGCTCACTCACTCTTAAAACAATAATGCTGTCACTGTATACAATGTTCTCTTGCTTCTGCTCATTTCACTCTTCGTTATTTCATGTCTTTCAAGTCTTTCCATGTTTTCTAAAATCACTGAGCTCATCATTTCCTATAGCACAGCAGTATTCCATCACAGTCACATACCACATGTTCAGCCACTCCCCCACTGATGGGCATCCCAGCAACTTCTAGTTTGTTTTTGCTACCACAGAGAGCTGCTATATTTTAGAACATATAGATTCTTTTTCTTTTTCCCTAATCATCTCTGAAAATAGACCAAGGAGTGGTATTGCTGGGTCAAAAAGTATAGGTACTTTGATAACACTTTGGGCATTATTCCAGATTGCTCTCCAAAATGGTTGGATCATTTCACAATTCCACTGATGAATTAACGTTCCAGTTTTTCCACATACCCTCTGACTTTGCCATTTTCCTTTTCTACATTTTAGCCAAGCTGGTAGGTGTAAAACATCTCAAAGTTGTTCAACCTGTATTTCCCTAATCAATATGGCCTATGCACTTTAAACTGTACCTAGGATTTGGTAGTTTCTCTAGTTTGTCACTGCAATTAAGTTTTTCTACACCACTGGTCTGCTGTAACCATGTTCTCTATTATGAAATCTTCTCTAAGCCAGTCCATAAGGTCTTCCAATATAATCTTAGTATTAGAAGAGAGAACTTAGAAAATTCCCATTTCATCTGGTCATCGACTGCAACCCTTTCAACAGGACGGACTCTAATCTTGAAGTATGTATTAACATGCAAGCTGCCCTAAAGGCAGGGAATGCTTCCTCTTTATCTTAGTAATCTCTTCAATGAGCACATTAAAAGAAAAATAATGATAGCTAACGTTTATGTAGAGAAGACTGTTCCAGGCTCTTGTGCTAAGTGCTTTTAATACTGACATGTATATAATGCTTTGTAAATTATATACTAACTTCCTAACAGTTTTGAGAGGTAGGTAGCATAAATATTTAACATCCTTATGCTGATAAAATGGTTCAGTATGTTAATATTCGGCATGTTTAAGAGACTTGGTAAAGGATGCATAGTAAGTCAAAAGTCCAGATAAGATTCAACCAAGTCTACCAATTTTCCTAGCATACAAAGAATATAATTATAGGACTATACATGAAAATAGAAGTAACGAGTGATTACCCAGTCTAACTCAGAGGTCAGGTCAATTACCTGAGGTCACAGAAGTTCTAAGCAGTAGAGCTGGGTTTCAAATGTTGGTGCTCTGACATCATGAATAAGCTACCTTTCCATTACACTGCAAGAAGGGAGTGAAAGTTTACTCTTACCAAGTACCAACTTATGTGACCTTCATAGAAGCAAGCCTAAATTTACAGACCAATTTATATGCATCTTCATTGATTTCTCTGGACAATAATGCAAGGCTTTGGTACATCTGAGAAATGCTTGTTTGCCCACCTGCCCTTCCCTTTCCCCCTTCCCAAGCTGTGATGCCCTGAATGGTTTATGCCTGAGAATTCTACCAGTGTCATCAATTTGCTAGAGTGCTTGGTTCTAATCACCAGGGGTTGCTCCTAGGAAGAATCCCAAATGTTGGGGCAAGATTCATCTTCCTGAGTTCAAACCTGGCCTCAGACACTTACTTGCTGTGTGAGCCTGGGCAAGTCACTTAACTTAGTTTGCCTCAGTTTGCTCATCTGTAAAATGAGCTGGAGAAGGAAATGGCAAACCATTCCAAGACCTTTGCCAAGAAAAGCCCAAAAGGGGTTACAAAGAGTCAGACATGACAACAACAAAGAGGATTTTATGGTCTATAATGGTGTCAAACTCAAACATCCTTATTTTATATACATATATATATATACACACATATACATCTACATATATATATACACACACACACACACATATCCCTATAGACTTAGAAAACCACAAATTAAATACATCTAATTTTTATAAATGAAAATATTGGAGTTTGCAGAGTCATGCTGGTCTGGCCACAGGAATCTGACACCTTGGGTACACCCCAGACAGTTCAGTTCCGAGGGGCCCCCCCCAACATCTAAGTTAGCCTGGAGATGTGCTTACCTGCCCAGGAATTCTCTTGGAAGGAACCTAGAACTGACAAATACATCCAGGAAAAAAAGGGGGGAGGGGAAACAGAAGAATGGAGGGAATAGGAAGAAGTCATTCTTTTCTTTTTTTTTGTATTTCCAATACACATACTAAGTGCTTAATAAATATTTATTGAACCGTCTGTTGAAAGGAAGATTGTTCACAACTCCATTCTCCTTAATTCTGAGAACATTTGCCAGTCTCTGGAATGAGGGAATCTCAGGGCAGGGAGAGCGGTCATTTAGAAAGACATCCCAGGGCTGAAATCTAGATGAATAGACCATTAATGATTAACTAGCAAGTACATATTCATCTTAAATTATTAATCATAGCTTAACATTGGTGGTAATGGCTAGAAAATGATTCTGTATATAGACATAACAATTAATGAAGCACTGAGGTGTACGCAGGCTACCTTCTTATCTGTCACAGACTTGGAGCTACAAGACCTGAGTTGGAATCCTACCGCAGGGGGGTGACTCAAGACAAGGCACTCAATCTCTGCCTCAGTTTCCTCATCTGTAAAATGGAGATCACAGAACCTATCTCTCAGGGTTGTTGAGAGGAACAAATGACATCTCATACGTAATAGCCCACATTTACACTGCATTCTAAGGCCCTTTTCTTATAACACACCTGTGAGGCTGGCAATGTCATCATCACCATTTTACAGATAACGAAACAGCCAGTCAGTAAGACGGGTGGCATTAAGAAGCCTTACTATCTGTTATGTGCTGGGCACTGGGCTAAGAGCAGGGTACATAAAGAAGGCCAAAAGAGAGTCAAGAGTACCCGATCTCAAGGAGCTCACAGTCTAAAGGAGAAAGGCCCCCAAGCCAGTAAACATTCGAGTTTGGAAAAGGGGTGTGTAAAAAGTTAGTAATACTGTAGCCAACACCTTTGCAAACTCTAAAAAAGACCATCTGTCTCACATCTGCCTTTCATGCCTAGGTTTGCTCTCTGGCCAAACATTTCTGGTAAATGAGATGGTACAAGTTTTGAAGTTTCTCTTCTGTCCTTTGAGCCACTATAACTTAAGTCTGTGTGGAGCAATGAGTGTATTTTGTACAATTTGAGACATCTGAGAGGGGCAGAATCAGTGTTTGTTAACACATTATTATCTGTAAACTTTTGGTGCAAGTAGGAGAAAAATCCAAACAATGCTGCAAATGAAGATTTCTTAGAATAAAAGAACCTCACATTCCGTTGGGACCTTAGAGGCCATTCCAAGCCTGAACAAAACCAACTCATAGCATAACAAAAATCCCTTCCACAACATACCCACCTTGAAGACCCAGGTGTTGAGGGATAGGTTTTGGGGGGATTTCTAATGAGAAATCGTTTCTAGGTTTGCGTCTGAAAAGAATTACAGGCTCAGCTGTCTTTTGGTAGATTTACAAAAGTTTATTGATTTACAGGACAAAAAGGGGTAGGGTGAGGAAACCTGGCTAGGAAAAGCTCACAAGGGGCAAGGGGGGGGGGGTTCAGAGAAAGTTTGGAAGTGTGACACTCTGCAGCGGGCAGATGGCCTACTAGAATGCCTACTTGACCTGCCTGAAAAGGCAAGAGCTACAAAGGCCCATCTGTGGAAGTTCTAAGGGCCAGAGAGGCATTCTTAAAGACATAAAGCTGTCAATCATAAATTCATTAAGCTAATGAGGTGTACAAAAGTAGAGTTAGGGAGGAACTTGGGAGGAGCTAGGGCGTGACTAATACTTA
>CM053584.1:36474234-36489235 GCA_028627135.1 Pseudochirops cupreus
ACTCTCATTGAATTTGGCTTAGAGAAGGAATGACATAAACTCTAAACTGGGTATCTTGCCACACAGGAGAGTAGGGAGGATGGGGATGAGAGGTGGGATGATGGAGGGGAGGGAAGGTGGCGGTGAGGGTTGCTGGAAGTACACACTTCTGTAAAGGGACAGGGACAGTGACAGGGTAGAGAATAGAACAAGGGGGGGATGGGATAGGAAGGAGGGATATATAATCAGTCTCTCACAATATGTCCATTGTGGAGATGTTCTGTGTAATTACACATGTACAGCCTGTATTTAATTGCTTGTCCTTCCAATGGGGTTGGGTGACAAGGGAGGAAGGGAAAGAATCTAGAATTTAAAGTTCTATAATCTAATGTTAAAAATATATACATATTTATTATTATTATTATGATTAACTACAGCCAACTGGGAATTAAGATACACAGGCACTGTGATAGGGAGATCCATCCTGCCCTACTGGAAAGTCTAAGGCGAAAAGGGGAGGACATAGGAGAGAGCAGATTGGGGGAGGGGTTATACAGTGGGATGGCTGTTTTGAGGTGCTGGGTAGGGGAAAGATAGGGAGAAAATTTGTAACGCAAAATCTTGTGGAAATGAATGAAGTAAACAAGAAAATAAATAAATAAATTTATTTAAAAAAATAAATTCAGAAAACATTTAAAAATAATAATAATAATAATAAAAGAAAAATAGCATTTCACAAATAAAAGGTAGGGAATCGTTACTAGAAAAAACTTCACCTGAAAAAGGTCTGGTGCTTTTAGTGTAGTACAAGCTTAATAGAAAGAATATAATTTTTCAGTCCCGAGAGTCTCCTGTCATTTTAAATGCATTAAGAGAGGTGGTGTCAAGCCCCAGGAAGGTGAGAGTTCTGCTGTATTATATCCCAATTGGGTCATATCTGAAGTATTGTGTTTGTGTCTGTGCACTGCATTTTAGGAAGGATGTTGGTAAATTGGAAAGCACCCAACAAAAGGTCATCAACATTCTCATAGGATCATGGATTTAGAATTGGAAGAGCTGGAAAGATCATCCAATCCAATACAACCTTTTCCATTCTTTTTCTCTCTTTTTTTTTGGAGAGAGGAAGGTAGGGCAATTGGGGTTAAGTGACTTGCCCAAGGTCACATGACTAGTTTTGTGTTAAGTGTCTGATGCTGGATTTGAGCTCAGGTCCTCCTGACTCCATGGCTGGTGCTCTATTCACTGTGCCACTTAGCCGCCCCCAACCCAAACTTTTCACAGATGAAGAAAATGAAACAAAGATCTAAGTGACTTTCTCAAGGTCATGCAGATTAGTAACAAAGTTCCCAGGTCCCCAGTAACCTAGTGAGCCCTAGTTCCTGTAAATCCAAAATCCAGCATTCATCCCACTGTGCCATGCTTGCTCCCCGACAGCATTGTAAAGAGTCTCAAAAATCATGCTTCATGAGCTTCAGTTGAAGGCTTTGATGTAGAGCATGGAGAAGAGAAAGCTTAGGGGAAGACATGATTCTCTCTTCAAGTATTGGCAAAGCTATCAGGTGGAATTAAGATTGATTATTCAATAAGCATTTATTAAGCACTGCCAAACACAGTGCCTAATTTGTAATAAGCACTTAATAAATACCTGCTGACTGATTAAATATGATCTAGGAGCAAGCAATGAAAGATCACTGAAGTGAGTAGACAACTCACTCCTATAGACTGTGAATACTTTCAAGATAAGAATCAGGAAGCAATAGAAGTGAAAACAAATGATAACATAAAATAAATATTATCTTTAAGTAGACAAGAAATGAATTATCATTGATGTAAAAGGAGCCATTTCTGAATTACCTGTCTGTGTACAGAGACCAATCATTTTTAGGGCAAATAATTAGAAGAATAAAAATTACAAAGGTGGCATGTAATTAAAACAGCTCTAATTAATCCTATTTAAGTGAATTTTTGAAGTTGAAAATGGGAAATATACAGAGGAAAGGACACTGGCACCTATATATATATATATGTATATATATATATATATATGTATATATATATATATATATATATAATATATGTATAACAATTTCATATAGAAGTTTTAAGTTTAATGTAAATCAATTGCCTTAATGAAGAAGCTAGAAAACCCTAAAAACCACCTTCGCCAGCAAATGCTTGATTTATTTATGAAGCAACAACAACATCAGTTTAGAATATAAATGTCTTTAAGAAAGAATAATGTTGGAAGATATTGGGCAGTATTGTCTCAGAGGACAGTGAGATGCTGTGGAAAGAAAAAGAAATTTAAAGACAGCTTGACGAGATCCAACTGAACAAAATCATGTTATGGGCATTTGAGAGTAGAACTGGAGGTAGGAAAACAAGCAGAAGAAAAGGAAAAGACCTAGATTTTTAAAACAAACTATTTTTGTTTGTCAAACTTACTTTGACTCTAACATAACAATCCCATATATCTTTCTTTTTTTCTTGTTTTGCTTTTTTTTGGTGGGGGGGGAAGGCAGGGCAGTTGGGGTTAAGTGACTTGCCCAAGGTCACATGGCTAGTAAGTGTATCAAGTGTCTGAGGCTGGATTTGAACTCAGCTCCTTCTGACTCCAGGGACGGTGCTCTATTCACTGCACCACCTCGCCACCCCAATATCCTTCTTGAGGACGTAGAAGTGGCATTGACTTGCCCAGGGTCACAAACTTAGTAAGTATCTGGGGAAGGATTTGAACTGAAATCTTCCTGATACCATCTCTAGCACTCTGTTTGTTGCAAAACGGTCATTTTCAACTCTGAAATTCTATAATTCTAGTATGGTTCCATTCCACTGAAATTATTGTTAGTTGGAATAAGTAGAACCTGTTTAAGAAGGGCAGAAGTACATGATACATTTTTAGAAATGTTTCCATCCTCAAATGGATAAAATAAACACAGTTTTAACATTTGTGCTGAATAAGCTTTAGTTACCTGGAAAATTTGCTTTTGTGTGTTCTCACTCCCGGGAGATGTGGATCAATGAGGTGTTACTGTAATTCAGGTTACAGAAAGTTTGGAAAGACAGAAGGCATTGGCTCAGAAAATGAATGAAGTACTGGAAAGAATGTACAAAAAATATCCTGCACTAATAATGGGATGAACTAGTTGATTAGTTCAATTTTTATGACCATTTCATTTCCGAAGGCACTTTTTGGTGTTTACATCAGTGAGGAGAAAAATAAATGACCCAAGAATTTAGTCATGAAATATGGAGTCCATAACTATTTTCCAGACATAGTTCAAACATAGCTTAGTTTGTTAATAGCTTAAAATGTACATCCTCTGGTAATTTTTAGGGCCCTTCTGGTTTTTTAAAAAATTGTATTTTCAATGCATCACACCAACAGGTATTAATTAAATTCCAAACAGTTATTTGTTAAATGTTTTCTATGTGCCTAATATTGTGCTAAGTTCTAGGAGTAGAAAGAAGGGGAAAAACATGGTTCTTGCCCACAATGATCCTCAAATGTGGGGAAGAAGCATGCAAATAGCTATGTACATACAAGATTGATACAGTAAATTAAAAGATAATCTCAGAGGGAAGGCCCTGAGAGAAAATAAGGGATATCAACAAAGGTCCCCTGTATATGATAGGATTGATTTAAATTTAAAATTTAAAAATTTAAAAATTAATTTATTTTTAGTTTTCAATATTCACTTTTATAAGAATTTGAGTTCTTAATTTTTCCCTTTTCTCTCCTCCCCCCTCCTCAAGATGGCTTGCAATAAATGATATAGGCTATACAATCATATTAAACATATTTCCACATTAGTCATGTTGTAAAGAAGAATCAGAACCAAAGGGAAAAACCAAGAGAAAGAAAAAACAACAACAAAAAAGAGAAAATAGTATGCTTTGATCTGCATTCAGACTCCATAGTTCTTTCTCTGGATGTGGATGGCATTTTCCATCATGAGTCTTTTGGAATTGTCTTAAATCATTACACTCCTGAGAAGAGTTAAGTCTGTTAAAGTTGGTCATCACACAATGTTGCTGTTACTGTCTACAATGTTCTCCTGGTTCTGCTTACTTCACTCAGCATCAGTTCATGTAAGTCTTTCCAGGTTTTTCTGAAATCTGCCTGCCCATCATTTCTTATGGATCAATAGTATTCGATTACATTCATGTACCACAATTTGTTCAGCCATTCCCCAACTGATGGGCATCCCCTCAGTTTCCAATTCTTTGCCACCACAAAAAGAGTTGCTAACAAATATTTTTGTACAAGTGAATCCTTTTCCCATTTTTATGATCTCTTTGGGATACAGACCTAGAAGTGGTATTGTTGGATCAAAGGGCATGAACAATTTTATAGCCCTTTGGGAATAGTTCCAAATTGATAGAGCTGAATTTTGAAGGAAGACAAGGAAGCCAGAAAGCAGAGGTGAGGAGGGAGAGAATTCTAAGTATGATAGATGGATATTATTACCTTGACAGTTATGTGGAACATGAAATTAGGTTCAAAGTTCTGAGGGATTAATTCATTTCTTCCCTTAGTGGAGGTTGTTTGCTATTTTTAATTTGTTTAAAAAAACACGACAAGTCATGGAATACTTCTCTTGATAAAGAATTGAAGGTAAGGCTTACCCAAAAGATAATGGAGAATTATATGGTGGACCTGAAATACATTACAAATGAGATTTCATCCAAACAGACTCAAAGGATATTATCAGAGAAATGTAGAGTTGGAAAATAATGCGGGAAAAAACCTGTGAGAACATTGGTTGGATCCACTATGATGAATTTATGGAACCATATGGAATAGAGTTACCTAGGATGAACAGATCTGGATAGGTTATGCTCCGTATTGTTGGAGAGAATAGCCACATAAATGTGATTACAGATCCATTGCAATATTTTTCCTTTATTCCTGAAGATATTTTTTTTTAGTATTATAGTACTATAGTTATAGCATTCTGGGAGAAACCTGAGTCTTTAAGAACCTTAGAAAGTGAGTGGATTTGATCACTTGAGCCAACAAAGGCCTCACCAGTCATTGAACTTGGGACATCTCAGTAATCTGTGTTCTGCAAATCAGCTGAGAATGTGAAGTGGTCTTTTAAACAGGAAACTAGAGCAGTTTGGAGGGATAAGTGAGAGTTTTCAAACATGAAGAGACATAGTCTGTTTTGCTATTTTTTTTAAAGGATTGGAGAGGCCATAATAATGAAGACAGTCCCTAGGGGAAGATGGCATTTGACAGTGGAGCTCACACAACCTTTTAAAAGATAAATTGTGATGCTAGTATAATTGGTAGGGGGTGCTGTTTGGCAGGGTTTGCAGATTCAATGTCAAAAGAGAAAATTACCAGTTAGATCTATGGATAAGGGAAGAGTTTATGACCAAACAAGAAATAGAGAAGATCATGGAAGGTAAGGTAGATGATTTTGATCACATTAAATTAGTTTTGTTTTTGCACAAAAAACCCCCCAAACAACCAAAATTTAAAGGAAAGCAGAAAATGGGGGAATTCTTATAGCAAGTCTCTCTTATAAAGGTTTTATTTCTCAAATATATATGTGGAACTGAACCAAATTTCTAAAAATAAGAGTCATTCTCCAATTGGTGAATGGTCAAGGGACATAAACAAGCAGTTTTCAGACAAAGAAAGCTATTAATAGTTGCACAAGAAAATGCTTTCAGTAAACTAATTAGAAAAATGCAAATTAAATTAAAACATTTCTGAAATTCTACTTCATGCTTACCAGATTGGCTAAGATGACAAAAAAGGAAAATGGCAAATGATAGAGGATATGTGGAAAAATAGATACACTAATGCTCTGTTGGAGTTGTGATCTGTTCTCCATTCTGGAAAACAATTTGAAACTATGCCCAAAGGGTTATACTTAAAACTCTGACCCAATAACACCACGACTAGGTCTGTATCCCAAAGATGTCAAAGAAAAAAAAGAAAAGGACCTCTATGTACAAAATATTTATAACAGCTCTTTTTGTGATGGGGATGCCATCCATTGTGGAATGCCTGAGCAAGTTGTGGCATATGATTGTGATGGAATATTATTGTGCTATAAGAAATGACAAAGAGGATGATTTCAGAAAAACTTGGGAAGACTTTAATGAGGTGATACAAAGTGAAGTGAGCAGAACCAAGGGAATATGATGCATAGTGACATCAATATTGTAACGATGATTAATTGTGAATGACAGCTACTCTAATTAGTATGATAATTCATAAAAATTTCAAAAGACTCATGATGAAAAAGGCTACCAGCCTCCAAAAAGAAACCGATAAAGTTTATGTTTGGGTTGAAATTTTGTTTTTTTGCAACATTGCTAATACAGAAATATGTTTTGCATGACTTTACTGTATAATGTATATCATATTGCTTGTCTTTTTGATGTATGGGGAAGGGGAAGAAGGGAGGGAGAGAATTTGGACCTCAAAATTAAAAAAAATGAATGTTAAAAAAACTTGAGGAAAAAAAGGGGAAAAAAATGAAAGAAGGAAATTCTCTCTCTTCTGACTCTCACCTTTGGAATACAAGAGTGACTACTCTTTCCAAACCATATCTTTCTCTTTACATCCAGAAGATCTACTCTTCATCACCTTCCCTCCACTGAGCATGCAAACAGTGTGAAAGATATGATGGCTTCCTAGCACCTTTTCCATTCACAAGGTCACCATGGTTACCAGTTCACAAGTTTAGCCTAGGGTAACAAAATGGAAGATCCACATCTATGTGGTTTTTTCTTCTCTTCTAGAAGAAAGTTTATAGGGGCTTTTAATTTAAGAAAATATTAAATCCCCAATTCTCTTTTATATGGCTCCAGTCCCAGTTTGACATAGGGAAAATCATTTCCCCGCCATCTCAACAAATCTAGACAAAGTTTTTGTTCTCTGCCCCCGCCTTTCTATTAGCCCTTAAGCCATTCACTGATTCTTTTCCTTGAAGCCCCTCATCCAAAGTTTAAAAAAATATACATTACAAAGAGATTATGATTGATCACAATTTTTTTCATATTAAACTGTTTCAATGGTCTCAAAATTCTGAGATGGATTTTTGGTCAAGTTGTTTCCATTTAAAAATTACTGATTTTAAAAACTAATAACTTAAAACTGCCATGAAAGAAATGGTCCACAAAAACATTTCTTTCCTCCTGAAGCTTTTACAATGCATTGCAATCATTAACCAGTCTTTTACTATTAAACTTAAGTGGCCAATTGAGACAAACAGTTCTGAGACTGTTCTTCCACCACTGGATAAGACTGGGATGGCAGGTGTTGTACAGAATATTCATTTAGCCTTCTGGGCCTTCTAGGCAGATTTTGTGACCTTGCCAGCTCCAGCAGCTTTCTTGTTAACTGTCTTCATAACACTAACTGCAACAGTCTGCCTCATATCACAAACAGCAAAATGACCCAGAGGAGGATAATCAGAGAAGCTCTCCACACACATGGGCTTGCCTGGAACCATGTCAATGATGGAGGCATCACCAGATTTCAGAAACTTAGGGCCATCTTCCAGCTTCTTACCAGAACAATGTTCAATCTTTTCCTTCAGTTCAGCAAACTTGGAAGCAATGTGAGCAGCATGACAATCCAGAACAGGTGCATAGCCAGCACTGATTTGGCCTGGATGGTTCAGGATAATAACCTGTGCAGTGAAACCAGCTGCTTCCATAGGTGAGTCATTCTTGCTACCACCAGCCACATTACCACAACGTACATCTTTGACAGACATGTTCTTGACATTGAAACCAGCATTATCCCCTGGCAGAGTCTCACTCAAAGCTTCATGGGGCATTTTGTAACATTGACTGTGGCAAAGGTGACCACCATGCCTGGTTTTAGAACACCACTTTCTACTTGGCCAACAGGTACAGTACCAATACCGCCAATCTGGTAGACTTCTTGGAGGGGTAGACGAAGGGGCTTGTTAGCTGGACGAGTTGGTGGGAGAGTGCAATCCAAAGCTTCAAGCAGTGTAGTTCCATTAGCATTGCCATCCTTACGAGTGACTTTCCATCCCTTGAACCAAGGCATATTAGAACTTGGCTCCAGCATGTTGTCACCATTCCAACCTAAAACTGGCACAAAAGCTACTGTGTCAGGGTTGCAGCCAGTCTTCTTAATATAGGTTCTGACTTCCTTGACGATTTCCTCATATCTCTTCTGGTTGTAGGGGGGCTCTGTGGAATCCATTTTGTTTACGTCAACAATCAGTTGTTTTACACCTAGCGTGTAGGCCAGAAGGGCATGCTCATGGGTCTGCCCATTCTTTGAGATACCAGCTTCAAATTCACCAACACCAGCAACAACAATCAGAACAACACAGTCAGCCTGAGATGTGCCTGTAATCATGTTCTTGATAAAGTGTCTGTGTCCTGGAGCTTCAATAATGGTCACATAGTACTTGCTGGTCTCAAACTTCCACAGGGAGATATCAATAGTGATACCACACTCACATTCAACCTTCAGTTTGCCCCACGACCCAGGTGTATTTGAAGGCACCCTTTCCCATCTCAGCAGCCTCCTTCTTGAACTTCTCAATGGTTCTCTCATCAATTCCACCACATTTGTAGATGAGGGGGCCCGTAGTGGTGGACTTGCCAGAGTCTACGTGTCCAAAGACAACAATGTTCATGTGAGTCTTTTCCTTGCCCACTTTTGTGGAGGTTTAGCGATGGTTTTCACAACACCTGTGTTCTGGCGGCAAACCCGTTGCAAGAAAAGATTCATCATAATTTTAAGTTAACAGCAAGATAGCTTTCAAGGTACTATGAAAAATCAGTCCTTATGAACAGGTGAGATAACATCTGTGAAGTGCTTAGCACAGTGCCTGGAACACAGTAGATAACTATATAAATGCTATTATTATTAGTAGTATTAGCATTATTAGCTTTCAGATATAGATGCATTTGAAAATAAATTTCTGTTATTTGTGGGAATGAGAGGTGGGGTATGGGGAGGAGGGATTGTCACAGATCTCAAGGCGGAACAATCATCAATAGCTTCATTCTGTTCTGTTCATACTCCTTTCTTCAGGGTGGAAGCAGCCAGCGATGAGAGGACTAATTGCCTATAGGGCTCAGGTTCTGGTCTCTGGACTTACAGCACAGAATACCTACTGGAGTGTCTTACTCTCCAACCAAGCCACAGTTCCTCGAATCACAACCCCATTCACTCGTCTTTCGTAATCTTTCCATCCTTTCCCACTTGAGAAGACCCAGTTCCCAAATACATGTCCAAAATGTCTGCACAGAGAGGCTCTGGATGTCTCCCAGTTTGCCCTCAGGAGGGTCAGTCTGCCTCAAAGATAGTTACACTAGCTTAGAACAATAGTTTAAGTTAAATCTAACAAATATTTATTAAGGGTTTACTATGTGTAAGGCCAGTATTGGAGTTTAGAAGACTTATAACATAGCCTTAGCCTTCCAGGTACTTACAGTGCAATAGAGGAATGGAGAAATACACAATACTTTATGACTTTGGTTTAATTTATTTGATTTGATTTGATCATCATATCAGCCCTATGAGGTAGGTGCTCTTATTATCCCCATTTTATAGACGGGGAAACTGAGGTTAAGTAACTTGCTTAAGGTTACTCAGCTGGTAAATGTCTAAGGCTGGATTCGAACTTAGGTCTTCTAGCTACTATATCACCCAGAAGGCTCTCCTTCCTCACCTCTTCCTCTTAGAATCCCTACTTCTTTCAAAGCTCAGTTTAAGCATTAAGTCCCACATGAGGTATTTCATGCTCACCTACCTGCTGGTTTCCAGAGATGTATACATTGGTAATGAGGTTGATGCACACATTGCCCGAGCTAGCTCAGTGTTTGGGAGGCTCTGAAGAAAAGTGGGAGATAAGAGGTGATAGACTGACTCCCAAACTGAAGTTCTACAGAGCCATTGTGCTGACCTCATTGTTGTGTGCCTGTGAAACTTGGACAGTCTACCAGTGCCATGCCAGGAAACTGAATCGCTTCCATTTGAATTGTCTTGGGTAGATTCTGAAGATCACTTGCCAGGATAAGATACCAGACACTGAGGCCTTTTATTGAACTAAAATACCAAGCATTCAAACTCTTCTTCAGAGAGAGCAACTCTGATGGGCTGGCCACATTGTTCAAATGCAAAATATATGCTTGCCAGAAAGACTATTTTGTGGAGAACTGGCACTGGGCAAGCATTTACATGGTGGTCAGAAGAAGCGATACAAGGACACTCTCATGGTCTCTCTCAAGAACTTTGGAATTGATTGTGTGACATTGGAGAGACTGGCACAGGACCACTCAGCAAAGGTGTGCCCACATCAGAGAAGGTGCTGTGCTCTATGAGCAAAGCAGAACTGAAACAGCTCAAAAGAAATGTGAGATGCAGAAATTTAGAGCAAGTTCTGAGCAGTTAGGTGGCTCAATGGATAGAGCACTGGCCCAGGAATCAGGAGAATGGGAGTTCAAATCCATCCTCAGACATTTGTGTGACCCTGAGCAAGTCATGCAACCCTGATTGACTCCAAAAAAAAGAAGAAAAGAAAAAAAAAAAGAAGTTACTTCCATTAGTGCACATCCTGAAATATTCAGCAGCCTACAGTCTTATAGAAGGTCCTGGGCAACAGAGATGTTAAGTGGCTTGTCCAGGATTGTATAGCCTTATGAGTTGGAAGCGTCTTGAATTCAGATCTTCCTTACTCTGAGACTGGTTCTCTCTTTGTTTCTTCATGTTCCCTTTCTTGGCCTGAATATGGTAGTTTGTTAAGTGTTAAATGTTAAATGAATCTAAATACAAGAAGACAAGATGCAGTTGGCTCTCCTGACATACCGTCTATAGAATATAGAAAAAAAAGATAAAATTAATAAGCTGGAGCAACATTATTTATTTATGAGTTGTTTTAATTTTCCATTTATTCTCTTTCCAACATACAAACAAGTAATATTTTAGCCAAAAGATCAAAGCCCCAGATCCAAAATTCCATTAGAACCATGGTCCTCCTTCCTCATGTATCACAGATCACAGAATCTTAGAGTTGGAAGAAATCTTAGCAGTTCTTCATTCCAACCCCTATCTGGAAAGGAACCTCAATGGTAACATGTATATAGACATGTATCAATCAACCAATCAGTAAACATTTATAAAGTGCCTACTATGTGCCAGGCACTTTGTTAAGCACTGAAGATACAAAAAGAGGCAAAAGATGGTTCTTTTCCTCAAGCAGCAAAATAGATACAAACATATACAAATAGATACAAGGAAAATTGGGGGAATGGGAAGACTAGTAAAGGCTATTGCTGATGCTTAGTTGTTTTCAGTCGTATCTGACTCTTTGTGACCCCTTTTGGGGTTTTCTTGGCAAAGATACTGGAGTGGTTTGCCATTTCCTCCTCCAGCTCATTTTACAGACGAGGTGAGGGGATCATGAAAGGTTTTATGTAGAAAATGGTCCTATATCTAGGTTTTAATGGATAAAAGAGATTGATTATAAGAGGCAGAAGTGAATAAAGTCTACATTCCAAGCATGAGGGACAGTTGGCACAAGCACATGGAGATGGGAGATGGGTGTGGTTGCATATGAAGAAAGTCTGTTTGGCTGGACTGTTGAGCCTGGGAAGGGGAGTAATATATTATAATACTGGAAAGATAGGTTGGGACTAAGTTGTGTATAGCACATATATATCAGCTATTTTACCCAATATCCAAAAAAACATTTAAAGAAACTATACCTGAATTACTTAACCAAATATGCAAATAATTTTTTAATAGAATTTGACAATTTCATTCATTAATTTGATTTATTTAATTGAATGAGACATTTGATGGAGCATTTGATTAATGTTCATTTATGAAATTCTGAAAAGTCTGAATCTACAGTCTCATTTTAACTTATTAGTTGATAATTGCCATGTGGTGCACCTTTAAAAGCTCTGCTCCTTAAATTTTGGCAATTTTTGTTGATCTCTTTTGTTTTTATGTCTCCATGATTTCCAATATATATTTATATCTCACCTACCTCCACACCTGAGATAGTCATCCCCAATAACAAAGAATAGAAATGAAAGAAAAAAGTAGTTTAATAAAACAAAACCAGCCTATGTATCATTTCAGGCTACCCATTTTTGTCACCCATAATTTCCCACCTCTGCAAAGAAAAAAGTAAACTATATTTTCTCATATCTCTCAGGGCCAAACGTGGTTGCTATATAATGTTTAAGGATTTTGTAATTTTTTCTATTTATATTGTTGTGGTAATTGTGTATATAGTTTTCCTGGTTCTGTTCACTTCACTTTGCATCAGTTCATTTGTTTTCCCATATTTTTTTCTGTATTCATCATAGTCACCCCTTTTTTTAAATGGTGCAATAATATTCTATTATAATTACTTAATACAATTTGCTTAGCTCTTTCTCAATTAACAGGCTTCAATTTTGAAACCTTGACTCTCATTCACTGTTCTGACAAATACAAACAGTTAGTTTGTAGTCTAAGGGAAATTGAAACAGATCAATTATACAAGCAGTCCAATAATTTATCAAAAAACCTACAAATGCCAGGTTCCTTTCAGAGTTAAAATTCTCCTAATCCATTCAATTAAATATGCTATTTATTATTTTAATGTAGTCTTTATAGTAATTTTGTGAACTTTCAACACATTCCTCTTGATGATTCTGGAAAGACTCAAATCTAAGTAAGTTCATATTTAACAAATGTACAGTTGTAGATCAAATGGTAACTAGCAAACACCCTCCCACTTTCACCCCATCGGTTATTTATTTGCACAATTGTTCTAGTTTTGAGCATCTACTGGAGATAGGCCATAATTGAGTTATCCTGAGAACTTCTAGTGGGTGATGGCATCTCTCAGACATTCATCTTGCCCACAGACATGCTAAACTTGGGATAATGCCTAAAACACAAAATACAGAAAAAGAAATCAAGCCAATCTGGGGCCTGTTTGATCTGTAGTTATTCTTTCTAATAGATTCCATGGCTCCTGGTAACACATTACTTCAGGTGGAAGGAAATCCATGGAAACTTGATTTCTTAAAAATCAGCAGATACTCCAGGGTTATAAGAAGACTGAGTTTATGACTCATGTTATCCTGGTCATCATTTGAGCCTGTGCTGTCATAACATTGAAAGGAATCTCATCTAAAATTTAATTTCATTTTTCCCCAATTTTGCCTTTGAAAGCAACATCATTTTGAAAATTATCTAAATATTTCAGTGTTTTCTTAAGTATATAGTCTTTGCCCATTTCTTTATAGTCAAACAATGTTGGAAGGGAACTCAGGGGTGCTCTAGACCACCCCTATACAAAGCAAGATCACCTTCTATAACATCTCTGAGAAGGATTCATCAAGACTCTGCTTAAAGACATCTAGTCTTGACAGTATAGACTAATCATATGGGTAAATAGAGATGTATGATATCTCCTGTGTCTTATTCATGGGTCCTAGTAATCCAGCATGTCATGATACATACAACCAAATTATATTTTCCTTGGTGGGAATGTCAGAGGACAATTTGGTGGTACATATGTATGTTAAGTGTTGCTGTCACTCAACATCTTCAGGAATGGAAACTTTTAATGACTCATAATTATTTATGATATTTTCTTTTCAGTATAATCAATAACCCAAGACTTCACCAAACTATTGGTTCATGGAGACCAGCTTCAATATTTGTTGCTGACCCAGAAGATTACCTTCTCTTTGGTGCATATTGACCCCAGTGAGTATTCTTACTTGGAAAAATCGCAAAATATACCCCATATCTAGATTCCACAAGTGATTATAAAAGGACTCCCCAGATCCTGTCTAAGCATTCAAGGTAACAAGCATTATCAGGTCCAGGGCAATCTTTATTTTGGTCAATAGACAATGCAAAAAACCCCAAAGGAGTGATGAGAGCCCAGAAATAAATTAGTCAATTTAGCTGTGAAATTCTTTGAATCAAACCACTATTTCAGTTAATGACATTTTTTTAATTTAAAGAGGATTATAATTTTCTTTAAAATGAAATATATTTTGAGTTACAATGGACACAAAAATAATATTTTCATAATGTTTGGCTGCTAGAGAATTATTTGGTTATATTATGAAAAATCCTTCAAAAGAAAGATCTGAACTTTCATTTTTTTAAATTTTGTTTTGAGATTTGATGGGGGTGGAGCCAAGATGGGGGCATAGAAGCAACAAGGTTCTGCAGCTCCCACATAGCCACCTCAAATACCCATAAAACATGACTCTAAATAAATTTTAGGGCTCCAAAACTCACAACAGAAAAACACATCTCCCACTGAAGGCAGCTCAGCAGGAAGGGCTCATCTCATCACACTGGGAGCCGAAACCAGACCAGCTTGAAACTGCGGCTTGGCCCTGGGGCAGCCAGGACTAGCTGCAGCTGGAGCCTTCAGGAAAGTGGATGAGCGGCAGCTGTGGCAGTTTCCAGAACTATCAACCCATAAGAAACAAGGACAAAGTGAAAGGTCAGTGGAACTCAGCTAAATTTGGGGGAGAAAATCGGTCTGGCTGAACTGCCTCCAGGGCAAGGAAAGGGCAGAAGCTGCGGCCCTGCAGCCTCCTCCATGTGGCTGCTTCAGATCTCCGGGCCTGCAGACTGCAGGGGGGACAAGCAATTGTTCAGAGCCTAAGCGCTCTTGCGTTGAGTGGCCCGGATCTGTATTGTGATCTTGGGTGGTGGTACTGGCGTGCGTTTTCAGTGAGCCAAAGCTGGTGGGGGCTGCAAAAAAACAACAACCTCCTAACAGCTCCAGCAGCTGTGAAAACCCCAGCAATTTGGGACAGAGCTTTCCCCTCTGGAAGCAGAGTTCCACAGAGCTAAAAAGTCAAGTAATTGACTGGCAACAACATGAGCAGGCAAAGGAAGCAAAGTAAGAATGGCAACTGAACTTTAGATTCCTTCTTTGGAGACAAAAAGGATCAAAGCATGGAATGGGGGGAAGACAACACAGTCAGAACTCCCACACCAAAAGCTTCCAAGAAACATGAAGACTTCCTA
>CM053584.1:36489735-36506876 GCA_028627135.1 Pseudochirops cupreus
TCTAAATTGGGTATCTTGCCACATTGAAGAGTAGGGGGGATGGGGATGAGAGGTGGGATGATGGAGGGGAAGGCAGGGTGGGGGGGGAGGGTTGTTGGAAGTACACACTTCTGTAAAGGGACAGGGACAGGGTAGAGAAAAGAGCAAGGGGGGGAGGGATAGGAAGGAAGGACATATAATCAGTCTCTTACAATATGCCCACTGTGGAGATGTTCTGTGTAATTACACATGAACAACTTGTATTTATTTAATTGCTTGTCCTTCCAGTGAGGGTGGGTGATGAGGGAGGAAGGGAAAGAATCCAGAATTTAAAGTTCTATAATCAAATATTGAAAATATAAATGTATAATATTATTATTAACTACATCCAACTGAGAATTAAGATATACAGGCACTGTGGTAGGGAGATCCATCCTGCCCCACCAGCAAGTCAAGGGGCGAGGGGGAGGACATAGGAGACAGCAGATTGGGGGAGAGGTTATACAGTGAGATGGCTGTTTTGAGGTGTTTTGGATACGGGAAAGATGGGGAGAAAATTTGTAACTCAAAATCTTGTGGAAATGAATGATATAAACAAGAAAATAAATAAATAAATTTATTTAAAAAATAAATTTTTTTTGAGGGGGAAGGCGAGGCAATTGGGGTTAAGCCACTTGCTCAAGGTCACACAGCTAGTGAATGTGTCAAGTATCTGAGGCTGGATTTGAACATTTGTATTTCAGAAATAAGCAAATGCTACAAATCATGGCTTAGTTAATTTTTTTTTGTTTGACTAGATTTAGGAAAGTGATGAAAAAAAGTTAATAATACAGATTAAACTTAAAAGTCTGTTCTCCTCCCCTAGAAAGACAGTTATTAAACATTTACCAGGGGCCATACCATGTACTGTAAGCCTCTTCTCCATACTAACCATTCCCATTTCCTTTACTGAATCTATGTATAGCTCTGTCTCTAGTCTCTATTACTATAGTGACTTTTCTCTGGATACTCCAGCTTGTAAGCATTCTTCTTAAAATGTGGTGCCTAGAACTGAACAAGATGCTTTAAATATAGCCTGATCAGGGCAGACTACAATAGGACCACTACCCAGCTTGGTCTGGATACTATGCATCCATCTTTTCATTCAGGCTGAAATTAACTTTTTTCATTGTCATGTCATACCATTGATTTGTTATGAGCTTCTAGTTCACAACACCCTCCCCCCAATCTTTTTCCCTGACACTAGAGCCTAGCCACACAATCCCAAACTTTGAAATGAAGTATTTTTTACCCAAGTGTAGAATTTTATATTTACCTCCATCAAATTTTATCTCACTATATTTGAACAAACATTTTAGTCCATTAGAGATATTTTGAACCCTACCCTTTCTTCCAACATTTTAGCTATCCCTCTCATGTTTGTGCTATCTGATATTAAGTGTATATCAAAGCCTTCTTCCAAGTCACCAATAAATGTGAAGGGGCCTTCCACCAAGGTAACATTGACCAGTCATCTCTCAAGACAATTGGGTAGCACAGTGGAGAAAATGTCAGATCTGGAGTCAGGAAGACTTATGTTCCTAAGTTCAAATCTAGCTTCAGACACTTCCTAGCTACATGACCTTGGGCTAGGCACTTAATCCTAAATCCTAAATGCTAAATTACTCATCTGTAAAATGAGTTAGGGAAAGAAATGGTAAATCACTCTATTATCTTTGTCAAGAAAACCCCAAATGGTGTCATGAAGAGTCAGACATGACTAAAATGACTAAACAACAGCCATCCATCCAGTCCTGAGTTCATGTGACTTTTATCTGGCCTATATTTCTCTGTTTCCTTCCCCACAAATATATCATGAATGACTGTAAAACACTTTACTGAAAATTAGGTGTGTTGTGTCTACAGTGTTCCCTTGATCTTATAACTGTCAAAAAGTAAATATTTCTAGAAGCTCTTTTTGTGGTGGCTAAGAATTGGAAATCAAAGAGATGCCCATCATTTGGGGAATGACTAAACAAGCTGTGGTATATGAATGTAATGGAATATTACTGCGCTACAAGAAAGGCCAAACTGGATGATTTCAGAAATACCTGAAAAGACTTACATGAACTGATGCGTAGTGAAATGAACAGAACCGGGAGAAGGTTGTACACAGTAACAGCAATGTTGTTTGTTGAAGAATTGTGAATGACTTAGCTATTCTTAGCAACATGGTGATCAAAGACAATCCCAAAGGACTATCCAGCACCAGAGAAAGAACTGACTCAGGAAGTGGGGAGGGGAGGGAGGTAGAATTTGGAACTCAAAACTTTAAATAAAAATGTTTAAAAAGTTGGAAAAAAGCAAAGAGATCAGTGTGGTATTATTTACTCTTCATGAAGCCATTTTTGCTCTTTTTTTGGTGGGGTTCATTCAGATATAGAGAAAAGTTTCTTAACAAACAGAACTGTCCCAAAATGCAGTGGGCTGTCATCACACATAGCGAATTCACCTTCCCTAGAGCTTTAAGAAATAGCTGTTATCAATATTATAGAAAGGATTCATTTAGGAGTATGGGTTGGAGTAGTTGATCTCCAAGGCCCTTCATAACTCTAGGTTTCCATGATTTTGTGATTCTGATTCAGTGATCACATGACATCAAGAGGTGAAACCATTTGTAGCACTGTGCATCAAGTTCTTTCCCAAACCTCACAAAAGTCTCACACTACCCAGTCTTAGACTTTCTCTTACAACAGTCTTGCAGTAAATTACATCAGAAGACATAGAATGGTGCAGGTTGTATCTGCTCATGGAAAGCAGTCAGTGGCTTCCTACACATACTTTACAGACCACACATTGGAACCCCATGCCACCAGAGATTCCAGTGAAGCTAAACAACTATAGTACTCAGGAAAAGAGGCATACTGTCTCTAGAGTTGGAGGAACTTTGTCCGAATCTTACCTCTGATTTTTACTACATGCAGGATTGTGGGGAAGTCATTTCAGTTTCTTTAACCTTGGTTTCCTCATCCATAAAACAAAAGAATTGGACTAGAGGATTTCCGTAATATCTTCCAGTTTTAAATTTATGATCCTCTTACCTTTTGAACTAAGTAGATGATCCTTCTGATTCAGCAGTATTGTTGGTTTGGGTTTTTTTGCAAAAGCAGTCAAGGCTTGACTTTCTCACCCTGGAAAAAGATGCAGGGCTCTTAGGATCAGTTAAAACTAGAAGAAAACTTAGAAGCCATCTAATTCCATCCCCCTTACATTACAAATGAGAACTTCTGGTTTAAAGTGGTTAGGTGACTTGTTGAGGATCATATAGCTAGTAAGTTCCAAGAGCAGGATTTGAACACCTTGTACTGAAGGTCAATCCATAAACGTTATTCTTAGACTGTAAGCTCCTTGAGGGCAGCAACTGATTTTTCCATTTCAAAAATATTTTTAGTGTACTTTATTATTGGTATATAGAAGCCACTCAATAAATCTTTATTGACTGATTCTGTAGCAGCTCTTCTACCTAGTAATATTATTTCAAATGGTAGAGATTTAGATTTTATGGATTATGGTATTATTGAAGTAGAGCTGACAGTAACCTTCAGAGGACACTGAATCCAGTCCCTTCATTTTACAGGTGTGAAAGCTGAGATCCAGAAAGGTTCAATGCCTTTCTCAATATCAGACAGCTAGAAGACACCAGGGCTGGGATTCAAGTCTAGACCCCTTGATTCCTGATCTAATATTTTCCCACTATATTGCTAATGTCTATCCATCTAGGAGTACCTTTGGATAGTCTGTCTAGCAATTGAAGGAAGTACTTATGTTAATCTTCTCTTGTAATCAAAGATGCCATCTTTACTTCCTTCATTTTTTTTCTCTAAACTTCATATCCTGTCATCTCTAGCCCATGGGATAAAATGTCTAATGAATGGTTATTTTCTTTAAAAAAAAAAACAACCCTCTCAGGCAATCATCTAGGGTCTTGCTTCAAAGATATCAGCTACCAGATGAGTTATATTTAAAATGAGTTAGATTTGATTTATTTTTGACCAAACCACATTAAAAGAACCCCTGCAAATTAAGGTAGGTTGTGTTAGATGAGATCAAAAGGACACTGGATTATGGTTTGTAAGCTTCTTTTCCTCTAAACTATATGTTGTTTTGGTGTGGACTAAGTCATTAGATTCCCTTTTTCCAAGTTGCCAGCCTCTTCATGTAAATTGCACTAAGTCTCATTGGTGAGCTTGAAATAGAGATAGAATGTGACTAGCTTGTATGGGAGCACCATGATTCTGTGCCTCACATGATAGAGGATTCAGGGTGTCCTTCATTTACTGGATGGAAATCCAGAGTTGGCTGGAGTAATGAGTATTGGAATGAGGGCTTTGTTAATGGAACATTTAGCATCTTTAAAGCACTTTTGTGCCTCCTAAATGCAGTGAGATTGAGCCATGTCCTAATTTCTCAGTTGAATTAATGCTCTCAGTTGTCATCAAATAATAATGATGTTAGTACCTTATAATTTTTTAGTATCACACAGTATATAAATGTTTCAGAGATGAACACTCATGCATGAGATCTGTGTAGACTAGTCTGTGGCCATTTCTTGTCAGTAATCCCCATTGAAGCAATATAAACAAGTTAGACCTGTCCTTCTGACTCCCTCTTATCCTTGATAGACAGGCACAGACCAGAAACTCCATTCTACCTTTGTGTCTTATCCCAAAGGTTTCTATTCTTTCAGTAGCACAAAGATAAGATCCATGAATGATATCGTCTAAAGACCAGTATCCCCTCTCTTCCTGTCCTCCCCTCATTCCACAGGCACCATTTATTAGTGTTCTCTTTCTTAAAACTATGTACTTTATAATTACTTAACTATGTTCATGTTATATTTCTTAAATATGTCCTCTTGTCGAGGACAGGGAATCTTTTCATTTTTGTTTCTGTATTTCTCCCTAAGGTCTATCAAACATAGTAGCCACTAATACATGTAAACTAATTAATGCATGTAGTAGTCTAATAAAATCATATTGAATAAAATTGTTTAATTGAATTTGAGATATTTTTTAGCCAATCAATAGATTTTTGTTTATCCATCCAATCTTTCTGTCTTATAATTAATATTCACTTTATGAGACTGCTGGAGAGGGAAGAGATGAATGGAAGGTATGATGAGTTCTCTGATCCTTAAGTACACCAATGAAGCTGTGGTTTCATCAATATGGATATTCCTTCCATCAATTTCGATAGAAGCCCATCCATGTCTGTTCAGTCTGCATGATGCTTGACTATATACTCTCATAAATTAGCCACAGAGTGTCTATTCAATCTGACTTCACTTTCATTAGCCTCACATTTCATACCTTCACTTTCATCCTCTTAATGTTCTATGGATAGCAAAAGAATCCTCAGGCTTTTTGTTAGTTATCACTCACTTTCAGCATGTGACTGGCCCATCTTTTTTTTTTTCTTTCTGGTTATCCATTGCTTTGTGGAGTTCTCTCTATATCACTTTTCTTGTATAATTCCTTAGCTGTGGTATTATGAATGCTGCTTGTGCCCACCATGTGCTATTCCAATGTCCTTTGGTTGACCCTTAATGTCTATTTTTTTTTTGGAAATTGTGGTAATTCTGAGACTTATAACCATATATCACCAAAAGAATACTGGTAATTTTGCCCCTGATCTCAGTGGACATATAGTCTCGCTATATACTAAAGGAACATCTACTACAACATACCCAAAAAGTGGTCATCTACTTTTGGGAGGACCTGAGATGGAAGAGAAAGAAATTGTCCTGTCAGGATAACTTAATATGAAGCAGTGTTACAGAAAATAGAGGGAAGGAAACATACTCTCTCCTGAAGAGGGAGAGAGTTGAATTCTCTAAGGAGGAAGAAGCTGCTTGTTCTCCGGGAATTATAGTGATGAGCCACAAAAGCTGTCAGGTGAGATGTAATCTGGTAAGAGTCAATGGAAGAAGAATGGTCATGGTTGGAGATGCCCTCACCAATTCAGAGGGTGATGAAGTAGCAATTTGTCAACCTGATAACAACAGAGAGATTTGTTGTCTTCCCAGGGCATATATCTAAGATATAATGGAAAACTTCCCAAGACCTATTAATATGTATGGATGTGTGTGTAGATACCCACTTTTGAAGATGCATATAGCTGCAAATGATACTTCCTGAAGGAAACAAAAAACTATTGCTAACAATTATAAAATCTCGGGTGGGACATGAAAGATTATAGAGATTCCTTGAAGTGAAGGGATATAGAAGATAAAGATTGATTTAGGAAGTGAACAACTTGTGTCTCAAGGTTTTGTCTGAGAATGGGAAGTAGACTTCTGGAACTGAGATAAAAATACAGAGATGAGAGTTTCCTGACCATGTGTAGTGTTATCCCATCAAAGGCTGGTAAGAATGTATTTGCTGCATGTCTACAAATCCTATCCAAAAGGCTTTAGGTTAAGAAGGATGGAGGAAGGAGAAAACTGCTCAAGTGCAGTGCCTTGGATAGCGTGTACAGTAGAAGTTGAGACACCCAGATGTTCACAAGGGACAAAGTAATAATATAATAATGAAACAGCCAACCTTTATGAGGTGCTTTAAGATTTGGAAAATGCTTTATAAATATTATCTCATTTGACCTTCACAAAAACCATAAGAGGTGGGTGTTATCATTATCCTCACTTTACGGATGAGGAAACTGAAGCAAACAGAAGTCAAGTGACTTGGCCAGGATCACACAACCAGTAAGCATTTGAGGCCAGATATGAACTTAACATCTTCCTGAATCTAGATCTGAAGCTTTATCCACTATATCATCTAGCCAGATTCCTGTCCTTAAATGCCTAACATTTATGTAACATCAAACAAAAGGAAGTAGAGATTAAACACATAAAGGCAAATTTGACCTTAGAATTTTACATTGACACTTTATAGGATGAAACTCATGCCTGGACCATGGCTCTGGGTAGGTGTAACTTATACAAAAGGTACAGGATAGGTAAAAGGGGAGGAGGGGAAGATTATATATGAATAGGACACGCTCACATGACAAAATCCAGGAGCCAGAGAGGGAAAAAAATGACAGAAAGTATTTGGGTGAATGCTAGAGAAACAGAAGTGATTTTTGTGATTGAAATATACCACAGACCACACAGACAGAAAGGGGAAATTGATGAAGAGTTTGGTAAACATTACAAGTCAGGCAAAGAGTCATGATATAGTAGTAATGGAAGATATCAATTATTTAGACACTGGCTTAAGTTCTCTCTGTTCCTAAAGCAGTGTAGTTAAGAACTTCTTGACTTAGCTCAATGATAATTTCATTCTTTAGGACAAGTCAGCTAAGGGGAATGGGAGACAAAGAGAAACAACTTCATTGAGGAGGTAAAAATAAGATTTATCCAAATGTGTACGGATAGGGAATTCAGCAGTCAACTTAGATTTTAAAAAAATGCATAGAAGACGTAAGCAAGGCCAAGTGAAAGAGGGCAAATAGAAAAGCATGACAAAGTCCTATATATTATGAGGGCATCTGAAGCTCAGAATGAGCCAAAGCTGGTGGTAAAAATGAAGGACAACAAAAAAGAAGATGTAGGTTCAAATCCTGGTTCTGACACTTAGAACTGGAGCGATCTTTACCAAGTCACTTAACCTCATTTTGTTATCTTTAAAATGAGGGTATTCAATTAAATAAGTTCTAAGGTCTCTTTCAGTTATAACTACTTTATTCCTATGAAATGTATGACCAGAAAAGAAAGTGGGCTGGTCATGTGTTAAGAACAAAGGGATAAGAAATGAAGAGCCTGTGCAGTTCATTGGCATCTGTCCAATATCCACAGATGTAGAAGAAGGTGCCCAACACATTGGTTGGACCCCCACGTAAGATTTACAAAAATACACGGACCAAAATTATACAGGACAAAAGGGCATACATACATTATCTGCATCATTGGACAATAGTATCCCTATCAGTGCAATCTCAGATCCATTGGTCTATTGAAGCATTAATCAATCTATCAATCTTGTGATTTAATGGAATGAGTTTTCTCTCGCTGTCTCTCTGTCTCTCTGTCTCTCCCTGTCTCTCTCTCTCTCTGTCTCTCTTTCTCTCTGTAGATACTTGTTCAGGTCAAAGTCAATGTCAAATACCAGCTACTTTCTGAAGTTACTATGATAGAAACATGATAGACAGCCCTCACCAAACTCCCTTAACAGCAGAATTGGAATTCTTTCTATAAATATCTCCAAAAATGACTGCCAGGGAACTGGCAGGTACAGGGAGCAAAAAGAGTTGGAGAGGCTTCTTCCAGTGTGTAACACCCTATCAGCTCAGCATAATTCCTTGGATCTGGCTGAGGTTTGAAACAGCAGCTCAGTTTAGATGTCTTCTACCTTGCCTCCCCTACCTACAATCAGAACCTGAAAGCAGATACATGCAGGGACATGAATACAGAATACATGAACATTAGCCCATTCACTGAGCAGCACTCAATGTAAAAACATAAATTAGTGACAAATAAATTTCCATCACACATTGTAAGCCTAATTTGTTTTATCACCTAGTATGTTCTAGGCTATATCTGAAGCCTTTGGTAGTCAGTAGTAGATTTCAGGCAAAAAGTATATTTTTTATTTTTATTTTTTAGCATGTGAAGAGTTACTTGCTGGAGTTTTCTGAAGCCAGGTCATATATCCAGCTCATTGCTCCTCAGTGACTAGTCCTCTTTCTACACAGCCCATATTTTACAGATTTTGACTCTTAAGAAGAAATTGAACCATCTCAGGGGCTACACTTGTGGTATCCTCAACAAGTCACTTTTGGCAGAGGAGTCAGAGCTTAGCTCCTCACAGCTATAGTCTCCAACAGCCTTTAAATAAAGCAACTGGATCCTCTTCTTTTCCCCAGAAGGTTTTCAGGCTGAAAGCTGCCCTCCTAGGCTGCCATATGCCAGGAGAACTTTCTAGGTTGTTCCATACAAATCAAGAGACTGTGTGACAGGCTGCCTACTAGTAAACCTGCCCTGCTTTATATCATGCTTTCCAAGTCCAAGGATGTTGGCTCTCAGATTGAACTTTATTTGTGGGGTCATCTTGAAAACTTTTTTTTCCCTTTTCCCTATCTAAGGCCAGTTGGAAAGTTTACGGGAAATGTTATCCAATTAAGAATGGTAAGCAAAAGAAACCTCCCAGTTTCATGGCTTGAACGTTTCATTTTTACTGTATAAATGGGTGTTCTGCACTCAGTCAGATGGGAAATGGATCCGTCTTAAAAGTGTTAATGACAGAACACATGGTAAACATTAACTATAAACTCCAAACAGTTCTGAAGTTATAAACATCACCTCCTTCCCTGCTCGCTTATTTTTCCACGATGCTCTGCTGTCTCTGGCATCATCTGGTGATTCTGGGCCATGCTATTTTACTTGAAAGGAGAGATTTCTTTTCCAAAAAGTCTATCTAAGAAAAGCTGTCTATTGGCTTCCTTTCATAGACATTTTACTCCCAGTGGCCTGTGTCATGTCTTGCCCAGGGCTGGGCAATAGGAAGCAGATGGGAGATGTTATAGAAAAATCACAAGTCATAGGATAAAGGGAAACTTCAGGCTTAGTCCTGACAGAGCCAGGCGGTAAACTGAAGTCACCAAGAACCGGGGCAGGGGGTGTACTTTGAGGGCATTGAGCCAAGCCAGCTCACCTAGAGAATTGAAAGGCCGTTCTCTGAGTCTTGGGTCCCACATCTTCCTTTCTTCTTTCTGTACTGTCAACACCATTCTACAGAGGGGGCAACCTCCAATTGCTAAAGGAGAAGAAGAGAAAATGGCAGAGTAGAGACAACAGCCCAACCGAACTCTCCCCAAAGTCCCCTCCAGACTTTAAAATAAAGTCTCAAGTTGGATTCTGGAGTAGCAGAGCCAACAGAAGTTCAGAGAGACATTTTTCCAGTCTCCAACAACTTAGGAGGTCAGCAAGACACCATGATGGGGCCCAGCCCGATCATATGTGGTAGTAACTCCAGCCATGGGTCTTGTAGGCAGCTATGATGGTAGTACTAACAGCTTTCGGGAGATGGTTAAGGAGTCAGACAGCTGGTCAGGAAGAGATTATAGAGGATCCCGAGGTGACAATAGGAGAAGGATAGGGAGCTGTTGGGCAATACTATTGCTCATATACAGTTCTGGGTTGCAGCTCCAGGGCAGAGAAGAACACTAGCCTTTGTGGTTGCAAGAGATCATGGACCCTGGTCACAGTTCCAAGGCAGAGAGTAGCACTAGCACTTGTGGCTATACAGGAACAGGGGCCCTTCCTGGGTAAACAGCAGAGTGCAGATCAGGAGGACAGTGATCACACCTCTCCTCAGATCACACCAACTTGGAAGCATCAAAAACTTGCAGACCTCCAGAACTAGCTCTGAAAACAACAGCATGAGAAAGCCAAAAGCTTAGGAATAGTGCTTCCCCACACCCAGGTGAGAAGAGTTCAACTTTAATATAAAGTTCAAAGTCAAGAAATAGGCTAGAAAAAATGAGCAAACAACCAAAAATAATTTGATCATTAAAAAGTTACTGTGGTGGTAGGGAAGATCAAGACACAAACTCAAAGGAAGACAATGTGAAATAGTTACAAGAAAAAAAAAGAGAGAATGTTAATTGAACTGAAGGCCAACAAGAATTCTTGGAAATATTAAAGAAAGAGATAAGCATGATAGAGGAAAAATTGGGAAAAGAAATGAGAGTGATGCAAGCAAATTATGAAAAGAGAATTAACAGTTTGGTAAAAGAAAGTAATACCTTAAAAAACAGAATTGGACAAATGGAAAAAGAGGTACAAAAATTCAGTAAAGAAATGAACTACTTAAAAAGGAAGGTTAGCCAGATGGAAAAAGTGGTACAAACATTCACTGCAAAAAAGAACTACTTAAAAAGCAGAATTGGTTAAATAAAAAAAAAAGCACAAAAGTTCATCAAAGAAAATTCCTTAAAAATTAGAATTGGTGGAAGCCAATTACTCCATGATGTATTAAGAAACAATAAAACAAAGTCAAAAGAATGAAAAATAGAAGAAAATGTAAAATATTTCATCAGAAAAACAACTGATCTGGAAAAATAAATTGAGAAAAGATAACTTATTGGACTATCTGAAAGTCAGGATAAAAAAAGAACCTAGACATCATATTTTAAAAAAAAATTAGAAAGGAAAACTGCCCTAACACCTTATTTTCAGAGGATAAAATATTATAGCCAAATACCAGAGCTCCCAGGTCGAGGAGGAAATACTGCAAGTATCAAGAAATAAACAATTCAAATATTGTGGAGCCATAGTCAGGATCACATAATATTTAACAGCTTCTGTGTTAGAGGAGTAGAAGGCTTAAGATATGATATGAAATGGAAAACTTTCAAGCATTCCTGGTGCTTTGAGGCCAGAGCTGAATAGAAACTTTGACATTCAAACACAAGACTCAAGAGAAGTATAAAGAGGTAAGCAAGAAAGAGAAATCACAAGGGACTCAACAAGGTTAACCTTTGTATTTTCTTGTGCATGTAACTCCTAAGAACTTTGTCATTATTAGGGCAGTTAAATGAAGTTTACATAGAGACCATGGATGTGAGTTGATTATGTTCCAATGATCTCCAAAAATAATTGAAAGGTTGAGAAAGAGGGAGGCACTGGGAGAAGGGGAAATGAAAAGGTATAATGCAGAAATTTTTCTCACATACAAGAGGCACACAAGGAAGAGCTTTTGCAATGGAGGGGAAAATGGTGGGGGTGGAGTGACAGATAGTGCTTGAACCTCACTCTCATTGGAGTTGGTTCAAAGAGGTAAGAATATATATACACTCTTGATTGGGTATGGAAATCTGTTACCTAACAGGAAAGTAGGAGGGGAAGGAACTGAAAGAAAAGGGGCAGTAGTTGGAAACAAAAGACTTTGGAGGAAAGAAAGAGAGAGACAGAGAAAGAGAGAGAAAGAAACAGAAGAAAATAGGATGGAAGGACATACAGTTAGTAATCATAATTGCAGATGTGAATAGGATGAAATTACCCATAAAACAGTAGTGGATAGCATAATGGACTAGAAATCCAACAGTATTAGTTGTTATGTCTTGCAAGAGACACACTTGGAACAGAAATACATATTGCGTGGGGGTAGCAATAATAATCTCAGGCAAAGTAAAAGCAAAAACAGACCTAATTAAAAGAGATAATCAGTAAAACCACATTTTTACTAAAAGGTACCATAGAAGATGAGTATTTTAAAAAATTACAGTAAGTTTATCTGATGGGTCATTTTTCAAATATGTAGGGAACAGAGTCAAATTTTTAAAAATAAGAGCCACTCCCCAGTTGATAAATGGCTAAAGGACATTAAAAAGTAGTTTTCAGAAAAATAGAAGTTATCAACAGTTACATGAGAAAATGTTCTAAATCACTGTTGACTGGAGAAATTTAATTTAAAATTACTTTCATGTACTACTGCACACCTTATCAGACTGGCTAATATGACAGAAAAGGAAAATGATTAAATGCTGGAGAAGTCGTGAAAAATTAGGTACGATAATGCTGGAGTTGTGAACTGGTGCAACAATTCTGGAAAACACTTTGGAACTATGCCCAAAAGGCTATAAAATGCCTACCCTTTGATCCAGTAACACTACTACTAGGTCTGTATTCCAAAGATGTCAAAGGATCTCTCTCTCTCTCTCTCTCTCTCTCTCTCTCTCTCTCTCTCTCTCTCTCTCCCTCCTTCCCTCCCTCTCTCTCTCTCTCTCTCTATCTACATATACATGTGTGTGCATATATATATGTATGTAATATATATGCACACACACACAGACAAAAATATTGGTATCTGCTTTTTTGTGGTGGCAAAGAATTGGAAATTGAGGGGATGCCCATCAATTAAGGAATGGCTGATGGAATAGTATTGTGCTATAAGAAATGATTGGGGAATGGTGTCAGAAAAACCTGAAAGGACTTATATGAACTGATGTAGAGTGAAGTGAGCACAGCTAGATCAGTGTATACAGTAACATCAATATTATAATGATGATCAACCATGACAGACTTAGCTACTCTGATTACTCTGATCAATACAATGACCCAAGACAATTCTGAAGAACTCATGATGAAAAGTGCTTTCCGCTTTCAGAGAACTGATGAACTTTGAGTGCAAATTGAAGCACACTTTTTCATTTTCTTTTTTTCTTGCTTTTTTGTGAAATTTTTTTTGTGAAATGTGGAAATGTTTTGCATGATTCACATGTATAATTGATATAGGGCCTGGAAGGAGTGAAAAATTTGGAATTAAAATTTTTTTTAAATGTTAAAAGTAAATAATAAATTTGAATTGTAGAGGGAGGAAAAGGAGAAGTGGATTATAAGAGACCGAAGGGCTGACTGTCTATTGGCTTCTCAGGATACCCTGAACTGTCCAAAATATGGTCAGATTGGTGGCCCAGTGGATAAAGCATAGGGCCAGGAGTCAGGAAAACTTGAGATCAAATCCTGCTTCAGACACTTGCTAGTCATGTGGTCTTAGAAAAGTTCCTTAATCTCCATATACGTCAGTTTTCTCATCTGTAAAATGTAGGTTCTAAAATAGCCCCTACCTCCCAAAGTTGTTATAAGGCTAAAATGAAATATGTAAAGAATTTGAAAACTTTAAAGTGTTATATAAATGCTATCATCATTGTCATCTTCATCATCTTATTGGACCTGCCACTTGTCAAACGGTCAAGAGATTAATTTCACTTGAGCCTACTAAGTACCATCGGTCAGAGTCCTATATTAAGTCAATTCAAAAACAAACATTAAGCCTTTAGTAACTTCCAAGCACTATACTAGGCACAATGTGTTCCTAGGAATACTAAAACAAAGCAGAAATAGTCTCTGTAATAAAAAAACTCACACATACATACACATACTTATACGTATACACACATATATATCTGTGTATATATTTGACCTCAGTCTTCCTGACTCTAGGCCCCATGCTGTACTCACTGAGCCACCAAACTGTCTGCAATTTGGACAATTCAGAGTTTTCTGAGCAGCCAGTAGGCAGGCAACCCTTTTGCATGTATATAGGTATGTATATGCATGTATGTGTATGTATATACAAAAAGTAAATATATGTAGCACCCCCTTCTTGGCTACTCCTCCAATTTACACTTATAGGTTGGGCTCTCCAAGGAATAATTCTTCAAGCTTGAGGTATTCTGTAGATTCATACTCTTAAAACTATAAGTCAGGAGTTTGTCTAGATCAGCACTTCTCAATCTTCCTAATGCCGCTACCCTTTAATGCTCGTATGTGGGTGTATCTGCATGTGGGCGGATCTACCTGGAGATGGATAGAGGAGTGGTGTTCTATGTGTTTTCTGATGGTCTTAGGTGACCCCTGTGAAAGGGTCTTCAATCCCCAAAGGGTGGTCTAGATGCTAGTTAGAGGACATAATTAATTCAAAGTAAATACATTTCCTGAAATAATATTAGAAGAACAAAAATGACCAAAAAATTTCCCTTAAATCACACTGTCTCATAATTAAACATAGAATTAGTGGGAAGAGTAGACATACAGAGTTTATGAGTGGCAGTGAAAACACAGAAGGGATGCAGATGGTGAAAAGTGAAATCACTTCCCCACCTTGCTACATTTCTTCAAGAAGCACAAATGAATTCTCATCAGTTGGGGTTTTCTTTCATAACTGACTCTTTCCCTTCTCCTCCACAGTTCAGTTGCTAACAGAATCAGCTCATATGCTTTCAAATTCTCAGCCCAATCTGTTCATCCTTGGCAGACCCTTTGTCTTTGTTAATATTCTGCCCAAGTTTGTGGCCTTTTTGTATATAAATGAGCCACTTGAAGGGATGCATTTTTACATCTTGTCTCTGTTACTTTATACACTGTTCTTTTATAAAGCAGGTTAGGGGAACAGACCAGGGGGTATTTTACCTACTGATGGGTCACTAGCAACTAAAGAGATGAGAAAGGTCTTATGTAAAAGGTGACCCTTGAGCTGAACCTTGAATGGAGCTAAAAGTTGCAAGAGAGGAGAGGAGACATTCTAGGTTTAAGGGTCAACCCATGCAAAGGTGTATAGGCAGGAAATGGAATGTTGTGTATGGAGAACAGGTGAGATTGAGGCTAAGATTTCAGATTTAAAGCCCATGTGTAGTTGATGTTGCTTGTTTCACATCCATAAATTGAACCATTTTTTTTTCAATTGTATCCTCTTGTAAAGGATAGAAATCACAGATTCAGGCATTCAATTCCATGAATATCAAGTGATGTTTACACTGTGAAAATTATGATGCTCAGCTGGGAGAATCAATCTACATACATTTTTAAGCATTTACAGTGTTAGGCGCTGTGGTAAGTATAGAAGATTCAAAAGAGGGCAAAATCAATCCTTGCCCTCGAGAAAGTTACATTCTAATGGGGGAAACAGTGTGAAACTCATCGGGTTCATGTAAGATATGCAGCATAGTTAGAGGGTAATAGGGGGTGGGAAGGCATGAGCTGAGTTGGAGAGGACAGCTAAAAAAGACCTCCTGCAGAAGGGAGAAATCAAGGTGAATCTTGAAGAAAATCAGGAATGCAAGAGAGTGGAGGGAGGGGGAGGAGCATTACAGACCACGGGGGACAATCAGTACAAAAGCACGGTCAGGAGATGCACTGCAAAGTACGCCAGCATATCTGGGGTGTATTGGATGTGGAAGACAGTAAAGTGTAAGAAAAGTGGACAAGCAGGAGAATTCACATTTGGATGTTAGTCATAGTATCTAAATTAATATTTTAGATAAGAAAACAGACCCAGGAAAATAGAATGATTTGTCCAAATTCTCCTAGTAAACTGGTGGCAAAGCCTGGTCCCAAATACAAGACTTCTGAATTCAAGTCTATTGCTATTTCTACTACCCCACATTTCTGCTAGCTCTCGGCCATTCTGGAGGAATCTCTGCCCCCATAGCCTTCTCTCCTGGTTGGTGGTTGCTTGCCCAGAGTGCTATTTTAGGAGGAGTCTGGGCCACACTCTACTTCTCTCATTCCTTCGTCTCCAAGAAGGTAAATGTAGCTTGTGGACTCTACATCTTCTATAAGGCAGAGAAGCAGTAGAAAAAGTCTATGAAACATCTGACAAGAGCATATACATTGATATTCTGAGCTTTGACTGTTAAGTGGTACACAGGGGAGGAAGAGAATGTCAAGGATCAAGAAATACAGAAGTCCAGAGGCTTGTAGACCACTCATACAACCCAAGGATCATAGGTATAGAGCTAGAAGGATAGTAGAGGTCATTGAGTCCAGCTACTTCATTTCACAGATGAGGAAACTGGGAGCCAGGGACATGAAATGACCTACCCAAGGTGACTCAGAAAGTAAGTGTTTGAGTCATGCTTGAAACCCAGCTTTTACTGGCTCCAATTCTGCCACTCTATCCACTCAAGCCTATACATATTAAATACTTTTCCTCTTCTTTTCCTTCTCCTCCTCCTTACCAAGCACCTTGATCCCACACAGGTATCTTTTCTCATTTCTTCTTCCCCCTTTTTGACACTCTTTCTGGCTAGCTCCCTGCACTATATTACCTGATCTCTTTAGAATGTTAGTTCTTGGAGGGCGGGGACTGTCTTGTTTGCTTATTTGTTTGTATTATATTTCTGTATCAGAAGATAATTATATCTTCAGTGCTTAGTACAGCATCAGCATGTAGTAAGCACTTAATGAATTATCTACCTGTCTATTTATCTACTTATATATCAATTCATCATCTGTCATCTGTTATCTATCTATCAGGGGTAAGGAATTTGGCAGCCTCCAGGCCACATGTGGCCCTCTAGGTCCTCAAGTGTGGCCCTTTGAACCCAAACTTCATACGACAAAGGAAGTTTGGATTCCGTAAAAGCACTGCACTTGAGGACCATGAGGACCACATGTAGCTTTAAGGCTGCTGAATGCTATCTACTTTCCATTATGTATGTATGCATATCTTTATGTAGACAAGTATCTCTCTATCCTGTCTATCTACCTATTTATCTATTTCTAGATATATCTATCCATCATCTGAATATTACCTATCTATTTTTCATCATCTATATAAGTATGTATTTGTACATGTATCTCTCTATTATCCATGTCTGCTAGTCTCTGTCTATCTATC
>CM053584.1:36507376-36521275 GCA_028627135.1 Pseudochirops cupreus
TCTATCATCTATTTCTGTCTATGGATCTGTGTTTCTCCTATGTATGTATATATTCTCTTATCTCTGTTTATGTATGTATGTATGTATCATCTATGTATCCATCTCTTCCCCTCAGTAGTTAATGCTTTTTCCCTCCTCCTCAAATGTTACATTTCATTATCTGTTTCTGCATTGTATCCTTGACTCTATAGAGTGTAACCTTCTTGAGGACAAATACTGTTTTTCCTTTTCTCGATGTATCTCTAGTACCTAGCACAGCACCTTGGACTTGAATGTTGAAGACATAGAGCAAACACTATTATATTTAGATTGCATTGATACTTGGATGTTTGACAAAATGTGATATTTCTCCCATTTCTGTTTTAGAAAATGAAAGTTTGTCATTTCCATGGAGCTGGTGGTCTCATGGTAATTTTCTTCTTTCTTCTTACAAATGTGGTTGAATTTAAATGGGCATTTAAAAACATTTCATCTTGGGATCAATGTAGAATCTTCAAATACATTCAGCAGGAGAGGAAGACTTAATGAAGGTCTTTCTAATATGCTATATAAACTGTTATTAATACACCTTCTATATAAAATGTCATATTAATACGTCTTGCATATAAAATGTCTTTAATAGTTGTATTCAACTTGGTAGAAGTAGTCAGAACTCCAGGGGTCATTTGTATCTCTATTCCCATTGAAGGATATTGTAGGAATGGTTAATAGGTAATTCAGGGTAGGTAAGAAGATGCTATGGAAAAGTGCTTAGAGCCCAGAGGCTTTGGAAATGGGAATTTCCCTTTGGTTTATTTCACATTCTAAACTAGGTTGCTGAATAACATTCCCATTTTATGGTCCAATAGCCACGACATTCACTACTTAGAATAATGGATCACTTTCTTCAAAGATTAAGAACATCACCAAATTAAATAACGAGCTGGCATGGTTTGAAACTTTCCCCTCACTTCTACCTGAAACCTAAAACTGAAAAAAAGATCTTTGTAGAGAATACATGAATTTTTTTCCCTTTTGAATGAGAAATTTGTGTGCCCAACCTCAATCCAAACCAAATTTTAAGGATGGAATTATATACCCTACCTCAGGATGGGAGTTTAAGATGGAAACTATCCATCTTCTTAGCCAGAGTGGCAAAATTGGCAGCTTAATCTTAGTCTTAAATGAAGAACTCAGCAGGATACCAACCAAGAAAAAGAATAAGGATGGAATTTTAGGGTGAAATGGTGAAAACATCTGTCTGGGCATAGGCTGTTTGTGTATGGGGGGTGCTACATGTCTATCTTAACTGAAGTTCAGTCTCTAGTGTGCTGAAGTGAAAGGAAGATAGATGTAACTAGGAATTTTTGTGCAGGGGCAGACAGCATGAACCACATATCTTTGATAGGATGGAGGTAGATAAATGAAAGAGAGAGCTGGGCACAACAAAGCAGAGCTGTTACTGGGGGAAGTGTATTAAGGGTCTGGAGGAAGAGGTAACAGTCAATATCCATTTTAACTCTCATTGTTAAATAGATCTATTTAAGATATGTTTAATAGATCTATTAAGATCTATTGCTTCTTTACATCTAAATGACTGTGCCCTGATGACAAATTCCCAGTCTCTGTCATAGTCATAGACTTGGAAAACGCTTGTCAGCAAAAATGTGTTATAATGGTGCTGTTTGGAAACCAGAAGGGAGAGAAAGAAGACCCTCAGGAACCCTGGGGAGTTTGGGGCCTATCCCTAACTTGCCAAAGGCCTTGGCCAAATCATTTAAGCTGTGTAATGGAGGTAATAGTGCTTATCTGATCTACTTTATACAAAGATCAAAAGACATGATGTATGTGAAAGTGCTTTGAAAAGTTTCAAAAGAGCTAGAAAATAATAAAGTAGTATGCAAATGTGAGGTATTATTGTAATAACCTACATTTCAATGGGATCTTTAGTCTAAACCTTCCCTTGCCCATCCTCTCCCAGATCAGATACATCATAACCAGTCCCTAGAAATGGTAGATTGTGATTGGGCAGTCTCCCATTTGGTTTATCCTCCTTTTTTTAATGCTGTGCCCCGTGAGCTTCCCTACTAAGCTTACCTGTTGCCACTCTCTCTTGCTCTCTCTCTCTCTCTCTCTCTCTCTCTCTCTTTCTCTCTCTCTCTCTCTCTCTCCATATATTACATCTGTCTATCTATCTACACATACACACAGACACACATATACATATACATACATATATACACACACATATATGTGTTTATATATGCGTACACATCTATCTCTATCTAAATACCTCTATCTATCTATCATCTGTCTATCTATCTATCTATCTATCTATCTATCTATCTATCTATCTATCTATTTATCTATCTATCTATCTATGATCTTGGCAATTTCCTGGCAAGTAGAGGAGAAGAAATGGAAGCAGTGTCAGATTTTATGTTCTTGACCTCAAAGATCACTGGAAATGACAGACTGTAGCCATGAAATGAGAAGACACTTGCTCCTTGGAAGGAACACTGCTGGCAAATCTGGACAGCATACTGAAAAGCAGAGATATCAGCTTGCCAACAAAGGTCCCTGTAGTCTAAGCCATAGTTTTTCTAGTAGCAATGCATGACTGTGAGAGTTGGACTATAAGGAAAGCTGAGCACCGAAGAATTGATGCTTTCACATTGTGGTGTTAGAGAAGACTTTTGAGAGTCCCTTGGACAGACAGGAGGTCAAATCAGTCAATATTTAAGGAAATTAATTTAGTCTATTCACTGAAGCTGGAGCTTAAATACTTTGGCCACATAATGAGAAGATGGGACTTATGGAAAAGACTGATGTTGGGAAAGATTGAAGGCAAAAGGAGGTGATGGCAGAGGATGAGATGTGAGGATAGTGTCATGAGGGCAATGAACATGAGTTTGGACAGACTTCAGGATATAGTGGAGGGTAGAAAGGTCTGAAGTGTTGTTGTTTATGGGGACATGAAGAATGGGGCACAACTGAGTGACTAAACAACAACAACATCACACACGCATATATACACAAGTTTGTGTGTATACACACACATATACACACACACACATAATACAGTTGGCATATTATTGTAACCATTATAGAACCAATAAGACTTAGCATGGAACAAACCGGAAAGTGATGTGGGCATCTGGGTCTTGACCATAGAACTTTTTGGTCTTATCCCCAAGAGTCATTGTTCTGGAAAGTCTTGGAGAAGAGGAGCTACTTCTTGTCCAGTGCTTTACCCACTATCCCACAAGTTCATGGGGTCTTGGATGGGCTTCTGGGAAGAGGGCACCAGGAAGCTATTGTAGGTAAATGAGGAAGTTCCACATCATGGGAAGATGTTGGAGAGAAACCATTGATGCTGATTGGGGTCGTGCCAGGGTGGGGAGAGAAATGGGCAGGAAATGTGGAAACCTTCCTAGTGAACTAAGCTGGTCCTGAATTTCTAAGCATGAGTTGAAAGGTTAAGCCAGTACCTTCTCTCCCTCTTTCTTCTCTCTCCAGGGAGAATTTGAATTGCTAGTCATTCTCTTCACTTCTTGCTTCCATTGTCCCTACTAGGCACTTTGAATGACATCTAGGATTTGGAAGTTTTTCTCATTTCTTAAGTGTTTGTTTTTATTCTAAGTAAGACGAGCCAGCAGGCACAATACATAGAGCACTGGACTTGGAATCATGATGACCTGAACTGGAATCTTGACTCAGATACTTAGTAGCTAACACTAGGCAAGTCAGCTTCTCTGTGCCTCAATTTCCTCCTCTGTAAAATGGATTTAATAGTTGCACCTACCTTCCAGGGTTATTATGAAGATCAAATGAAATAATTTATGTAAAACACTTTGCAAACCTTAAGCACTATGTAAATGCTATGTATTATTATTATTTTTTGTCTTTTTGGAGGGCGGAAGGCAGGGCAGTTGGGGTTAAGTGACTTGCCCAAGGACACACAGCTAGTAAGTAGTGTCTGAGGTCAGATTTTAACTCAGATACTGCTGACTCCAGAGCTGGTGTTCTATTCACCTAGCTGCCTCTACGCTATGTATTATTAATCTACTTAAACTATGATGAAACTTATCGACCACAAAACTTGGCTATGGTTTTTGAATACCCAACTAAAGAAGTCCCAGTTCAAAGACAAGATTTTTTTTTTCTATACAGTAATGATAGGCTAAAATGAGAGGGGAGTGAGACAATGATAAAGAATGCCTGATGTTATCCTCTCTAAACTCCACAGACTTCACACATGAATCTTGTAGAAGTTCCCAAGCCCAATAGAGAGTTAGCCTCAGAGAACACATTCTGCAAAATCCATGTACTGAGAAACCTGGGTTCCCTTGCTTGAAAGAAAAGCTTAGTCCCCATAGGAGAAGGGGGAGTAAGGACACTGGGTATGCAAGGTGGCCTAATTGGAAGGTTTTTACTATGCATGCATAGTTACTGTAATGACAATGTCAAATCTTGCCTCACTCAGAAGCACTCCCTGATAATTCTCTCTCTCTCTCTCTCTCTCTCTCTCTCTCTCTCTCTCTCTCTCTCTCCATCCATCCATCCATCCATCTATCCATCTATCTATCTATCTATCTATCTATCTATCTATCTATCTATCTATCTATCTATTGTCTATGATGTTGGATATGACTGAAAGACTGAATAACAATATGTGTGTATACATGTGTTTGTATGTATGTATGTATGTATGTATATCCCAGCCCCAACAGAGAGGACCTATGCTTGGTGCTAGGGGTACAAAAACAACAACAACAACCCCCCCAGCACTTTTCTTTAAAAAGTCCCTGACTGAAGTAACTTGTATTCTTCTTAGGAGATACAACAGGTCAAAAGACAAGTATACAAATAACCATTTGGAGAAGGGGAGAAAAGTGATAAAGGAATCAGGAAAGAGTCCTCAGAGGGCATGGCAATGAGCTGAGTTTTGAAGAAAGTTAGTTATTCTAAGAGGTGCAGATGAACACAATTCAAGCATGGGGACAGCCTCTGCAAAAGCTTGGAATGGGAGATGAGGAACAATAAGTAGACCAATGGGGCTGGAAGGCAGGCTATATTATGAATAACCCACAGTCTTCAAAGGAACCTAACTTACAACCAGCACATAGAATGGGCACTCTTAGCAATTGGCTCAATGACTCATTTTATAGAGGTATTTACACATTATTTCATACATTTTTCCATTTCTATGACCTCTCAATAGACCAATTTTCTTTGGTTACAAAGGATCTATTTCTCCTTAACTTTGTAAAATGAACTCCAGAACGTTCTCCAGACACATGTTTACAATGTGTGGTCAAACTGGCATTTTTCCTTGGGAATGGCCAGTGGGGCTGAATTTTTAAGTTTGTCTGATGATACCTCCAAAAGAATTTCTTTAAAAATTGCAACAGTGGATCCTTGATTATGAATTGTTCCCACATTTCAAATCTGCCCAGTGGACCTTTCAGCTGTCTGCTGTTTTTGTTATTAACTCCTAAGAAATACAATATTCATTTTGGTGCATCTGGTTCTTCTTAGAGTTTTGACATTAGAAAAGACCTTAATTTGGGAAGTTTCACCTGTGGAACAAGCTGTAAATGGGAATCTATATCGACCGAGTGCTCAGTTTATCTTTGCCTGAGGAAATACCATACTTAATTGACCCAACACACCTTCTGTTGATGTAAAATTAAAGTGGTGGTAAACTCACTTTCTTTAATACTAATGAGGCTCCTTATCCATTAGAGTTTCATAGGATTAGAGATGTAGAACCAGGAAACTGAGATGAGGTTAAGTGAATTTCCCCAGAAATCAACCATAGCAAGTCTGTGGATGGTTACATGAGTTGCTTCATAAAAGGTGAGAGTGAATCATATCGGAAATGTCTGGTTACTAAAAAAATACTCCAGGAAATAATATAGGGAATAAATATAGGAATAAATAATATAGGAAATCAGTATAGGAATAAATAATATTGGAAATAAATATAGGAATAAATAATATAGGAAAAAAATAATAATTTTCTAAAGAAAGACAAAACTCATGACTTCAACCTCACGTCTCACTAACTTCTCATCATGAAACACAATTTGTTCTACAGATGGAACTTCCCAAATTAGGTTCTTTTCTAACATCAAAAACCTAAGAGGAACCAGCCATGCCAAAAAGAGTGGATTCCTGGTTGTTTTTGTCCTTTGTTCTCAAAGAGGACCAGTGACATCAGGGGGGTGATGTCTTGACTTGAGAGTGAATTGAATTTAAGTAAGGCTGAGCTGTGCAAAGTCATCAGCTTTACCCCTCTACGATCACTGAAGTCCAATGGCAAGACATAGGACAGGACAACTGGTGGTGGCCCCCAGTGAATTCCTTAGTTAATCATAAGTACAGTAGACAACTAAAAGACCCACTAGGCAGGATATAAAGTTATTTGGTTTATGTACAAAAGCACAAATTATGGGTAACAACAACAAAAACTATAGCCTTTCTATAGGGATTAACTTGCGTGAAATTATCTTGCACAAACATTAAAAAATGTTTTTGATAACCATTTTCAACAAAATCACTTTTCCTTGGTAGTATTATGCATTATATTTCATTCATTTAAAGATGTTATTCTGAGAAGAGATTCAAAAAGTGTCTATGATAAGAGCCCCGTCCTAAAGTAGGGAAGCAAATTTGGCTTCATAAATATCATTTGGTCTTGCTGAAATGGAGCTAATAACTGAAATATGTCTCTGGAGAGATTTAAGTTGTTCAAAGGAATAGACTAGATAAAAGGTACTGAAATAGAGTGTTATTAAAATATATTCATATGTGAAAACTTCAGGAAACTGAGAGAGGGGAAACATAGTGGAGAAAATTTGGATAAGGATCAGTGAGTGGAGAAAAAGGATTGATATTATCAGAGGAATATATTATAGATCACCTGGACAGAAAGAAAAAATTGATGAGGAGTTTGGGAAAGATTTTTTAAAATTGAGCAAAGAAGCAAGGTATTTTAGTGATAGAGAACTTCAGCTACTCAGATGTTTGTGGTAACACTCTCTGTCCCTCTCCTCACCCCTCCCTCTTCCTCTCTCTCTGCTCCTTCCCCTCATCCTCCTTCTCCTCCCTTCCTCCCCACTCTCTTTTTCACTCTCTGTTTCTCTGTTTTGCATTCTCTCTTCCCTCTCTTCTTCCTTCCCTCTCTCCTTCCATCTTTCTCTCTGTCTCTCGTTTCTCTCTCTGTCTCTTATTCTCTCTCCCCTCTTTCTCTTTCTCCGTCCCTCTCTCTTTCTATCCTTTTTCTCTCTCCCCCACTCCCTTTTCTTCCCTTTCTCCTCCTGTCTTTTTCTCTCCCTCACCAAAAGCAAGGCAGATGATAATGTCCTAGCCTGACTCAAAGAGGTTTTAAAAAGTGGAAGAAGGCAGAAATGGAGTTGCCATTCTGGATTCTATTCTTATCACAAATGAGCCACAGATTACTCAAGTAGAAGTGACCAGATACCTAGCAACAAATATTATGGATTTCATGATAGAAAAAAGGCAGGATGAGCATAGCCTGACATATATCCTAGAATTTAGCAGAATAGATTTCAAAGGATTCAGATAAACAAAATGATATGGACTAAAATTTTACAAGAAAAGTTAGCCCAAAGGAATAGGAAAGTCATACAAGTTAAATTCTGAAGACAAGCAGAAATTGTCCTGATGGGAGACAAATGGAGAGAGTAACCTCTCCTAGGAAAGGAGATATCTCCTAGGAGACATTCCTTCCTAGCAAAGGAAGCTAGTCAACCCATTCATACTTTAAGAAGACACATATAGGAGATGGAAGCAAAAGCAAGTAACTAAAGATGAACACCAAATAGTGGAAAGGTCCTATCAGAATAGTACCAAAGCCCAAGATAAGCTAGGGTGAGTGATGAATGCCAAGTACAACAAAAGATGTTGCGGCTTTTATTTTGGGACAAGGAGAGGGTCAAAGAAGAGATATGACCTATGTTGGGAGGGATGGGATGCTGATAACTGACAGTGTTCAGAAAGATTAAACATTCAAATCTCATTTTGTCATTGATTTCTCATCGAAGGAAAATGATCTTTAGACTAAAAATATTAGACCACAATGGTTAACAGGAATAAAAAAACCAAAATAGATGAGGCTATATATGGTATTCCAAAATCTAACTACCCTCAATGAGTTCAGATCACCAATCCCAGATATCTTGCATTTTAGGATTCTACAAGAAATGTTGGACATAATTGCTCATTGCTATTAATCTTTGAAAGGTTCTAGAATTCATAATGAGTGACAGTATAGAAGGATAAGCATTCTAACTTCAAAAAGAGAAGAGTGTAGAATCTTCAAACTAAGGACCAGTGAACTTAGCTTCTACCCCTGAAAAAGTCTAGAGCATGTTATTAATGCGATGGTTTGTGATCACTAAAAAGGGAAGCAGTGATCACAAAAAGTGAACATAGCTTAATCAAGAGCAGACCATACCAACTTCTTTTCTTTTTTTGACAGGGTAAATAGAATAGTAGGTGAAGGGAGAAACACACACACAGTTTAGATTTTGATAATGCATTGACAAAGTTTCTCACGTTGTTTTTCTGGACAAGGTGGAGTGATGGAGGTCAGGTGTATTTACAGTTGAGGAGATTTGGAACTGGTCTAACAAACTGACACAAAGCATAGTCAATAATGGATCAATGTCCACCTGGAGTGAGGACTCTAGTAGACATCCCCTCAAACTGAGTTGGCCCCTGATTTTTTCTACATTTTTGTTGATGATTTAGATGAAGCCCTAATCATTCCCTTACAGTAATTGAAAAATTTGGATAAGATATGAATTTTGAAAGGAATAACTAATATATTGGATGACAGAATCAGGATTCAAAAAGACCTTGACAGGTTAGAATAACAGAGTAAAGCACTGAACAAGAGGAAACTTAATAAAGATAAATGTGAAGTTGTATGCTAGGGTTAAAAAAAATTGAACATTTATGAGATGGTGGAGTCATGCTGTGATAGCATTTCATCTGAAAAAGATCTAGGATTTTTAGTTGACTGAAAGATCAATGTAAGTCAATAGTGCAACATGACAGTTAAAAATGTCCACCACTGCCTGGACTTTCTTAAGAAAGAGACTGGATAACACTAGGGAGGCAAATGTTCTAGTGTATTCTCCCCAGTCATGCCACACTTGGAGTGCTGTTAGGAAAGATGATGGTAAAATGGAGTGAATCCAGAAGAGGATAACAAGGTGATAAGCCTGGAAGCCAGGTAAGGTATGGATCAATTGAAGGAACTTAGAATACTTATCCTGCAGAAGAAAAGACTTGCAGGGAGACGCATGACAGTAACCTTCAAGAGCTGAAAACTCTGATTGGCCTATGGAAAGTTGATCAGATTTGCTTTAATTGGCCCCAGAGTTCAGAACTAAGAACAATGACAGACATTGTAAAGAGACCATTTTTTTTTACTTGATTTCAGGGAAAAATCTCAATAATTAAGAGTTATATAAAAGTGAAATGGCATCCAATGGAAGGTAATGCATTCCTCCATGTTGGAGGTCTTCTGATAGAGGCTAGATGACCAGTTGTCAATGATATCATAGATGGGTTGCTTGCTCAGGTATGGATTGGACCAGATGGCTTGCAAAGTCCCTTTTAACTTTCCCATTCATGATTCTGTGATCTTTTCAAAATAAAAGGACAAAGTGAACTTTTTTATTCCCTTAGAATGAATCCTTTTGGAGGAAAGCTGTGTTTCTCTGTATTTTTTTTTTTACTTAGAATTTGATCTGAACTATTGCCAATGACCTGCAAGGGTCTTCCTATTCTCTCTTCATCTTAAACTTCTTTTTTTTTTTTTTGGAGGAGGGAAGGCAAGGTAATTGGCGTTAAATGATATCTTCAACTTCTTAAAGTTGACTAGGAGAGCCAAAAGGCAGACTGATGACTTCTAAGGCAGGGAGTCTGAACAATGAGCCATGATGTGGCATGGGGGATGGTAATAATACCTTGTATTACTGTAGCACTTATGATTTCAACATGTTTGGTGTAGACACAGCTGTGGAGAGGTTTGGAGGAGCTGTGAGGCATGGGCAGGCTGACTCCCAAGGAGGAATGTGCTGATGCCTGCACAAGCCCTCCCGTTTAGCTGACTTTGTTTGCCTCACTGTTGATTCAGGAGCAAATTGGGAAAGGAGAATACACCAGCCTTTGGCAGGGTGGTGGCAGTGTCTTTCCTGTCTAATCGCCCTGCAGATGAGGAGGCCAGCTCATCATCAAGCATTCTACTGTATGAAATTGGCTTTCAATAGTAGCTATACATGTAACTAAGCAGAATCTTGGCCTCCAACTTTCTGATCCAGGATTTTTGCCTACTTTTAAACCTGGAAAAAATTAATGGCAATTCAGGGATGGAGTGGAGGATGCCAGGCAACTGGGAATGTAGCAAGGACTAGAGTCCCCTCTCTTCCCTTCTTGCTGACCCTCTTCCCCTCTGTATTGATACTTATGTGGAAGGTCAGCATATGTGGAAGGCTACTCGGTAGCTGTCAGTAGTGAATGAGCCCCAGCATGGAACCAAAGCAGTATCCATGACATCAGTTACACAAAGAGAAAGCACTTTATGAAGAATTTGCCACAAACTTTCCAAAGGGGAGTTTGTATGTCTGCTGGTCTCTTAATGAATCAGTCTGCCTTTCTTGAGTCTGGCCCAAGTTCACATCTGCATTGCAGAGGTCCCTGAACAAAACGCAGTGGGAGAAACCCTGCCAGGAGAAGCTGTTCATGGAAACTGTTTTGCCTTCTAAAGTGAGCTTGAGCTAAGGAATTCATCTCCGCATTGCTTAAAGGAAGAGTGACATGCCTGGGCTTCTATCACCTATCAGGGAAGTGGTATAGTCTTAAGCTACCTTTCTTCAGATCTGGCTGACAAATTGCAAGGGATGACACATAGTTAGGATACAGCTGCCATGTGTCCATTCATTTTGATGGATGTGATCATGTATTGCAGTCACTGTCTGCATTTCTCATCTAACGTATACAGATCTGACTCCGTGGTCTTCCTTCTTGACAACAAAGGGTTATCTATTGTCCTCCGCCTAGAGTCATTGTACCATGTTGTATATATTTAGGGTGAGGACATTGTGAGTAAGGCACCAAGAAAGTTCATGAGTCAGTGAGTTTATTATTCCCTGGCCCCCTAGTCTTATAGTCCTATGGATACTCAAGTGGCTTGGGTGTGCAGTAGGACATGTACCATGATTGAGAACCCAGATCTCTGGGTTTCTGCACTTATATCTAATTGTTGTTGCTAGACAGATTCACAGTGTTTGAGTGGGAGGAAGATTTTGAGGCAATCAGTGAATGAGCTTGACTTCAGCCCCCTACCCCCTTATCAACCTTATATTCCCCAGAGTCTTTACAATCACAGGATCATATAACTTAAAAGGTGAAAGGATTTCAGTGGCAAGTTAGTCCAAATTATATCTCAAAAGAATTCCTCTACTACACACCTGACAAGTGGGCATTCAGCACCAACCTGAAGACTGTGAGTGAAAAGAAAGCCACCGTCTCCTGGGGTCAGGCCATTTTAGTTATCATCCAGTGCTCTATTATTGTGGTAGCTAGATAGCACAGTGGTTGATAGAGTGCTGGCTTTGGAGTCAGGAAGACTCAACTTCAAATCTAGTCTGAGACTCTGACTATCTGTGTGCCCTTGGACAAGTCACTTAACTACTGCCTGCCAGTTTCCTCATCTGTAAAAGGGGTAATAATAGTACCTACCTCTCAGGGTCATTGTGGGCATAAAAAAGAGATATTTGTAAACCACTTTTTAGAATTTAAAATGTCACATAAAATTATTTTTGTGATTGTTATTAATTCAACAAATGTTTCTTGCTTCTTTTTGCATCTTCAAGTATAGCCTTGCATAATAGAACAGGATTTGTAAATAGCCAAAATTGGAAGCATGCCTCATTGATTTAGGGGTGGTTCCCCTTAATGTTCTATGTCAAGTTTAACAGCTTTGGAGCCAAGTTTAACAAGACTTTTGATTTTTTTTTCCTCCACAGTGCTGAGGAAGTGGAAAAGAGAGAGCAAAGCACTCAAATGGAGTAGATTTCTCCTCTATCCTTTCTCTAACCATCTCTACTGGGTGTAGCTATTACAGTGAGTCTGTCTGCCAAGCCAAACTTCCTAACATGTTAGTGTCTGTGATGGGGGATGGGGAGAGGGAGATGGAGAACGTTTGACATGATCCAGATGCATTCACTTTTGTTCAACTTGCTGAACACATCGTATTCTGTTTTAAACAGCTGATGGACCAGACGTCACCCTGGAGGTTATATGGGGGTGAGGAAGCAGGACAGAAATAACTGAAAAACATATATGTTTATTGGGGGGGGGGCAACAAATTGGCCTGCCTTCTTTGACCTTTGGGAATGACTTCCAATTTTCAGCAGTGGATATTCTTTATAGAGAAATGCAACGAGACCCAGTGGGTAGGGATGACATATTTGAGATTAGGAAAATCTGGGTTCAAATCTTGACTCTGATACTTATCAGCTTTGTGGACATGGATAAGTCCCATAACTTCTGTGGTCTTAGTTTTCACATCTGTAGAAGGGGATCACGTCATCGCTCCAGCAGGATGCTTGTGAGCCTCGGATTATTCAAATACTGTTGTTCTTACATTTTCTTCCCCAAGAGGATCAAGCCACAAGGTTGGAAGGAGAAAAAAAATGATATTTGTGTTGGGGTTTTAGATAAATAGTGAGTAAAGAGCAACAATTCCAGGGGCTAGCTTATTACATCAACAGAATCCAAGGCATGTTTGCCGAGTGTTTCTATAAGGGTCTGCTGGAATCCCTGGTTCCGTTATTCTGAATTCAGGACAAATGGCAAACAGGGAAGGTATTTTAATTTTTTATTATTTCCATTGTTTGCTTCCCATTGATGGGATGGGTGCTTGTTCATTGCTGTCATTCTCATTGGTGTAATAACTGTAAAGCACTTAGCACAGTGCCTGGTGTGTTGTAAGTGCTATATGGGTGTTATTGTGAATTATTCAGTTTTCATCCTGCATTGAGTTGGATGCTAATTTGCATCAGGCAACACGGGCAAGTTAAGTTTTTTGCTTCAGGCCAGAAAATGACAGCATGTAGACCAAAGGACTGCCTTTGGCATCCAACATCAAAATGCTCAGGGGTGAAAATAATCCAAATCTCGTTTCTCTTACTCTCTACCCTTCCCCCACTCTCTTTTCCTTTCTCCCTCCCTCACTCCATCTCTCTCTGTCTCTCTCCTCTCTCTCAATCTCTCTCTCTCTCTCTGTCTCTGTCTCTCTGTCTGTCTCTCCTCTCTCTCTCTGTCTCTCTCTCCTCTCAATCTCTCTCTTTCTCCTCTCTCTCTCTCTCTCTCTCTCCATCTCTATCTAGCCTCTCTTTTCCCTTCTCTCTCTTCCTCCCTCTTTGTCTCTCTTGGTCTCCCCCTGCCCCTTTTAACCTCCCCCACTTCCCCCCCTCCCGTAGGATGTAAGGTCCTTGAGGTCAAAGGCTGTTTTCATTTTTGTTTTCCAAACCCCAGCATCTGATACAGTGTCTGGCAAATATTAGGTACTTGATATATGTTTATCAAATTGAATTGAACTAAATAAAAGATGACTCTAAAACTAGAGGTCCTGGGTTCAAATTTCACATCTGACATTAAAAACATTAAAAAAAAATTGGACAAATCATATTATCTTGCCGCTTTAGATGTCCCAACCCCCTTTGGTAGAAGTTTTCTCATTTGGAAATTGAAAAGGATTGGAGCAGAAGTTTCTCTGGTCTGTAGTTTTGTGATCTTTTTTATCCTTCGATTCGCCAAACAAAATTGAACCAAACTCAGCTGAACTAAATCAAATCTGCCACAGCCCCTGAAATA
>CM053584.1:36521375-36544226 GCA_028627135.1 Pseudochirops cupreus
AAAAAAAATTGGACAAATCATATTATCTTGCCGCTTTAGATGTCCCAACCCCCTTTGGTAGAAGTTTTCTCATTTGGAAATTGAAAAGGATTGGAGCAGAAGTTTCTCTGGTCTGTAGTTTTGTGATCTTTTTTATCCTTCGATTCGCCAAACAAAATTGAACCAAACTCAGCTGAACTAAATCAAATCTGCCTCAGCCCCTGAAATAGCTGGGTCTGTCAGTTGCACACAGGAGTGCATGAGTATCCATTCAGATGGTAGGAAATGAATCTCTGACCTTGTCAAGCTGTAGAAAATATTTTGTATGTTGGGAGGGAGAAAGCACTTTTTTTTTTGCTGGCTTGTTCAGCCTTGTACCTTTCGTTATGCCACTTTGGATTATGATCTTATCAAATCTAATGAGTTTAGTGCCATCTTCTTAAGCAACCCAGGGGCTATGGGGTATGTCACTGTTCCTTAACTGCATATTTCCAATCTTGTCTCAACAGCCCATTGTGCTCTAGGGGGATTTGTTCAGGTAGGAGGAGACAAAACTGAGTATTGATCCTGGATTTTTGAAATGATCTGATAAGAACTGGATGTTTATGTCTGTAAGAACCTGTCTCCTGCCTCCCAGAACACTCTTTTTACTCCCAAGTGGATTTATTTTTTGCGAGATTTGAAAGCACAGAATGCACATAACATGATTTTTGTTCTTTTATGTATATCGAGGATACATACAAACATCAAGGATTGGGAATAAAGATGGCCCAAGGTGGCCTTGGCATCTGCAGTAGGGGGTGCTCTTGAGAAGTAACAGGTTATTTGTACTATTGTATTATTTGTGCAATAATTCCATAATTTTGTGGTTGCTAAACCCCAATCACGTGTAGACTAGGAGGAATGGAAAAGTTGGCATATTGTACTTACTCTGTGTAAAACCCTGTGCTAAGTACTGAGAATATAAATAGAAGGGCCAGACAACCCCATGCTCTCAAGGAACTCATGCTCTAATTTGGCATAATGTCCCATATAAGATGGTAGGGTAGGTAGAAAGGTCTGGTGGTCCTTATGGTACAATGATGGTGCAGATGACAATGTTCAGCTTTCAGATGGTATAGTGTCAGGGCAGATGGAAAGGTCCAGTGGACCATAAAGAGCAATGGCAAGGCAGATGATATGACTCAGAGGTCTATTTTACAGAAAAAATTGTACTTGGTAGCTCTGTTCATTCAAGCTAGTTCAGAAACCATGTCTCTGAGTAACAATTGCAGAGAAGAGTGTAAAGGGAAGAGGGTGGGAAGGAAGCAGGATTCTGGGGAGCTGTAGTGGTACTGGGTTGGAAGAGAGATTCAGCAACCAAGCAGGAAGTATCCAGGGCTTGGTAGGAACTGGGCAATGAAAGACTGGGGTGAAGGAGAGAAGGGCTTCCTGGGCCTTTTCCTCTTGGACCTTGGAATCGGGAATATCAGGGAAGAAGGACAGTTCTGCCTCTTCTGCTACAGAATCTACCAGCAACTGTTATGGAAATTCCACTATTAAGGGTAAGGGGCACTTAGTCATGCCAACAAGTAGCTTTTTGGAACAGAACCCTTTCATTCTAACACATTCAATTCTGCCACAATGCCTAATGGTTGTTCCAACCCTGGAGCCAGATACACTCAGGAGCACGTAAGTGGGAGAGAGGATTAGGTTGGCCTCATTCAAAGGTACCCTCATATAGCTGTTTTATCTTCCTAAGTAATGAATGATATAATCATGTACAGCTAAAGGATAGAGTTATTCAGTCTATTTAATGTTATTATCTATTATGGATGACGATGACTTCATCCCTATTAGGATTTTCTTTGAATGGAAACAATGACAAATGACACATGTGAGAAGGGAAAAAAAACCCAAACAAACCATGGACCCATGCTTGAGGCACATTGTAGCTTTGAGAGATCTCACACTACTCCAATACATTTTTATGAGATCTTAGTAGTGTTAGTTAAGAAGATGACTTTGCAAAAGTATAAGATGATTTCTGTTGGGGAGGACTGAACATCAATTTTTGTTCGGTTGAATCTCCTGAAATAAGTATTTTGTTTTTCCTCTTTTAAAGGGCCCCTTAATTTAAAGGGATAGTACTGACTTCAGAAAAAGGAACTGAAGTCAAGTTTACCAGCCGATAGCTAAAAGAATTTCTTCTCCTCCTCTTTCTCTTTGTCCTCCTCCTTTTCCTACTCTTTTTCTACCTCTTCCTCCCCTCCTTCCTCTTTCTTCCCATTCTTCTTCCTCTTCTTCTACTCCTTCTTCTCTTACTTCTCCTTCTTTTTCTTCTTCCTCCTCCTTCTTTTCTTCTCCCTCCTCCTTTTCCTTCTTCTTCTAGCAATTTGACCTATGTCCTCATAATTAATAAATGTGGCATATTACTTGACCCAGAAATACCACTACTAGGCTATAATCCAAAGAAACTTGTAAAAAGAGGAAAAGGAATATTTATAGTAGGTTTTTTTGTGGTGACAAAAACCCTGAAAACTGAGGGGGTACCCAACAATTGGGAAGTGACTGAATGAATTATGATATATGGGTGTAATGGCATACTACCATACATGAACAATGGATTTATTTCAGAGAAGCCTGTGAAGACTTGTGTGAACTGATACAGAGGGACACAAACAGAGCCAGGGGAAAAATTTATACAGCAACAATGATATTGTTCAGACAAATGACTGAGAAATGTATTAAGAATGTTCTGTGGCTTACTCTCTAAGAGTTAGGCTGATTCATTTCTTCTTCGGAGTTCTTGGGGCAATCCTTGGGCAAACTTGGGTTGGAGTATCTATTTTCTAATGATATCAGTTTAATTCTTCATTCCGGGTATTTCTTGCACTGTTAACTACAAGTAAATTACATCTCACTTTCTTTTAACCACTTAGTATCAATTAACTTTTACAAAGAGATATTTGCTTTGAAGACATAGAAAGACTATAGACATATCCTCCCAATTCCTTGGAGGCCCATTTATACCTATACTACCTCAGGTTCTTGGGAGAATCAGCTCAGATTTAGCAGGGTGTCTATAATGGTCCCATGTAAGTTCATGGCCAGATGAACAGTACGACTACCAGATGAGTCTTCATCTCAGCAATTACTGAGTCCTCAGGGCATTGATGACAGGCTGCTTACAAAACTTGGCATAAACTCAATTTCCAGATTGCCAAATGCTTGGGTGCCTGGATGCTCGGATGCCTGGAAAACTCAATCTCTTTACATTTGAAAACTCACAGGTTTGTATCCTCAATTATTCCACCAAATACGAAAGAACAAACACTGACAAAAAGAACCAAGGCCTATTTTCATGGGGCTACCTGTCAGCATGGGAGGGAGTGGGCCCAAGGTCTCTGCCCTAATTTCACCATCTCTTCTTAGATACCGTCAACCAAAAAAATCAAACCAAAAAGAGAGGCGGAGGCCAAGTGAAGCCTTCTGAAGATTCTTCCAGTTCCACTTCTTCCAAATGAAGCCAATTAAAAAGACTGCCATTAGCCACGTGGTTAGCAGACCAGAGTCAGTTATAGAATGGCTAAGTATGCTAGGAAATCTCTCCAATGAGCTTCCATTACACATGATCATAACTCTTCTGGAAGCAGGCTGCCCAACTACTTTCATGTGGGTGCTTGAATCTATAGCTCTCTGTGCATGTGCCAGGCCCACATTACAAAGAGATGTACCAACTATGATCAGTGCTTTGGACAACCATGATTCCAGAGGATAAATGAGGAAGCTTGCTAGCCACCTCTTGACAGGAGAGATGATGGATGCAGGGTTTATAATGAGACAAATATATTTTGTACATGTTCAAAACTATGTCTTTTGACTATATCTATAAGAGTTTCTTTCTTTTTTTCAATTGTAGAAAGGGGTGAAAGGTAAATAAAATATTTATGCTAATAAACAACACTAAACATTTTTAAATGCAAAAAAAGAAGAATACCAAGAAAGGAAGGGAGAAAGAAAGAAAAATAGTGAAAGAGAAAGACAGTGAGAAAGAGTGAAAGAAAGAAAAAGTGAGAAAGAAAGAAAAAAGAGAGACAGTGAGAGAGAAAGTGAGAAAAACAGAAAGCGAAGGAAAGACAGAAAGAGTGAGAGAAAGTGAGAGAAAGATGATGAAAGAGAAAGATAATGAAAAACAGAGAGAGAGAGAAAGAGAGAGAGAGAAAGAGAGAGAGAGAGAGAGAGAGAGAGAGAGAGAAGACAGTGAGAAAGACCAAGAGTGAAAAAAAGTGAGACAAAGTGAGACAGAGTGAGAGAAAGAAGGAAAGGAAGGAAGGAAGAAAAGAAAAAAGGAAGGAAAGAATATTAAGACAACATTTTAGAAAGGACATTGACAAATTCCAGCTTGACCAAAAGAGATCCAGGATGGTGAGGGAAATGGAAACTATTCTATATAAAATTGATGGAAAGAAATGATGTTCAGCCAGGAGAAGAGATGACTGGGAAAGGCATGACAGGAATTTTCACATATTTGAAGAGGGGACCAGATCCATTCAGCTTGATCCCAGAGGAGAGAAATAGGAGCAATTGGTGGCAGCCTTTACCAATTCCTCTTCATCCCAGAGCCTTCTTTCTGTTGATTATTTCCCCCATAGTCTGTATATAAGCCATCTGTACAGAATTACCTCTTTGTTGTCTCTCTCATTAGATTATAAGTGCCTTGAGAACATGAACTATTTCCTTCCACTCCCCCTTTATTTGGATCCTCAGTGCTTAGTACAGTATCTGGCACTTAACAAATGTTTATTAACTGACTGATATCAGGGGAGAAAATGCTTTCTAGAAATTAGAGCTATCCCAAAATGAGAGATATTTAGAAAGTGACAAGTTTCTAAGTACTGTATTATGCCTTCAAGTGGAGTCAGTTAGTGGACTAGCATTTATTAATCACCTCCTAAGTGCTAGTCACTGTGCCAAGTACTAGATGTTCATAAAGGGGAAGCAGTTCTTACTCTCAAGGAGCTCACATTGTAATGAGGGAGACAACATTCAAACAGCAAACCAGATATAGACAGTATAAATTAGGGTTAATCTCAGAGGGAAGGCACTAAGATTAAGGGAGGACTAAGGGAGGCTTCTTACAGAAGATGGGACTGTAGCTGGGACGTGAAGGAAGTCAGGGATGCTAGGAGGCAGAAACAAAAAGCAAGAACATTTTAGATATAGAGAACAGCTGATGAAAACAATCAGAGTTGGGAGATGAATGTCTTGTTTTGACGAGTTGACTTTTGGACTTGCTGAGTTTAAGATGACTAGAGATAGAGAACTTCCTTTAAGGGTCATTTTTAAGGGTATCCCTTCTCTGTTTTGGCTTATATTTGATGAGATCTGAAGTTGCTTCCAGCTTTGAGATTCTATAATTCCACAATATTTTATAGTTGGAACCATCACTAGTATTGAATATAGAATCATAGATTAAGAGATGCAACATACCTTCAAAGTCATCCAGTCCAATTCCTTCATTTTGCAGTTGAGAAAACTGGGCCCATGATGTGGGATTTTTTTTTTTGCTTGACTATATTTTTAATAAGGATTTTGTTTTTCTTTTCTTTTCTTTTCTTTTTGATGGAGTGGTATAGGAGAGAGAATTGGAAAGGAGGTAGATATTGTTACAGGCTTGCCAAAAAGAAAGAAAGAAAAGAGGACCACTAAAACATTTTAAATTTTACACACACACACACACACACACATACACACACACACACACACACACACACTGGAAGGAAGGCTAGAAGTTAATACAGAGAAGCAGCACCACTTGGAAAGTAATATGTTGAATTTATTATATACTTCAAAGGAAAATCAATATATACATGACAAATATCCACAGTTTTATGTACAATCTTTTTTTCCCTGTTCTCCTTTGTATAAGGAAATTTATATTTTATTTGACATTTAAGTTCAGAATTAAAAAAAAAAAAAGAAAACAGACCAAGAGAAGATAAGTGACTTGCTCAAGATGACTCAGGTAGAAGCATCTAGGTAATAAAGTGATTAGAGTATTGGACCTGGAGTCAGGAAGACCTGAATTCAAATCCAGTCTCAGGTACTTAGTATTTGTGTAAACTTGGGCAAATCACTTATTTTCTCTGTATTTCAGCTTTCTCATTTGTAAAGTGAGGATAATAGTAACACTTACCTCCCAGAGTTGTGAGAATAAGAGGAGATAATATTTATAATTTTTTTTGGGACATTTTAAGGCACTGTATAAATGCTAGCTACTATTACATAGCAGATGCATGTTACATTTCTAGAACTTGCAAAACCCATGCTATTCAGGAGAAGGATTAAGACTAATTGGAGGATATTGTTGAAGAATGGCCAAAGTACTGCTCTGAGTGTTCTCTAGGAAGAGAAGAATGTCTGAGATGTGGCAGTAGGCTGGGAATAGGGATGATGACCTGGCTCCAAATCATTGCTAGTTTTCTCATGATAAAGGAGATTTGACTTTAGAAATCATGCAAAATAAAGGGAAGTAGTTGAAAGGGTAGGCAGTTAGATGGCTCAGTGGATAGAGCCAGGAATACCTGAATTCAAATCTAGCTTCAGACACTCTGGATAAGTCACTTAAGCTCTCTCTGCCTTCCTTATGGTTTCCTCAATAGTAAAATGAGGTTAGAAATAGCACCTGTCTTCCAGGGTTGTTATGAAGATCAAATAAGATAGTATTTGCAAAGTGCTTAGCACAATGCCTAGCGTGGAGTAGGCACTTCATAAAGCATATTTCCTTCCCTCTCATTGTGTGATGACTTTTTCTGTATCTCAGTTTCTTCATCTCCAAAATAGAAATAAAAATCCCTGTCCTCCCTTTTCATGACTATTCAGAGAATCAAATTGAGATTAGGTACAAGAAAATGTTTGGAAAAGTATATAATGTGTGATAAGACTATTTACAAATAGCTGTGCTACTTACTGTCTGACCTCTGCAGACCATGTAAACTCTCCAAATCTTACTTTTCTTATCTATAAAATTATGGGAGCAAATAGCTGAAATGATCCCTGAGTTTCCTTTCAACTTTAAATCCATGTTCCTAAGGTCTTATGAAAAACTTTCATTGTTCTGGCTTTAAATATAATGCAGAAATGCTACGCCTTGTCAACTAGTCCGAAGTCTTTGAATGGAGCTTGTACATTATCAGTATTTATTGGATGGATGAATGACCAACTCAGAAATGGTACTTGATATTGAAATGACATCTTAATTTTAGCAGTGTTTGTCTGCTTCAATGATTCCCAGTTTCTTTTGGGTCGAGTGGCTTCAATTGGCTACAAGCACTGTATGTGAGTCAACAGTGGGATGAGGCAGCCAAGAATTTGATTTCAGGCTGTGCTAAGCCAACAAACATTTATTAGGTGCTTACTGTGTCAATCCAAATGGAGTGTACAGACAACTGCAGATAAGAGATTCATGGTACAGGCCCTATCAGGAGTGTCATGATTCATCCTGGGCATTAAATTTGAACAGCATTAACATATTAGAGATTCTGAAACTTTTTTCAGAAGAAACAAACTTTGCTTTTAAAAAAAAAACTTCAAGGGAGCCTTTGCAGTGAAATGTTAAAATCATTACTATTATCCTAACTATAATCCTAACAGAGAGCGTAAGACTAATATAAAGATATATATCCTTTGGAATATTGGGAGATAGTACAGCATAGTGTATACCCTGCTTGCCTTGGAGCCAACAAGATCTGGGTTACAGTTTTGCTTTAGAAAGATACTGGCTGGAAGACCCTGGCCAAATCACAACCTCCACTCAATTCTTAAGACTGTTCATTGAAGAGAAGGGTTCTTGTATATGTAAAGAAAATTAACTCATTCATTACTTAAATAACACATCTAGTCCTTATTCTTATGACTTTCCTCCCATTTTTAACCATCTTAACAAAAAATATCTGTTCACCATGGCAGTGGTTCTCAAAATGTGGTCCAGAGAACCCTGGAGGTTCTCAAAACCCTTCCAGGTAACGTGAATGGTCAAAACTATTTTCGTAATAATAGTAAAATGTTTTAGTGTCTAATATAGAAAAGACAATTAGACTTAAGCTAGGAGTGTGCTAGAAACTGTTTAGAAACTGACTGAAAAAAATGGACACAGGTCACACTTATAAACTTAATCTGAATTTATTAACATGTAAATGCTTATGCCCAAAATTTGACAACCAGCTGTTGTGAACTGATATGAACTGATTCTAGCACACCATTCACTGCATGTAATCCACACAGATAAAACTCTTTGGGGTCCTCAATAATTTTAAGAGTGTAAAGGGATCCTGAAATTAAAAATGTTGAGAACTGCTACGTTACATCATAATGTTTCTTTATATGGGAGGGGCATGGAATTGAAGACTTGTATCTAACAAAATAAGAGAGGAAGAGATTGGATTAAAGCAAATAGAGCCTTAAAAATAGTCCAAACCACTATAAAGATCTTGAATCACTCATAAGGCAAAATCATGACTTGGAAGCTAGTGACCCAAGGAAGGGGAAAACAAAGGTATTTTGAGAGATCAGTGCAGTTTTTCACCACATACATATTACATTTAGGGAAGAGAGAGAAAGAAGTGGAGTGGGGGAGGGAAGAAGGAAGGGAAAGAATATAGTAAAACATGAAATATGGAAAATCATCAATTCAAAAGTATTTATTGGGCATGTCTTGTGCCCAGAATTGAATCCAAACAATCCAAGAAGTTCACAATATTAATGAAGTACTTTTGTTCCAGATGTATACCTCCCAGGCCTTTTCTACACCAAAACAGTCTCTGCACCTCACTTCATTCCTTCCCACCAGTACTCAACCCAGACTAGGTTTTTGTTCCCAGGAAGAACTGGATGGAGGCAAATGGGCAAAGATAATGGACATATAAGAAACCTTCATTTGGGATCTATTCAACTGAATTAGCTGTTTGAGAACAAGAATCAAAGGCAGGTGAAGAAATCTGAAGAAAGGACAAAATTAAGTAAAATAGTTTTTTAGGATAAAATGCTATTCAATATGTCTACCTGGGAACAGAGAGGATAGTCATCAAGCTAGTACTGAAAGCTTTCTGCCTACTGGCACTTTCAAACAGATGAATTTCTAATTAAATGATTGCTAAGGCAATCTGTAGCTGTATTGAGAAAGACACAATGTCCAGGAGCAAGAGAGAGTATGATGACTGTCAGAAAACAACATAAATGCCACCAGGTTCACTCTATCCATCCAAACTTGCTAAATGTAGCTTGAAGGGTGATTTATATGGACCCAACTAGTGACCAAGACCAGCATAGGAATAAAAAGAATGTGTTCCTCCTAAGTCTAATAGTTGACTGAACCCATGGAGCAACAGGTAAGTCAGAGGTAAAGAAATTCCAAAAACAAACTTTTATACTATTCTTTGCCTACTGGCTTTTGCTAACTAGCTGGATGTGGCTATAGATCTGACACACAAAAGCTGAAGTAATGCTTGGGACTATGGGCTAAAAAGAATTGAAATTCTTTTCCTACATTGAAGAGATCACATGTAGCAGCAGAATTGAGAGGAACAACAGAGAGCAGGGGAAACATAACAAAGAGCAGAAGTTCATTGAAAGAAAAAAGGAGTAAATAGAAGTGAAGACAATAATTCTAGCAAGAACCTCAGAATTTTGTAGCACAGCTTACACCAGACCAGCAGATGACATCAGCGATTTTTCAAAGAAGCAAAAAGAAGACACATTAGAGTCACAGAGGGGTTCTATTGTAGCTTAGTGGAGCCTCAGGAGTGTGGTTTGACCTGGCTTTGAATATTCTCTAGGTATGTGCCCTCTATCATGATTGTTTCCTGACTGCATATTGTCCCTCATGTTACCTCTGCCACTAGTGGTTTAAAAATCTGTGGTAGAGTATTCCATTGTGTGTCTATTGATGTGCGTGATTTTTTGTTATTTAGTTAATGTCTTTTGCATGGAACTAATTTGTCTTATGATTGCTCTGGTAAAAGGAATACTGATGGGGGCTCATGAGTTGCTATTTTTAAATAGATACATGCCTTGAACCTGGGATAACTTTCAAGGGTCCTAGATTTGACAATAAGAACCACAGAAGTCCTTCTGTATTCTGATTTGGTCAGACTACAACTGACGTATTACTTGCAAATCTGGGCATGATGTTTTAGGACAGTAAGTTTAGAAGAGAATAACATCAAGAGAAGGATGATAGCCACTGTGAAGGGCTTCACAATTATATCATATGATTATTATTTGAAGGAACTGTGGATGTTTTGCCTGAAGGAAGAAAGACGTAGGGGGGAACTTATCATTGTTTTCAGGTATTTGAAAGGCTGAGAAAACATTGTTGACATTGACAGTATATTCTAGCTCATTCACTTGAACTTAGGTGTACTACCATCACCACTGGTTCAGACTACTAAACAAAGATATTCTGCACTAGACCTTTCTGATAGAAGAGAAACAAAAAGGCGTTTGCCTTTTAAAATTCATTTTTCCGAGCTGGTGGCCAAGGTCATGTCTCCTCTTGATGGAAGCCATTTACATCTCAAATACCAACGAGTCATCTATGATAGGATGTATTAGAGAGAATGAGAAAGGGGAAACAAGAGAGATGGCCAGATGTTTATCTTTTTCTTCAGTTTAAAAAATAATACCACTAAAGGGTCTTTAGGGAGGTACCTCCTCCCACATTCCCCTTATACCCACTCAACTCCAAGGAATATTTGTGGTTAAAGGCACAAACAACAAACATGTTATTTTATCTTTGTGATGATGTCAGGTCTACTCCTAAATTTTGTTGGACTGAGTATCTTCTCTAAAAGTAGTTCTCTCTGCTAAGATTTCCCCCAAGGGTCATATCCACCTATATAGAAAAGTGTCAGGAAAGCTAGAGGATATTATTCACTAGAAACTTGCCTATCATTTGAATATGTCTAAGTAGTTGGGATATGGGCATACGTTGCTTCTGCCTGCTAGCTGCTTAGCAATCAGCCTGCCATCTCCATAAGACTTCCAAAGCTTTCCCTAAGGAGAGAGCCAAAGGAGAATGGAAGGGGGGGGGGGGGGCGGTTCTAAGGGTGAAAGTAACTTAGAATGCAGCTGCAATGCAAATTTGGAAAGAAGGAATAAGGGTAGATAAGGGACATAGGATAATTACACATGTTGCCCATAGCAGTGAGACAGGAATGAGGAACAGATACTGGTCATGTTCAAAACCAAGAAACTGGTATTAGAACTGAGGAAGAGCAAAAGGTCACATCTGTCAGGAAATGGTGCAGACCTAGAGAACCCTGGTGCCCCAAGATGAGCTGCAAAGGCTACCTATAGTAGAGGGAATGGGAACTTTGAAACTAGACGTCTCAATTGTGTTCCCAAATACCTGGATTGACTTGCTAAGGTCTGAGCTTCCAGAAACTGGAAAGAACCTTGGGTGCCTAGACTGAGTAATGGCTGTTATAATTTGATTGCTTTTCCTTTTTTTTAATTTTATGGTTATGAGTCAAGAACTATATAAATTTCAAAGCTATGATTGTGTGATTGTCTCCATTAAGCCATGCTTACGACTGAATTCCGTTGAAAATCCTCCGCCAGGGAAAGAAAAAAAGATTTCCTAATGGGTGGGGCACCATGAGTCAGAAGAGACTAGTTGGATAAGTGTACTTCTACCATACCTCTAGGCTAATGAGATAAATTCTGTTATTCATGAATACTGCAGAGCTGGGAGCTAGAGGCAACCAGGTCTATGAGAGTCATAGAAAGCTTAGTTTTTTCCTAAGAGTTCTCTCTTATATTGGGGGCAGTGAATAACCACCAAGGTGAGAAAGGGACTGCCACTTTTTAGTCTTCAGTAATGAATAGCATCAAACAGTTGGCCAGCGAGTGGTTAACATTTCATGATTTTTCTCTTTTTCATTATTTCTCACTCTGACACTACCTCTGTACCTTCTTTAGAATTAAACCAGCCTCCCTGGTTATGGGTAGGAAGGGCATGCAGTTTGTCACTCATCTACTGCTATGAAATTTACTCTTATTTTGACATTCCCCAATTTTGCAAATTTCTTCTCTTTGCTTTAGAGTCTCTCCAATACACACACACACACACACACACACACACACACACACACACACACACACATATATACATATTTTACCTTTGTTCATAATGAGCACAGATGCCTTTTTTTGTGGAGTGCTGAACTTGAACAGAACCAATGTCACTTGTCATTGTGGGGGTTAAAATTGTCCAACATACAATTAAAGAGACTGAGATAGAGCTCTGAGTCAATGACACTTTATTAAAAGGTCCTTGGTCCCCTCTAATGAAGTGGACCTCAGATTTTCCCCATGATCTGAGATCCTCCCCTCTTCCAGAGCCTCATTTTCATAAAGCTTGATACTAGATTTGATATTCGAATACTCTAAAGGGGCTATACAAAATACAGAGTCTCATTGTTTGATAGACCGTGCTTTGAGAGTTAAAAATGATACATTTCAGTCAGAAATGGTATGTTAGCAATGGGGGTAAGGCAGCTGGGAGAATGTGGTAGGAAGGAGTGTGTGTGTGTGTGTGTGTGTCTGTGTGTGTGTGTGTGTGTGTGTGTTTGTGTGTGCGTGTGTGTGTGTGTGTGTGTGTGTGTGTGTGTGTCTTGGGTTGGGGAAGCATGGGGCATCTCCACAGACTAAGTGGTCATAAGATGGTTATCTGCTCGCATTGGACAAGAGAGAATGGTCTGGAGGTACAAAAATAAGTTGAGGGACTTTCCCTGTAATTGAGTTTCATCTGCCACACTGGGCTTGGTCACCATGACAAAGAAAAACAAGAATGGAGGGTCTCTGGTTGACTTCCTATGATTAAGCAAGTGATCTTACAATCTGCGGCTTACAACTCTGGGGCCTAATATACAGAAATTAAAATCACTACCCCTATGGAATCATATCAAATTTATTAATACTGATTGGAATAGAGTAAGGAGTCTAAATAAATTATTTCTCACATCATTATCCCTACAAGGGATTTTCAGCTCCTGAGGCTCACTGTGTGGCTTTGACAACATGCCAGGACTTCCAACCTCTGTTGTTTCTCTTTTTATTTCCAATATTAGTGATACTTAGTTCTGTTTTCTACCAGACTACCACACTTATCAGAAATAATGTTGTCTTGGTCATTTTTTTCCATTTTGAATATTTGATTAGGCTAAAATAGCTTTCTTACTAGATTTGAGGAAAAGGCAAGAGAGCAGTCAGAAAGAAAATCTAAAATCTTTAATATGCTTCTAATCTGCCAAAAATTTACTTTTATGGGTATTTAATGAATAGATTTCTCCCAACTTAGGAATTTATAAGAAAGCCAAATTTCCCCACTAAGTAAATAATCAAACCCAATATAATCTCTCACTTTATCCAATTTTGTCCATACTGGCATGTATTTTCTTTAAGATGGTCACAAAAGAGAGAGAACAAAGTTATGTGGCAGATGGAAGATGAATGACTGAGGAAAGAAAGGTTTTATCTTCCAAGCAAATCTATTTATTAAGCAAGACATGCCAATTGTACAAGAAATTAGGACCAGTCCCCTTCCTCAATTTAGGGCTGGACCCCAAATACAGAGGGAGACAGACTTTTATACCTTAAAAACAATCAAATAAGGCCAACTAATTAACTACTACATTAGGTAATCTGATTTCCAACTGGAGGAAAGATTACAGAATTTCCAAGTTGAGAGGGGGAGAGTGAACAGATTCAATTTCCTGAATTCAGAAAAGGAGATGTTTCATTCTCCAAGTATCTGTAAGCAATCAACGGAACATGGGAACAATAAATGATTGATCAGTTTGGGGCCAGTTTTCAGATAAGACACATGGATTGTTTGAGATGTACAATCGTGAGAAAACTTCTTGCATCAATGTTTGGATTTGACTGGGTTTCTGGTCAGCATAACTTGGGTCCTTAGTTAAGGGTCTCTAAACAGTAGATAGGGGTGGCCCAGTTTCCCAGCCACACAGGACTAGGTAGAAAAAAAGCAATAAGGTTTCCCAACAACTAAATAAAGTTTTTTCACAGGACGGAAGTTGGACTAGACACATAACCGAATTGAAATGGAACTGAGCTAGTTCCAGAATTGAGTCATAAAACGGAGTCAATATGGTTCACTCAGTTCTCACAATTAACCATTTGCTGTTCTAATTGCCTCAATTCCCTTAGTTATAAAGAAGAGGACCTATGGTTTTATTGATCAAGAGATGAGGAAGTTCCCTTTTCCAATGAGGTCAGCCCCTTCTGTGTACTTTGGAGATTTAGAGAGTTCCTAAATCACTGAGAAGCCAAATGATCTTTCTTCAGAATCACAAAGCCAGTATATGTCAGAGGCAGAATTTGAACCCCACTCTTGGTAGCTCCAAAGGCTACTTCTCTATCCATTACACTATAGATGCCTCAAAGAAAGTTAGACCATCTTTAAAAGTAGTGTGTGGCATGATGGTATATTCATTGAATCACAGAATCTCAGAGTTAAAAGAAGACCCTAGGGCATGCCATACTGAGATTCCTACCTACAATGGCCCCAATATTTCCTACTTTTGTTTAAATGCCTCACTGACTAGGAAGCCACTGCCTCCACAGGAAGCACATGTCACTTTTAGAAAGTTATAATTCTTAGGAATTTTTTCCTTACATCAGTTTGAAATCTGTCACTCTGGACTGTGTAACTATACTTCCTAATTCTGTTTTCTACAGTCAAGTAAAATATGTCTAATCCCTCTTTCTAATAAAAATCTTTCAAATAATATCATGGAATCCAGCAGTTTTCTTTTCTCCTACTTCCTTCAAATGATTATGATAGAACATGAATTCTAGTTCCCTTATGATCAACCCAACATCCTTCATCCTTCTACTACAGTTGTAGCTGAAAAATCCAACACCTTATGGCCAATATGATGATTGAATCCCTCCTCTCCAAACTCACCTATTGAACCTGCAATTCAGTGAAGTCAAATAACTCTGCCCCAAAGCCTAAAGTTAGCAATATATGTGACTTGTTTTTGATGAACCCTTACTGGCTCCTGGTGATCATTGCTTCCTCCTCTAAGAGGTCATCATTGAAATGTTCCTCTTGGGAAAACAAACAAAAAAAAAATCAAAACAAAACATAAGAATTTAATGTGTTTTAGAATAGAATGCTAAACCTGGAATCAATAAGACTTAGGTTCCAATCCCACCTCTTACTAGATCATGGCAAGATATGTAATCTCTCAGTCTTGTCTCCAAAATGGAGATAAACATACACTTGGTGATAACCTCACAGAGTTAAGATATTATGTGCAAAGCACTTTGCAATTTTTAAAACATTAGATCAATGTTATTCTTAAGCTTATGAGGAAACTGAGGTAAAGTGCACTAAATAGTTGATACATGAATAGTTATTGTATAAGATTCAATTCAAGAAACATTAATTGCCAATTATGTGTCAGGCTCCATGTTAGACATTTGGTATACAAGGCCAAAATGAAACTATCTCTGTCCCATGGGAGCTTATGTACTATCATGGGGATATGCCATGTTCACAAGTAAATAAATGCGTATTATATGCAATGTAATTGAAATTGATTTCAAAAGGGAGAAGGTACAAATAAGGATGACCGAGAAAGGATGCATGGTGGTGGTGGTGGTGAAGAGGAAGGCTGTAGGCCTTGAGTCATGTTCTGAAGTTTATGACTCTATGAACCAGAAATGAGCAGAACTTGTAACAGAGCCAAAGAATTAAAATTCTGTCTTGCTGGTCAAAGCATTGTTGTCATTCAGTTGTTAGGTGTCTGAATCCTTGTGAACCAAATCTTCCATGGGATTTTCTTGGCAAGGATAGTGGAGTGTTTGCCATTTCCTTCTCCATACTGTAGTATTAAATGTTTCACACCATGCTGGAAATTGGACCCATCTCATAAACACTGGACTCCTAAGGAATTTAATAAACTAAATTTATGTAGTTTATGCATCAGAGTCAGTGATTTTTCATGCCAAGAGAGCAGATTTGGGATCCAGGAATACCTGGGTTCAAGTCCCACCTCTGACACATATTGGCTGTATTACTCTGGGGAAATCACGCGTACCCTTAGTGCCCCAGGGAATCTCTCTAAAACTTTTAAGTTGCTGACCTGCTGTTGGGTGAGGGAGTTTCCTTATCCAGGGGTCTAGTTCCTAATATATACACACCCAGACAGAGGATTAAACCGACAGAGAAAATACCATATCAATTTTCTCTTGAATTATATTTGGTTTTCATAATTTAAATGTCAAAAAATACTGTGGTCATTTTTAAGAGACCAGAAACCTTCAACACTCCTGAGGATCTGTAATTTTGTTGGTCTGGGTAATCCCTCTGCTAAAGCACATTGGAACCGAATCCTACTCCCCCAGAACTTAGTAATTGGTCTACTAGAGTTGTGGCTGAAAAATCCAACACCTTATGGCCAAGATGGTGGTTGAATGCTCCAAACTCACCAAACCTACCTTTCCTGAATCCCAGTCATGCAATGGACTGGACCCATGCTTGGAAACTTTCTAGCTCAAACAGCACCATATCTTGTGTTGATCACCAAATTTCTCTGCCTTCTAGAGACAGGAGAAGTTGTTTTATGTAGAACTTTCCTCATGTTTAATCAGACTAGGTAGGGAGGTCATTGTTTTGAAAGGTTTTTGCCCTTGGGAATGTGTTCACATGTTAGAGTCACCTTCCTGGTTAGGGCTCAGGGCCCATTCCCAAGAAGCCACCCACAGGAGACAAAGGCCAGAGTTTACATTGGTCAGAATACAAGTGAGGCATGTGAGAAGCTGATTTACCCAACCTTCTCTTTTGCGGGAACCACAGTCTTTTCCATTTCCTCTTTAAAACCAGAGCCTGGGAAACTCATTAGGAAGAGGGTCATTCATTTTAAAGATGTTACATAACACAGGCTTGTTGGCTCAGGAAAGGGAATGGAAAAGCCATTTCTAACATCAAGACAGAGACAGGTAGGTTGTGGTGACTTCTCTCTCGTCCACTTGCGTTCTTCTTTGGCCTGGGAGAAACACAGCCCCTCTTTCAGAACCTTCATCTCACTGTCCAAGCTTTGGGGTGTTTGCTGGGGTACTTGGGTATGTTTGGTAGTGAGGCTGCTAGCTGGCATAATAGAGAGAGTTCCAAAGTTGGAGTGTAAAAGACCTGAGTTTGAGTCCTGCTTCTAACACTGACTTAACTGTGTGAGCCTGGACATCTCTCAGTTTTTCACAGACAAGTTTCCTGGTCTATGAAATGTGGCTGAAAATATCAACTTCTTTATAGTGTTGTTATAAACAGCAAAATAAAATAATATGTGAAAAGAACTTTGCAAACCCTGAAGAAACCTGTAAGAGCCAGTCGAAATGCTTTCACAAGGAATTTAGAGCGAGGCAAATTGGTGGAAATCCTTACATGAAAACATAGGCTCTATAGTTGAGTGAGAGATAGTGTAGTATAGTGGTATGAGTTGCAAGATCTGGAGTCAGGAGAGAACTCAGTTCAAATCCAGCCTTGGATAACTACCAGCAAATCATTAAAAACAAAACAAATAACTGTCTGCCTCAGTTTCCCCATCTTTAAAATGGGTGTAATAATAGCACATACCTTCTAAGGCTGTTGTGAGGATGATATTTGTAAATGCTAAAGCACTAATTAAACATTAACTAACTAAATCTTTTTTTTTTCTTTTAATCACAAATCAGATCCCTGACACCAGTTATGTGATTTGGAAAGTCCTTTGTTCTCTGCTTCAGTTTCTTCCCTGGTAAAAATGAGATGAATATTTACATCCTTATTTATCCCTAAGAGTTGTTGAGAGGATGAATGGAAGAATAAATGAATGGAAAAATGCCTACTAAGTGCTTATTTTGCCAGCCGCAGTGGGTGACATACACAAAACGTGAGACAGTACCTGTCCTCAAAAAATGTATATTTTAATAAGGGGCAACAATACATATAAAGGGATGATCATAGGAGGGAGTTTTCACCTGGGGAGTCACAGAGATGGTGAGCTGATCCACAGGGCAATCAGTTAACACACCCTTTCAAAAAGTAGTGGCAGTATAGAGTTGATGCTGTACTCAGAGTGGTAGGTGGACAGACAAAGGCCTGGGGAGTAGAGGGGTTCGTGCTTTCACAAATGGGAAGAGGCGCTGGGTGGCAGCTATCTAGGAAGAGAAGGTGAGCATGGTCTGATTTGGGGTGTGGAGCCATCATGAAGTAGGTAAGTTTGTCTTCAGTCACCACTGGAAACAGTTCGATTCCAAAGTAGGAGTTCCAAAAATAACTTTACTAACTTCCTCAGGCATTAGAGGAATGAATTATGGAGGTTTTGCCAAGAGGACCTATGCAGAAAGCAATGCAGACCTATAGCAAGGTGGCCTCGGGGGACAGTCAGATGGGATGAGACACTGACCATGGAATTCACTTCCAAATGGAGGGGGGGCAAATGAAATAATGGAACTGAAGAGCTTGGCTGACTGAAAGTGTTAGGAAAACATCGGTTTTTATTATCAGGAAGTAGATCAATAGCCAAAAGGAACCACTAAAAAGCATCCCAGACTCTGAGGATTTCTCAGAAAGTAGTAACAGAGGGATCCCTGTGGAGCCGAGGAGGAGCAGGCCTTTTCAGTGGGGCTCTTGGTCTTTACCTGAGGCTTGTGACAGAGATGACAGGAAGTGGAGTGGGTCTACAGGAAGGCAAGCATCCAGAAAGACATTTGGCAACTTGTTTCAAGATGGAGTGAGCTCTATACCTTCTGCAGACAGTACAAAGAAAGGGGATGGACAAAAATAGGTATAATAGAGGGAGAAGGGAAGGGAATTAAGAATTAAGGGGAAGAGTATGATATATGGCTAAAAATAATACCAGTAAATGGATAATAAGCAGAATCATTTTCTTTTCCCATAAAGTCGAACCAGTCCCTGCCCTCAAGGGGCATGCATTTTATTTTGCAGTAAGATGTCATATCCTATATCCACACAGAGTCCCTGTAAAATGGGGGGACCAACTTCAGTTTACCCATTTCACAAAGGAACTAAAAGAAGTTCATCTCAGACTGGGCAGCACCATGATCCTGCTGGATTTAGCATCAAAGGATCTGGATTCAGATTCTTACATTCTGTTTAATTTGTGTGACCTTAGGCAAGTCTGATTAGATGTGAAGTGAGGGGGTAACTAGGAACCCTTCCAGCCCTTCAGTTATGGTCTTAGATGAGGGTGAGGAACCTGGGGCCTCAAGGTCAAAGGGCCACACTTGAGGACCTAGAGGGCTACATGTGTCCTCGAGGCCGAGGGTTCCCCACCCCTATCTTGGATGATAGAGGGTAAAATATAAGAAGAGAACACAGAGTGAGGGGCCATTATATTCCTTCATATCTCTGCCCATTAACAAAACCATAATGGCAAAACTCAGGTGGGAATTTGCGGGAAAAAAGGCAGACATGGAGTGACTGATGGAGATATGGGTGGATCTAAATAAAAACAGAGACAAAATTGGAGGAAAAAAAAATCACCATCCTAAAATCACATTTGAATACTTCCTGGGCAACTCCTAACAATAGATTATTCTCTTTTGGCAGAAATCTGTCATTTCACATCCAGGCAAGCACCCATGACCGGATGATATAGAGTCAGACAGGCAGGACATGTCTGACTGATGCATCTGGACAGGAAATCTTAAATATGGTTTTCTTTTCTTAAAAAGAAAAAAAATAATCTCAGCCACACGTGTTTTTACTTTCGTTCTCAGCTTTCTGCCTGTGAAAACACTGGACACGTTATTACAGGTCGAGCTTCTCAAGAGAACGGTAGCACTTTTGAAATGTTTCAAGGGACTCATGAAATTCATACTGGAAAGAGAGATTTAGCTTTTTTTTTTTTTATCCCCCGTGCTCTTTTGAAATAGATCTTTATTTTTACACTTTTTGCCCCAAGTAGAACGGGATGGTGAGTTTCCTCAAAGGACGAAGTGAAGCTTGTTCCAGAAATAACTCGGTGCTGCTCTATCAGCAGGAACCTATTAGTGAGGGTGTGAAGTAAATCTTCTAGAATCCCAGATTAAGGATCATAGGACTTTAGGACTGGAAATAGCCTTAGACATTGGAGCACCCATTGAAATTATTTTTGCTTGGACCTTGTCCTTCACTGAGATTGGGTAACAACAAATATACTTTTGGATTTGAAACCCTGACTTAGAGATTCATCAAATGATGCGGTTGGAAGCGCCCTGAGTTCAGCTAGTCTCATTTGACAGATGAGCAGAGTGAGACCAATGAAGCTAAACTGACTTACTTAAGATTACACCAAGAAGTAGGAGAACCAGGTTTTGACCTCGGGGCCCTTATACTCCAATTCCAATCTGCTTTTCACTATAATATCAAATTTTATAATATTTTAAACATTTTTTAAACATCCTGTGTTTCTTCAGAAAAGCTGAGAGCATTTCCAAACATGTTCAACTTTTCTCATATGGTTTTTGGAAGTTGAGTGGAAGCTTGAGGGTATGCTGGCAAATGTTTAACCACCGGCTGTGTCTCCCCCCTACCAATGTACCACCAGATCACACCTTTACGTTTAATCAGCACTAATAACAGTTTCTCCCTCACTACATTAATGCTAGACAATCAATAAAACAATAAATCATGTTTCCAAGGTGTAAAAGTTCACCCTGAAAATTTAACAATCAGCTCTAGAGGAAGCATGAATTAGCTCTAGCACACCCCTGGGTATCTCATAGGTAGATTCATTCCTGCTTTGTACATGGTGCAAAGATCACCGTGACCACCCAGCTAAACAGCAGAGGGAGTAGAATGAGATCTCTATGTCGTAAAATTCCCTGTCTGCTATTTCCCCACTTACCCAGTCTCTTTTTAAATTACGAATCTGGTATTTCTGTTGAGTATATGAATACCTTTTCAGTCCCCCAGGTGTGAAGAATCATCTTTGACTCTTTCCTCATTACCAGCTTCTCTCCATATTCTATCAGTTGCCAGGCTTTATCAGCATTTATTTCCACCCAACTATTATTTCATTCTCACTACATCCAAGACTATCCCTCTAATTTAGCCCTCACCACCTCTCATCTAGACTATTACCTCAACGGTGTCCCCTCTCCCCATCCCCCATTATACCCTCTGCTTCTTGTTTCATCCCTCTCCAATCCATCCCATACCCAGCTGCCAAATTAATCTTCCTAATGCTCAGGTCTGACCGTATCATTTGCTACTCAAAAATTTTAATCCTGTCCTTATTGCTCAAAGAATAAACTACACACTTCTCAGCTCGGCATTTAAAGTCTTTTATCATCTGCTCTCAGCCAACCTTTCCAGACACTTCGTATTCGTCAGAACAAGCATTACAGTGTTTATTATGTTCCAAGCATTGAGATTAGCCCTGGGGATACAAAAAAGGATAAGAATGTAGTCCCTACTCTTGAGGAACTCACATTTTCATGGTGGAGACAATGTGCAAAAAAATATACATATAAGAGATTTGGGTGGAACATACATATATGTATATGTATGTAAATATATGTGTTTATGTTTTCATATGTTGTGGTTGTGGTTTGTCCTTTGTTTTCAAAGATAACTGTGACATCAGGGAGATGATGCCATGACTTGCAATTGACTTGGATTTGAGTGAGGGAGAACTGTGCAAGGTCACCAGCCTCACTTTCTCCTCCAGAGCCATGTGAGTCCAGCAGCCAGATATCAGTCAGGATGGCTGAAGTTGGCCCTAATTTGTATACGTAATACATTGCAAATAGAAGGTAATTTGTATAAACACTTTCCTACATCAACCATAGAAAATACACAGTACGGGTATTATGAACTCCAGGAGCAGGGTAGGATTATCCAAGAGCTATCAGAGGCACTGGGTCTAGAGATTGGGAATCAAATTTGTTCACTTAAAAATTTACATGACAAAATCTTTAATAAAGATTTCTTATAAAATACATACATATCAGTGTATGTTTATACACATATGTGATGTCCCAAAAGTCTTTTTTTAATTAACTTTTGTTTATTTTTAGTTTACATCATTCTCTTCCATGAAATTTTGAGTTACAAGTTTCCTTCCCCTACCCACCATCCCAAAACAGCAATCCCACTGTATACCCCCTCCCCCAGTCTGCTCTCTCCTGTATCCTCCCCATCACCCCTCTGACTTTCCAGTAGGGCAAGATGGATCTCCCTACCCCAGTGCCTGCATAACCCATTTCCCAGTTGCATGTAAATGATAATAATAATAATAATATATATATATATATATATATGTATATGTATATTTAACATTTGATTTTAGAACTTTAAACTCCAGATTCTATGCCTTTCTCCCTAGTTACCCACTGAGGACAGACACTAGATACAGGCCGCACATGTGTAGTTACTCAGAACATCTCCACAATGGACACGTTGTGAAAGACTGACTATATTTCTCTCCCTCCTTTCTCTCCCTCCACTTGTTCCATTCTCTGCTTTGTCTTTGTCCCTTTACAGAAGTGTGTGCTTCTAACAACCCTCCCCCCAACCTGCCCTCCCCTCCATCCTCCCGCCTGATCCCCTTGCCCCCTACTCTCCTGCAGGGCAAGATTCCCAATTTAGAGTGTATGTCATTCCTTCCCTAAGCCAAATTCAATGAGAGTAAGGTTGACCCATTCTCTTTTGCCTTCCTGTTCTTCCCCTCCATTGTCACAGTTATCCCTTGTCTCTTCTATTTGAGGTGGTTAACCCCATTCTGTCCCTCACTGTCTCTTCTCATTCTAATCATCTCCCACCTCTCAATTTCACCTTTTAAAATATTATCCCATCCTATTCAATTGATCCTGTGC
>CM053584.1:36544726-36580996 GCA_028627135.1 Pseudochirops cupreus
TTCTCTCATTTGGTTTTCAAAATCCTTCTTAGGCTGATCTATGGCTTGTAACCAATCTATATTTTTCTTGGAAGCTTTTCGTGTGGGAGTTCTGACTGTGTTGTCTTCCTCCCATTCCATACTTTGATCATTTTTGTCCTCAAAGAAGGAATCTAAAGTTCGGTTGCTGTTCTTACTTTGCTTCTTTTGCCTGCTCATGTTGCCAGTGAATTGCTTGATTTTTTAGCTCTGTGGAACTCTGCTTCCAGAAAGGAAAGCTCTGTCCCAAATCACTGGGGTTTTCGCAGCTGCTGGAGCTATTGGGAGGCTGCTGTTTTTTTGCAGCCCCCACCAGCTTTGGCTCACTGAAAATGCACCCCAGGACCCCCACCCAAGACCAAGATCTGGATCCAGGCTGCTCAATGCAAGAGCACTTGGCCTCTGAATGATCACTCGGCCCCCCTGCAGTCTGCAGGCCAGGAGCTCTGAAGCAGCCATGTGGAGGTGGCTACAGGGCTGCTGCTTCTGCTGCTTCCTTGCCGTGGAGGCTGTTTGGCCAGACTGCTTTTCTCCTCCAAATTTAGCTGAGTTCCACTGACCTTTCACTTTGTCCTTGTTTCTTATGGGTTGATAGTTCTGGAAACTGCCACAGCTGCCACTAATCCACTCTCCTGAAGGCTCCAGCTGCGGCTTGTCCTTGCCACCCCAGGGCCGAGCTGCAGTTTCAGGCTGGCCTGGTTTCAGCTCCCAGCATGCTGCTATGAGCCCTTCTTGCCAAGCTCCTTTCAGTGTGAGATGTGTTTTTCTGTATTTTTGTGAGTTTTAGCACTCTAAAATTTGTTTAGAGTCGTATTTTATGGGTATTTGAGGTAGCTATGTGGGAGCTGCGGAACCTTGTTGCTTCTATGCCACCACTTGGCTCCACCCTCCTCTCATTGGATTTCTTAATCATCATTTACCCTGTTATGACCTTAATTTATTCTATTTTTTTGTTACTCAGTCATTAGATAGGATTATTCAAACCACATTATTGGGTTTGCAATCTTTCAGCAACATATAAAGTAAACATGTTATCCTTTCATAACCTTGCTTCTGTCTCTGCTACTCTACTAAAACTGTTCTTTCTATGGCTATCAATCACCTTTTAATTGACAAATACATTATTTTGCGTTCTTTTCTCCTGAATCCTCATTCTGAGTTACCTTTCTACAGTTGACATGGTTGACCACCTCCTTTTTAAAATATAACATTCAGACATACACTCTAAATTGGGTATCTTGCCCTGCAGGAGAGCAGGAGGGAAGGAGATGAGAGGGGGGATGATGGAGAGGAGGGCAGGTTGGGGGGGAAGGGTTGTTAGAAACACACACTTCTGTAAAGGGCCAGGGACAAAGTAGAGAATAGAACAAGGGGGGTGGTGGTGGGATAGGAAGGAATGAAATATAGTCAATCTTTCACAATATGTCCATTGTGGAGATGTTCTGCATAACTATACAATAGAATATGCCAATAGAATATGACCTTATTTATTTAATTATTTAAAAATTATTTTATCTACTCATGTAACAATCCACAGGACATTAATTACTAAAGAATAATAGCAGGACAGTGACTTATCTCAAAGCTCCTTCCAACTATGCGGCACTGAAAAAGATAGGAATAATATCTTTACTAGTGGGGATGATGACAATAAATGATAGTAACTGACACACAATCTCAGGCACAGAGAAGGTACTTAAAATGGAATAAATTCTAGTTGACTTGTTATTTTCATTTAAGATTTTATTTGAGGTTTATTTAAGACTTGCAAAGCCCTTAATTATATAATATCTAGTTAAGCATCACAGTTGAGGGTTGGATTCAGAATAAAAATGTTCCCTCTTTTGTTATTTACTAGCCGTATGACTATCATCAAATAAAACCTGTTTGAGTCTCTGTCTCCATTTTCTCCTCATAAAATGGGCCAAAGTTAGATTTGTTCAATCTCTACTATTCCGTAATGTGAATTTAACTAAGTCTCTCTTCCTCTCTGGGCCTTGGTTTCCTCATGTGTAAATAAAGGCAATGGACTAGAAGATACACCTACAGTCCCTCCCAGCTCTAGTAAACTATGAATCTATGTCAGGGCTCTAAGCTTCAGAAGTATATTATGTACCCTCAGTGCATGACAAAGTCCTGCCAAAAAGACATTCACAAACATAGTTCTCACAGGAACAACTTAAGAAAATATCCTATGCTGCCCATTGGGCTCAGTCTGGCACACAATGGGTGCATAGACACTGCCATCATGGAAGCTAGTGCAGAAAATTCCACCTAAAAGAGGCAGAAAAGGATTCTTTTAAAAATAAAAGTCCTACTTTTAAAGCATCGAATTCAGAGCTACTTTGTTTATGTTTAAAATAAAAATGCAGTTGATTGGGATCTCAGACAAATGGTCATTGAGTGACCAACCAGCCTCTGTTTAGAGACCTCCAGAGGGAAGAGACCCTTTCTTCCCCCAACGCAGCTTGTTATTACTATCAGGCAGCTCTTCTCATCAGGAAATTTCTTCTTATGTCAAATCAAAATCATCCCCTTTGCAACTGCCCCACCATTGTTCCTGGTTCTTCCCTCTCAGGCCACATAGAACAAGGGTAATCCTTCTTTCATTGTAACAATGCTTCAAATACTTGAAGAGACATATCATGTTTCCAGTAAGACTTTTCTTCTCCAGAATAAGTATCCCCCACTCATTCACCCATGAAATAATATGTAGTGGACTCGGGGCCTTTCATCATTCTGGTGGACCCTTTTTGGACACTTTCTACGTTATCACTGTCCTTCTTAAAATGTGACCCCCAGAATAGAAAAAAAAATAATTCATGCTTACGACTTAAAAAAAAACACAACTCTTTTTCGCCTTAAAGCAAACCTCAAGTCCAACTTTCTGGCATGGAGCTTGGTAGAATAGTAAGTACAGTCTTGGATTTTTAGAGTGATCTCAAGTACCTCAGTCACTTGCTAATTGTGTGACCCTTGACAAGTCACTTTACTCTCATCCGACTCAGTTTCCTTAGCTGTACAATGGAGATAATAATATCACCTGCCTCTCAGGGCTGGTGTGAGGATCAAATGAAATAACAAATGTATAGCACTTAGCACAGGACCTGGTACATTCTAAGTGCTTTTTAAATGTTGGCTATTTATTATGATCATAGTTAGAGTTATTATGATTATGACCTTCAAATAAGATAAATGCAAAACATCTTGCAAACTTTATTGTTTGAATATTTTATTTTCCCCCAATTACATGTAAAACAATTTTTAACATTCATTTAAAAAAAATTTTGAGTTCCAAATTCTCCCCCTTCCTTCCTCCCCTTCCCCTTCCCTGAGACGTCAAGCAGTTTGATTTAGTTACACATGATTTGTCAAACTTTAAAGAGTAATCTGAATGCCTGTTACTACGAAGGTGTGCCTGAAACATAGTAGGACCATAATAAATGCTTCTGGGTTGATTGAAGGCAATCTCAAGCAGATTCTGCCAAGCTGGAGAGGCTTTGGGAAGCATGTACTTCTCAAGGACTGTTCCGGCAAACCACAGAGACATCTATCACCAGTGGATTGGCTAGCAGGTGACACATTCTTTGGCTGTAGCAATGCCCAAAAGGATTTCTTCACTTGGATTTTAAAATATATGTATAATTGGAAAAATAATTGAGTTGCCTATTCCCAACTCATTCTGTTATGGTCATTAAGAAATGTTTTAGTGAACTCCATGATCTTGCAAATGAAGCCATGTATTCCTACATTCATTTGCGTCCGAGTCAATGTCTGAAAAATTGTCATTTCTGGGTCATGGCTGTCCATTGAGAGAGAGTTTTAGGATGTATTTGAATCCATTCTAATTTCTCTTCCATGACACCATAAAACCTCACTTTCATTCACGGAGATATTGTACATTTCTTTAACATGACATCAAATCTTTTGTCCTTCTTCATCTTTTACACATCGGTGGGAGAATAACTTTGATGTTTTAAGGAAGACGAAATGCATTTATTTTACTCCCAAAGGTTTGGAAACTTCATCATGTGCAGTTCTCAGGCATACTACACACACATGCGTGCGCACACACACACACACACACAAATCCAGCAACAGATGTTTCTCTTTTAATTTTTCATTCCTCATCTGCACACCTCTTGAAAATATTTGAAGTCAAGTCATGAATCATCATAATTTATAACTGGTATAGAAGAATATATGAGAGTGAGTTATTATAACCCTATAATTTTTCTATAAGAGAGGAAAGGTTGTAGCTACTAATTTAGGGTATGGAGCCACTGGGGGAAGACAGATGCAAAAACATTTAAACACTTACTATATGCCAGGCACTCCGTCAAACTTTGGGGCTACATGAACAAGAAACCAAGATAATTCTCCACTCTCCAGGAGCTTACATTCTAATATGGGGAAGATAAATTAGAAAAGAGAGTTGAAAAATAAGTAGGATGGAAGGGAAGCAGGTCACGTAGCTGGTGTGGAGGAGCAGCAGACTGATGTGGTGGTAGAGTCAACTAGAGAGTGGACTGGAAGTGGAGAGGAGTGTCAGGGCTGGGCCTCCTCAATGCTATGGCGGGAGGAGAGTACCAGGAAGTCACTAGGACTAGGGCACAGTAGGAACCAGGCACTAGGAACTGGATTTCCAAGGCCAGAACTTGAGCGCAGAGATTTAACTAGGACTTCTACTTAACCTGCTCAGGGATACTATTGCCATTTGTTGCTATTGTTAATCAAATTTCTATAGTTCCTTATATCTATATTTTTTTTTATTCTGGGAAACTTTTTATTGTAGGTGGCATGGGACACAGCTGGACAGAGGTTAGATGATTCCAATTTTGTTGGCAACATCTAAAGCATTGTAGTCTGGAGCAAGTTGGACATAGGTCTTCTCTCCATCAGGCTGGATCAGTGTGTTGACCTTGACCACATCGATGCCATACTACTTCTTTATCACTTTCTTGATCTGATGCTTGTTGGCCTTGACATCTACAATGAAGACTAGGGTGTTGTCGTCCTCAATCTTTTTCATAGCAGACTCAGTGGTCAAGGGAAACTTGATGATGGCATAGTGATCAAGCTTGTTTCTCTGAGGGGCTTCTTTACGAGGGTATTTAGGCTGCCTTTGAAGTCTTAGTGCCTTGGGTTGATGCAAGGTGGGGGATGTTCGGACCTTCTTCTTTTTGTGGCTATGGACACCCTTTAGCACCACCTTCTTGGCTTTCAAGGCTTTGGATTTGGCTTCTGTCTTGGAGGTGGGGGGTGACAATGGCTTCCTTCTTCACCTTTGGTGCCATCTTGTGGGAAAGGTTCTTTACATCTATTAAGGTCATTATTTTTATAATAACACCATAACGTAAGCTGTGTGGAAATGTTTATTTCTGTTTTACAAATAAAGAAACAAAAGATCAAGAGAGGTTAAGTGATGTTAATATAAGAGTAAGGATCAGGACCTGAACTGAAGTCTTCTGATTCTATAGTCAGTGGTCTTTGTTTAAAAAAAAAGTTTTAGTAATGAATATTTTTACATTGCTTTCTCTTCCCCATATCCATCTACCCCAAAATAGAACTAATTTTGTTTTTCTTTTTTTGATATTTTGAAGTTTTTATTATTTATTTTTAACATTCCTTTCTTTTTAAATTTTGTGTTATAAATTCTCATTCTCCCTCCCACTCACTCCCCAACCCACTGAGAAGGCAAGCAATATGACAACAATTAAGCATGTGAAATCATGTAAAACATTTCCGTATTAGTCATATTTCCCCCCAAAACCAAGAAAAATAAAGTGAGAACATTTTACTTCAATTTGCACTCAGAATTCATCATTTCTTTCTCTGGAGGTAGAGAGCATTTTTTCATCATGAGTCCCTTGGAATTGTCTTGGATCATTATATTGATCAGCATAGCCAAGTCTTTTGCAGCTGATCATCATTACAGTATTGCTGTAACTATGCACATTGATGTCCCAGGTCTTCTCACTTCACTTTGCATCCATTCATATAAGTCTTGTCATGTTTTTTTCTAAAACCACCATCCTCATCATTTCTCACAGCAAAATAGCACCCCACAATCATATGCTACAACCTGTTCTTGCATTCCCCAACTGATGAGCATCCCCTCAATTTTTAATTCTTTGCCAAGACAAAAGACCTGCTATACAAACATTTTTGCATATATGTCCTTTTCCTTTGATTTATTTGGGGTACAGATCTAAATAGTATTATTTCTGGGTCAAAGGGCATGTATAATTTTATATCCCCTTGGACCTAATTCCAAATTGTCCTCCCAAATGATTAGACCAGTTCACTATTTCCCTAACAGTTCATTAGTGTACCAATTTTTCCCTCATCCCCTCCACCATTTGTCATTTCTGGTCAGTATGAGGAGGTACCACAGAGTTATTTTAATCTACCTTTCTCTAAGCAATAGCGATTTAGAGCAATTTTCATATGACTATAGTTAGTTTGGATTTCTTCTTCTAAAAACTGCATGTTTTTATCCTCTGTCCATTTATCAACTGGGGAATGGCTCTTATTGTTTACATAATTGACTCAGTTCTGTACTCAGTATACATTTGAGAAATTAGGCCTTTACCAGGGAAACTTGTTATAAAGTTTTTTGATATTACTTCATTGTCTATGGTACTTCTTAACAAAATGCAGTTTCCCTCAATATCCCTATTTTTGCCTTTGGGCAGCTAGGTGGTGTAGTGCATTGAGTGCCAGGCCTAGAATCAAGAGGAATCATCTTCCTGAATTCAAATCTGGCCTCAGATGCTTACTAGTTATGTGACCCTGGGCAAGTCACTTAACTCTATTTGCCTCAGTTGCTTCAACTGTAAAAGGAACTGGAGAAGTAAATGGCAAACCATCCTAGTATCTTTTGCCAAGAAAATCCTAAATGGGGTCATTAAGAGTCAGACACAACTGAAATGACTGACCGACAACATTTTTGCTTTTGCTTTTGCTTTGTCTGAGATCATGACTGCTATCCCTGTCTCTTTTTTTTAAGTTTAATTGAAGTATATTAGATTTTTTTCCAGTCTTTTTTTTCTTTAACTCTTTGTATGTCTTAGTTTCAAGTGCATCCGTTGTGAGTAACATATTGTTGGATTCTGATTTCTAGCCCATTCTGCTATCTGCTTCGTTTTCATGGTTGAGTCTGTCCCATTTACATTAACAGTTATTATAACTGTTTATTTCCTTCCATCCCATTTTCTTGTGTTTCTTCTTCTCTCTCTTTTTATCCTGTCCCTCCTCAAAAGGCTATTTTGCTTCTAGCCATTGTTTCCCATAACCAGTCCTTCTTTATATTGCCCCTCCTTTCTCTTATCCCCTTCCCTTCCTTTTTCTTTATTGAGTGATATTTCTTTAGACAATTGAGTGTTCATATAAATTCTTCCTTACTTGAACCAATTACAATGAGAACCAGGTTCAAGCATTGCTCCTCCATTGTAAAAGCTCTTCCTTGTGTTCCTATTTTATGTGAGAAACTTTTTTCCCATTTTATCTCTCCCATACCTCTTTTCCCAGTACATCCCTCTTCCTCACCTCTTCATTTTTTAGAGATTATTGGAACATAATCAACTTACATCTATGGTCTCTGTCTATGTAAACTCCTTCAACTGCCCTAATAAAGATAAAGTTCTTCAAAGTTACATATATCATCTTCCCATATAGGAATGTAAATAGTTTAACTTTACTGAGACCTTTATGATTACTCTTTCATGTTTGCCTTTTTTTGTTTTGCTTACTTCTTGTCTTTGAATGTCAGATTTTCTATTCAGCTGTGATCTTTCAGTCAGGAATGTTTGAAAGTCTTCTATCTCATTAAATATCCATTTTTTCCCCTAAAGAATGATACTCAATTTCTCTGAGTAGATTATTCTTGTATGTAATCCTAGCTCCTTTGTCTTCTGGAATATTGTATTCTAAACCATCTACTCCTTTAACATAGAAGCTGCTAAATATTGTGTGATCCTCACTTTGGCTCCATGATACTTGAATTGTTTCTTTCTGGTTGCTTAAAGTGGTTTTTCTTTGACCTGAGACCTCTGGAATTTGGCTATACTATTTCTAGGAATGTTCATTTTGGGATCTTTTTTAGGAGGTGATTGGTGGATTTTTAAAAATTCTATTTTGCCCTCTGGATCTAAGATATCAGGGAAATTTTGCTTTCTTTGACCATGGTTTTCAGGTATTACAATAACTTTTAAATTATCTCTCTTGGATCTATTTTCTAGGCCACCTGCTTTTCTGATGAGATATTTCACATTTTCTTCTATTTTTTTTCTTTTTGCCTTTATTTTCCTTTTTTCTTGATATCTCATGGAGTAAAAGTTTCCACTTTCCCAATTCTAATTTTTTAAGGAGGGAATAAACATTTATTAAGTACTTACTATATGCCAGGCACTGTATTAAGCACTGGGGGGTACAAACACAGACTAATAAAGACAGTCCCTACTTGCAAGAAGCTTACTTTCTTTTTGAAAAATTTTAAAATTAATTACTTAATTAATATTTAGTTTTCACCATTCACTTCTATAAGATTTTGAGTTCCAAATTTTCTCCCCATCCCTCCCATCCCTCATGCCGAGATGGTGTGCAATCTGATACAGGCTCTACATATACATCCATATTAAACATATTTTCACATTAGTCATGTTGCAAAGAAGAATTAGAACTGCTAGGAGAAACCATGAGAAAGAAGAAAGAAACAAAAAAAGAGAGTGAACAAATAATGTGCTTTGATCTGCATTTAGACTCCATAGCTCTTTTTTTGGATGGGCCAATTCTAATTTTTAAGGAATCCCTTTCTCCAGTGAGATTTTGTGCCCCTTTTTCCACTTGACTGATTTTGATTTTTAAAGACTTATTTTCTTTAGCGAATTTTTGTGCCTCTTTTACCAAACTAGTAATTCTCTTTTCATAATTTTCTTACATCACCCTCTTTCTTTTCCCAACTTTATCTCTACCAGGTTTATCTCTTTCTTTAGTTCTTTCAGGATTTATGTTAGGCTTATGTCCCATTTACATTTTGCTTCAAGACCTTGCTTGTAATTGTTTTCACATTGTTGTCTTCTTTTGAGTTTGTATCTTGGTCTTCCCTGCCACCATAGTAGGTTTTTTTATTGTCAAATTGTTGTTGTTGTTAGGAAAGGCCCCTGATCTCCTACGGCCACAAGTGCTAGTATTCTCTTTGCCTTGAAATTGTGACCAGGGCCTCTGCTCCCTTGTGACTGACTCCCAGTGCTCCCCTCTGCCCTGGAATTGTGACCCAGAACTGAGTATGGGTAATAGAGTTGCCAATCAGTTCCAGCTGTACCCAGTGCCAGCAGGGGGTCTCTTATAATTTCTTTCTGACCCGTAGTCTTATCCCCTTACCATCTCTGGGCTGAGAATTCCCAAAGCTGCTGCAACCACTGTTGCTGCCATCTATGTGTGGACTCTGCCACAAAAGTGGCAGCCAATATTTTGGTGAATGTGGGATTTACAGTGGTATTTGATTTAATGAGCTGATTGAAAGCTAAATTCTGCCAATTTGCTTTCTGGTTTCTCCAGTAGCTCTTGTTTAATTGGGGGTTGTTACCCAAATAATTCATGCTTTCAGGTTTATCAGACACAGCTCTCTCCTACCTTTCTAGTTTTTTACACGTGACTACTTGTCATATACTCTCCAAACCAGGGACACTGACCTCATTTTTGCTCCATCAACAAGACATATCTCTTGGCTCTGGGCATGCCTGGAATGCTCTTCCTCCTCATCTCTGCCTCCAGTCCCCTGGCTTTTATTTTTTTTAAGATTGGACTAAAATTCCATATTCTATAGGAAAACTTCTCTCATCTCAATTCTAGCACCTGATTTTTTAATTCCGTATATAGCTTATTTCTATATATTTGTTTGTATGCTATTTCCCCCATTAGACGTGAACTCTGAGAGCTGAGTCCGTGTTTTGCCTCCTTTGTAGCCTCTGCACATAGCACAGTGACTGGCAACATAGTAGGCACTTCATGGATAATGTTTATTAACTGACCGACTTGGTTATTCAATTCAGTTATTTCTATTTTATCTATCGTACTCCACTGGTCTGTTTGTCTGTAGTCAGTATCAAATAATTTTGGATGACTGCTGTTTTACAGTATAATTTAAGGTCTGGTCCCCTTTCATTACTATGTATTACCATTATTTCTCTTGAGATTCTACAATATTTGCTCTGCCAAATGAATTTTTGTCCTTATTTTGTCTAGCTCCATAAGGATCATCTTGGTAACTTGATTATAGTAACATTAACACTGCAAATTAATTCAGGTGGTGTTATCATTTTTATATTGGCATGTTCCTACGATAAGCAGTGAATATGCCTACAATTATTTAAGTTGCTCTTTCTTTATTTGAAGATTATAATTGCATTCAGTTAATTATATCTAAAGATTACAATTATAAAATATATATGTGATTAAATTTTAGGCTCCTACATGGTGCTGTGGATAGAGTGCCCAGCCTGGAGTCAGGAAGACTCATCTTCTTGAATGCAAATCTGGCCTTACACACTAGCTGAATGACCCTGGGTAAGTCACTTAACACTCTCTGCCTCATTTCCTCATCTATAAAATGAGCTGGAAGAAGAAGTGGCAAACCACTCCAGTATCTTTGTCAAGAAAACCCCAAACTGTTGTCATGAAGAGTTAGACATGACTGAAATCAATTGAGCAACGACAAAAGTCTTGAGTGTGTCATGGTAGAATCACTTCTAGACATTTTATGTATTTTGTAAATATTTTGATTGAGATTTCTCCTTTGATAATATCATCCTAGATGATTTTTTGTGAATTTCTTTTGTATTACACTTTACTTTGTACTTTAACTCATATTTGTACTTTATTGGAGTCAGTGTCTCACATTTGGTTCTCTGAGATTTTATGGGTAAATTATCATTGAATTAGCAAAAGGGAGTTATTTGACAACTCTTTATCTATTTAATCCATTAATTTACTTTTGTCAAATTATAGAGAAAAGAAGCTATTTTTTGAAAAATATGGTCTTTTAAGATTTACAAAGTACTTTTCATACAATGTCTCTTGCGATCCTAAAGCAATCCTGTGGGGTAGGTGGTATTAGTATCCATTTTACAGATGATGAAACTGAGACTCTGAGAGCTTGAATGACTTGCCCAGTATCATGCAGCTAGTGAGTAAATGAGTCTGGATTCAAAGCCAGGTCTTCGTGATTCCAGGTCCATTGCTTTCTCTACTATATAAATAATGCCCTCTTGATAGATGATATTTTGTTTTGTTTTTTAAATTTTTTGTTTTTGCTTTTTGGAGGGTCAGTTGGGCTTAAGTGACTTGCCCAAGGTCACATGGCTAATAAGTGTTAAGTGTCTGAGGCAGGATTTGAACTCAAGTCCTCCTGACTCCAGGGTGGGTGCTCTATTCACTGCACCACCTAGCTGCCCCTAGCTACTTTGTTAAACTAGTAGAATTGCAACCAGGCGCTCTCTCTCTCTCTCTCTCTCTCTCTCTCTCTCTCTCTCTCTCTCTCTCTCTCTCTCTCTCTCTCTCTCTCTCTGTCTTTCTCTCTCTCCCCCCTTCCCGCCCTCCCTCCCTCTCTCTCTCTGTCTCGTTCCTAGCCTAGTCCCTGGCATATAGTAAGTGTTTAATAAATACATGCTGATTAATTAATAAATTAATACCAATAATAATAAAATGGCTAGTATTTATATAATGCTTTAAAGTTTGCAAAGTGCTTTACATGTATTTTCTTATTTGATAATTTAATAACAGCAAAGCAATTTCATTAAAGGGCTGGTTAGAAAAGAAATGACTAGCAATCCTGAGATAAGTTAGATTTGAACTCCATCTTAAAAGAAGGGAAGAAAGAAAAAGAAAAGAAAGAAGGAAGGGAAGAAGGAAGGAAGGAAGGAAGGAAGGAAAAGTTAAGATGGGAACTAGGAAAAATCTCCCAAGTCTGAGAGCATCCCCATGGGTTTATTAGTCATAAACACTTAAATTGAAAAATACACTGGTCCTAGGGAGGAAGGATAATGTAAAATGTCAATTGTTCTGACATCTCCCCTGCTTTGAATCAGAGAGGCTATCTTCTTGGTTTAATTCTGTTGAAATTTGCAGAACTAAAGGATTGCCCTTCTAAAGTGATGCACCATGTGCAATGTAGCTGATGAACTGCAACATAAAACAGCTGTTTGTGGTCTGGGAACCCCTCCCCCCCCAACCTCCAGGAGGCGAAATAAGTTGAGCATGTTCTGATATGAAGCCAAGACATCTTGGGAATTACCAAGCTGCTCTTCACGCATTGTCCTAAGATGATTGTATAATTTCCTAGCCCTTTTAATAACTTCTTCTTTGCCATTGAACCAATTCTGAAAAGAAAGCTGAAGAACTATTATCTTCTCTTAGATGGATTGAAAGGGGAGTCTATGCAGTAAGACCCACGCCTTCCTGGTAATGCTTCCTCTCCATCATTCTTTTCCTGGGACATGTTTCCCAATACATGTATGGATGTGTGTATGCACAGGCATGCACTATTATACACATAGACACACACAGCAGGACTTAAGTTTGTGAACAACTCCAAATTCAAGTGAGCCCTAAGGTGAATGACTGCTTTGAATCACCATAGAAGACTTCATAGTATCAGGGTTGTATTCCCTACTTTATTGTATTAAGGTTTGTAAGATGGCCATAGACATTGTATTCCTTCTCATTTAGCATCAGGATCATTGGTTATCATTCCCAGCTGTGACCACAAATGTTTTTTAAAGAGAAAAAATTCAGAGCAAAGTTAGTAGCCAGTTGGTAAAATATTCATTTGATCAGGCCAATGGTGGCAATTTTTTTCTTCTTCTTTGACTTGAAAAGAAAACCAGTTATAGGGAGGAAAGTTAATATATCAATGTGGATAAATTATCTTATTTTATTGATAACAAAACAGTAAAAATAAGGGCAGCTAGGTGGCACAGTGGATAGAGTACCAGTTCTTGGAAAGTTCATCTTCCTGAGTTCAAATCCGACCTCTGATGCTAGCTATGTGACCATGGACAAGTCACTTAACCCTGTTTGCCTCAGTTTCCTCATCTGTAAAATGAGATGAAGAAGGAAATGGCAAACCACTCTAGTATCTTTGCCAAGAAAACTCCAAATGGGGTCACATAGAGTCAGACATGACTAAAAAGCAACCAAACACCTACATATAATCAATGAAATACAAGACAGATACTAGGAAATTTCTTTTCTTTCCTTTTTTTTGGAGGTAGGAAGGCAAGGCAATTGGGGTTAAGTGACTTGCTGAAGGTCACACAACTAGTTCAGTGTCAAGTGTCTGAGGCCGGATTTGAACTCAGGTCTTCCTGATTCCAGGGCTGGTGCTCTATTCACTGCATCACCTAGCTGCCCCAAGGCAATTTCTAAGAGAAAGCCATAACTCTAGTTATTAAGGGGGCATCTATACTACAAGATGGCATGTAGAAAAACACACGCACAAATATGCTGACTTCTGAACGGTAATATTATATAATGGGACTTGAACTTGGAAAACTTGGATTTAGATCTTGATTCTGATAACTTTCAGGCTATGGGCAAATAATTTTTAGCTTTCTGAGCCTCAGTTTCACCAACTGTAAGAGAGGGATGATACTTGTACTAATTACCTTGCACAGTTCTTATGAGAAAAGTATTTTATTAACCTTAAAATATTATTGAAATGACAGTTCTGTATAGTATATATATATATATATATATATATGTAAATATGTGTGTGTGTTGTATTATGCGTATTGAGAGATGTCTTCAACACAGAGACCCACACACATTAATCCTTAATTATCCATTCTGAGAACACAAGATGCCCCAAATAACCCATAGACCTGTCTAGTGACCAGTGAATAGGAAGTAATTTGCATGGTTGAGCTTCCAAGACCACTAGAACTACCAGAATACTGAGGAACAGAAAAGAATTTTAATTGAGATCAAGCTGGTGTTGCATGCAGAGTGGGAGGGGAAGGTGAGGTAGCCCAAACAAAGCCCAGGAGTTGAGTTTGATGTTTTTTCTAGAAGGAGAGAATAGAATGTTTTCAGTATGTAAAATGGTACACAGTTACAGAGCAATTCTGTAGTGGTATTCCCACTGCACCCCACCCCATTCCTTTAATTCATTATGGTTTCATCTTTGGTAGCTGCTACTAGGTAACTAAGATAGCATGGGAGACTGCACTTAGGCTCATTGAAGGTGTGTGCAACTGATTAGATGCAGAAATATGCTAATATAATTCACGTTCACACACACACAGCAACAACAACAATGCCAGTTAATTTCAATACTTTAGTTCTTTTTTATTTTTTGCTTTTTGGAGGGCAATTGGGGTTAAGTGACTTGCCCAAGGTCACATGGCTAGTATGTGTTAAGTGTCTGATGTCGGATTTGAACTCAGGTCCTCCTGACTCCAGGGCCAGTGTTCTAGTCACTGTGCTACCTCGCTGCCCAATACTTTAGTTCTTAAACAGATCCATGAGATCATTGATGGGGTTACCACCCAAAATGTTGGAGATCTTCCTCTATTCTTTTTACATCTTGTGTATACCAGTACAGCAACTGGGCCATCCATCTGTTACACAGCTGTTGTTTCTGACTTTGTCTTCTAAAGTGCAATTCCTACTTATTCAAATAGCATCTCTGATACTGAAATGTTAAGGTCCAAATGTGGTGATTCTTCTATCGCTGGTGATGAAAATAATAATTAAAACATTACCTTCCACTTTCTTAGTTACTTGCTCTTCTTCTTCAAGTTTTGCGTGGGAATGCTTATTAATTAATTAATCAGCCAAAATGTATTAAGTACATACTTTGTGCTGGGCACCAGAGATACAAAGACAAAAACAAAACAACTTTTGCCCTCAAGGAACCTACATTTTATCAAGTGAAATAACATGGATGCATATGAGTCAATACAACCTAAAGTAGATATGAGTCAATATGATACAAAGTAAATCATATGGCAAAGCTGGTTCTCGCAACAAGATAGACTCATCTTTCTTTCCGTTGCTTTTTACTGTTCTTTAAACCTGTAGTGCTTGTAATCTTTTGTCAGTCTCCTTCAGTGTTCTACATCTAAGTTTGCATTATAAACCAGTTGCTGTACCTCTTCATTCAGCATAGAGACCAATACTTTTGTTCACTGACACTTTCTGGGTTATTCTGACCTCTTCATTGTAGTGGCTGTTTTTATAGCAGTTAAGCATTTGTGACAAATGATTTTCATTGATAGGATATCTTCACCTCTTTCCATGTCCCATTTTTCATCAATCAATGAAAGAGGTTGAAGAGGTTGGACTAAAGCTCTTACGCTTTCTTCTAATGTGATGACTTTGACTCTAATTAAAGGATGCTCTGAGACAGCTGGTTCTGATATGTCTGCATCATCATTACCCAGTCATTTCCTATATGTTAATTTATATTCAATTTTACTTGATGTTAAGTTATTTGGTATCCAACACTTCCAGTGACATTTTACTCTCTTTTAAAATAAAATATTCAGCTGCATAGCCTCAGGACTTCTGAGTAATCTACAAGTAATCTTCTCTGATGGCTCTTCTCTCCATTCTCCTTTATACTCATCTTTGTACTGAAGTCACTAAGTTGTCAGTTGCAACCCAACTTAGAAAGCTTTCAGCTCTGGAGTTTCTGCCCTGGGGTCTCTACTGTAATGATTCATGAGTGGTGCACTTGCGTACTACATATATATATATATGTATATATATATATATATATACACACACATACATATATATACACACACACATATATGTATATATATGTGTATGTATATATACACATACATACATATACAGAATATATATACACATATATACATATATACACATATATGTGTGTGTGTATGTGTATATATATGTCTAAGGTGGCTTCATTCTCCAGACAACTTCTTACCAGTCACATTGTTCCTGTGTGAATACCCTCGTCCCTTCCACCTCTTGGCTGTAGCCCTGGGACTATCATCAAATTAATACTGCTATTGCTACTGGAAAGTACATATCAGTCTATTTCCTCACAGTTTCATTCACTATCCTAGTAACTTTCCAAATGAAAATATTCCTCCCTGGCCATCTCTCTCCCAGAGGTGTTATCTTCCTCCATCTGAATACATTTTCCTTGAAGGAAAGTAACAGCTTCCCTTTTGCATTTATATCTTCAGTCTTTAGCACAGTACTACCATGGTTAACCTTTTTCATTCATTCATCAAAATAGATGCTAGTTTAAAGAAGCTGTTTAGGATAGAATTTTTTTTTAACCTCTTTATTCCTATGCAACAGATGTTGGTTTACAAGCTGTAATTATCTTTTTGGTGATCTTTTTTGCTTACACTCATGGTGAGATGACTAAGCAGTTAATGAAAAGATGGTTCTTGTTACCTTTAGTTGTAAGATGAAACAGGCTCCATGAATGCCACTGTTTGCTCCAAGAAGAAAAATCTGGGAGTGCAGTAACACTACTAGGCCTATACTCCCAAGAGATCAAAAAAAGAAGAAAAGAACTCACATGCACAAATTGTTCTTTTTGTTGTGACTGAGAAGTAGAAAACTAATGGCATATCCAATATATCACAGTACATGAACGTATTGGAATACTAGTGAGCAATAAGAAATGATGGAAGGGATTTTTTCAGAGAAACCTGGGAAGACTTGTATGAACTGATGCAGAGTGAAATGAACAGGAGAACAACAGCAACAATGTTCAAACACAACTTTGAAAGACTGAAACATTCTGATCAATGTAGAACCATCATTCCCAAGTACTTGATGTGGTTAGGGTTAGGGTTACTCTGGAGACCCCAAAATACCAACATGCTGGGTCCTGCCAAATGAATTCAACTTACATTTTCTCTCAGCCAAAGAAAAGCAAAGTTTATTAAAAGTTCACCATATTGGGTAGACTCTTAAGGAGCCTAGGTATCTGTGATGCTTGCATTGGACAAGCCGGCCAGAGCAAGTCTGTGCAGGGTCATTCTATGATGCACATAGGGACAAGAAGGGATCTTATATACAGGAAGGTTCTGGGAGGAATCTAGGGGTGGTCTGGAGGAGGAGTTTGAGGAAGGTCTTCAGGAGGAGTTAATGAGGTCAATGAGTGATTAAGGGTGGGAAGTTGTTGGAGGCTACCTAGAGCCAACAGACAATGGTGGGCTAGTCCAGGGGGTGGATTGATTTTTGGATAGGCTCAAGGCTGGGAAGTAGATGGATGATGGAGGGCTAGGCTAGTAACAGAGGTCTGGGCAGAGCCACAATGAAAAGCTTAAGCCTCTGCAAATGCCTCATCAAGTGGAAAGATTCAGTCAAGTTCAAGGGGGTTCCCAGAGCCTGCACCTCAACATACTGATGAGGAATATTGCCTACCTCTTAATAACGAGTTGACAGACTAAAGGTACAGAATGAAATATACATAATTTCAGACACGTCCAGAGTAAATTTGTTTGCTTGACTGCATGTTTGTTACAAAATGTTTGTGACAGTAACAGAACTCCTAAGTGCAACTGTTGTTGTTCAGTCATTTCTGACTCCTTGTGACCATACTATCCACAGGGTTTTCTTGGCAAAGATACTAGAGTGATTTTGCCATTTCTTCTCCAGTGAATTAAGGCAAACATAGGTTAGGTGATATATCCTGGGTCACATAGCTAACAAGTATCTGATGCCAGATTTGAACTCTGGTCTTCCTGACTCCAGGCCCAGCGCTCTGTCCACTGAGCCACCTAGCTGCTTCCTTAAGTAAAACTGTCTTTTCATTAATGCTATGGCATGGGAAGAGCACAAGGTGTGGAAGCTGACAACTTGGTTTGACTTGTTCTGCAGCCATGGGCAAGAAACTTATTTCCCCTGGGTCTCAGATTCTCCAACTATGAGTGACTTTGATAACTGTCCTGTATCTTCAGTGATTTGTTTCTTTTTACCATCCAGTCCATTTTTACCACCTCCAACAGTGGATTCAGCTTCTATTACTTTTCTTTTTAATTAATCAGCCAATCAATAAGCACTTGTTAAGTACCTACTACTCCTAAATACTCCAGGTACTCTGGGGATATAAACACACAAAAAAAGAAAGATAACCCCTACCCTCAAGAAGCTTGCAATCTAATTCATAAATTGAAGCTGAAAAGTAATGGGTAGATAGGATATAGATGCTGATTATATCTTTAATAGATGGACAATATACAACTTCAGGCAACTCTTAATTTCCTCTACCCTAAATCGTCTTTAGGGTACGTAGGAGGCACAGTGGATAGAGTTGGACCTGGAGTCAGGAATACTCTTTTTTGTGAGTTCTGAGAAAGGAATTTATAATTTTCCTATTAATCAAAATTATATGTGTAATGAATATACTCATAATTTCTCAAGAGCTGACTGTCTGGTTTGGGAGTCAGAGCTCACGATGTAGCTTAAACTGATTAATCAAAACTCTGACAGTGCTCACAATCACTAGACTGTAAGTGAAGCAAATCAAAGATTGTAGAACCTGTTCTGGTCACAGAACTCTGGTTCTGTATTTTAGGGGAGGTGGTCACAATCCCCAAAGACTTGAGTCCAGAATTGTTGTATTGTGGGACTTAGTAATCCACCTTCCCCAGTTATGACTTAAGTATATAACCTGTGCTTTTACTTCAGCTGAGAGAACATTCCTCACTCTGAAACTGATTAATTAAACTACTTGATTACTGGCCCTCTCTTCTGCTTTGTATGGCTCTGAGCATTTTCAGGCTAGAGATTAGCTCAGTAAAAATCCTGTTAACAGTTCAAGGCTAGCCTCAGACACTTACTATTGTGTGACTCTAGGAAAATCACTTAAAACCCTATTTGCCTCAGTTTCCTAATCTGTAAAATGAGCTGGTGAAGGAAATGGTAAACCACTCCAGAATCTTTGCCAAGAAAACCTCAAATGCGGTCACAGAGAGCAGGTCACTGCTGAAAAATGACTCAACAACAATCTTCGGTTCTGTGTTTTATAGATCTTCTTTCTTCCCTAGTAATAACATAAACTCCTCAAAGGCAGGGATGATTACCCAGGGCCTTGCAATGTGTTTTGCATATCGTCAGCACTCAATAAATGTTGATTTGATTGGATAGTCACTGAATGCCTTTTAAAGGAAATTCTGTATGGCAACTAGATCTCCAGATGTTTCTAATATACTCACTTAAATTTGTTTCATCTATGGGGATAATACAGCCTGATTTCTCAAAGAAGTCAGATATATACTCATTTCAAAAATACTGGAAACTCCCCCCCCCCAAACAAACAAACAACAAAAGAAGGCTAAACAAAACCAAACAGGATTGATCACACAGATTCAATACATACTTAAAAGAGAAGAGAAGAAAAAAGGTAGCCTTCGGAACTAGGATTGAGGAATAGGGAGAGAAGAAATGGGGAGGAAGTATAGAAACTAGCAAGAAACAGATCTCATTTGTCTAGACTAGAGATGAGACAGCAAGGGTGGATCTGGTTGATATTGTGGAAGTAAAATTTTTAGTCATTTTGCTAAAGGAACATAACCCAACCCAAGCTACGGTTTGTGCATTTGCTTTTTCATGGCTTGAAGCACAGAAGTTATGAGAAGGGAAAGTTCCATTTATTTGGGAGCTCTTGGACTGAATAAATTGAGAATCTCTCATTTTCTGAGATTTTGCTGCATATCCTCTGACCTAGTACAAACAATTGAAGATAAGAACCTCAAACTTGACCACAGAGATGCCTAACTGTGATATGCTGGATTTTCTGTTTTAAAGAACTTTTGATCTCTTTCCCACTGCAGAAGAGCCAGTATTTTCCATAAGAAAAAAATTTGGTTAAAATCCTCTTAATTCTGTCATTAATTCTAATGAGTCACCCCCACAAAAATACAGTCCTCTCTCTTTGTTTTTTTTTTAATAGTATGATATCAAGATTTATGGTCAGTTATGTTAGCCTGGAGTAAGCAATTGGTTGTGTATAACATTATAAACACACCATGAGTGCATCTAAGAATCTAGCATCGAACCAAAAAATTGAAAAACCTGGGTAGAGGAAATGGTTGTAGGCCAAAACCTCTTCATTTTGCTTTTCAACTTCTGACTTGCCAAAAGAGAAAAATGAAAAGCAAATAGTTTGTAGGATCCTAAATTTGTGGCTAAACAGGATCTTAGCAGCCCCGTAATCCAATGTCCTCTTGTTATATGTAAGGAAACTGAGGATCAGAAAGAAGCAATTTGTCCAAGGGTGCCCAGGAAATCAGAGGAAGAGCTGGGATCAGAACCAATGTCCCTCTACTACTATTGTGCCAATATCCTTCTCCATTGCGCCAAATTGCCTCCCACAGAACACAACCCCAGAGTACATCCTGCGCAATAAAATATGGTATCCTCACATATACATCACCTCATGAACAGAGCGAGATTATGGGCATATTTTTGGGAAAATCTACACATCCATAAAGAGAGGATACTGCCAAAGGTTTCTCACATGTAACCTCTTCTTCCTGAAGTGATCAGATATGTGCATATTTGTGCATGTATACATGCAAATATGTACACACACACACCTATACATCCATACGTATCAAAAGACACACACATATATCTGACTAGCACAGCATTTTGTTGTTATTGTTGAATTGTTTCAGTTGTGTATGACTTTCCATGAACCCATTTGGGGTTTTCTTGGCAAAGATACTAGAGCCGTTTGCCATTTCCTTCTCTAGCTCATTTTATATATGAGGAAATTGAGACAAAAGGGTTAAGTGACTTGCCCAAGGTCACACAGCTAGGAAGTATCTGACGCTGGATGATTTAAAGCCAGATTCTCCTGATGCCAGGGCCAATGCTCTATACACTGCACTGCCTAGCTGTCAAGCACAGTATTTGGAACAAAGGAAATTCCTAATAAATGCTTAATGGGGATATTACATATGTATGTGTGTGTGTGTGTGTACCTCACTGATTTACATATGACATCATGTAGAACATAAGCTCTTTAGGAGCAGGGACTATTTTTCAATTTATTTCTTTATCCTCAGCCCCTGGGATAGTACCTTGAACAATGACTATTTTAGGGGGTGTTCATGTGCAGGGAATTTACAACTATGATTTCATCAATATAAAGAACTCCCAGTATGTAAAAATCTTTCCACTAATACGGATTAGCAGTTCATCTATAATCGGTAATATCAAGAAGTTATCTAGGGCGAGGGTGGGGAGTTAGAGGCTAAATAAATGGTCCAGAGTTATACAGCTACCATGAGTTAGAAGGAGGTCTTAGACACTGGCCTTCTTGCTGTTCCACCTCCCAGATTTCATAATTTTTCATTGGATGTTCCCTATACATTGAATGTGCTCCCTCCTCTAATCCTGCCTTTTGACATCCTGGGCTTCCTTCAAGACTCAGACTGAATTCCTGCCTTCTGTAGGTCTGGCTGCATTCCCTGAAAGCCATCCTCCCCTCCCCCCTCACAAGTATTGCTAGTGTCTTCCTTCTGAAATTACCTTCCATCCATTCTGTATTTATCTTATCTGTAAATGATTGTTCACATGTTCACTTCCCCATTAGACTGTGAGGTCCCCGGGGGCAGAAACTGACTTTTGCCTTTCTTTGTATCCTCAGAATTTAGCATCATGCCTGGTACATTGTAGACACTTAATAAATGCTTGTTGCCTTATAGACTCTGAAGCAATGTTAAGTGGTTACTCTCTTCTCCCCAGAAGACAAAACAAGTTCCATATTACCAACACAGGAACTGGAATCTCCTCGTTATTCCAATACAGTGGCATTAGTAGCATGGATATCAGAATTTTCTTCCACCTCTCTCTCTCTAATTCAAGGTGTGAAGACAGAGGCTATCTCCAATGTGTTCTGGACATCCAGAATCTTCTTGCAATCTGTAGGAGGCTTAGGATCTCCAGTTCAATGTATGCAGTTTATTGATACAGCCACATCTCCTTGTCCCATCCACTATGAGACTCAGGATTAGGAGAATCTAGATATGTTACAGAATTCCATATGTATTACGTTAATTTGAGTTTACGAGCTGATTTCACTTCCAGATGAGATATGAATTTTTAAAACCAGGGATTATTAAGTACAGGGAAGAATGAACAAAAGCCCTTCTTCAGGGATTTATGAATGCTACCATATAGAGGAAAGCTGGAGTTTATTATTGCTTGTAGATATGCATACAAATGTAGATGTATGCATATATATTGCACATAAGATATACACATATACTCTTAAAATACAAGAATATGGGCCAAAAGAAAGGAGGGAAATGGTTTTACCCTTATTTTGCTTTTGTTTTTCCTCAATTTCATTTGCTTTCTATTTGAAAAAGATCTTGAGAACAAAGTGGGCCTTGTTACGCCTGCCTCTATATAGCTCTTATGGTTTTGTTCAGTTTATTTTAGGCGGCAAGGGAGGGTTCTTGGTTGGGGTCATAGAATCCCATCAATGGTTAAATAGGAGTTAAAAAGGAATTTTCTAACCCTAAACCTAACTCTAAATTGTTGGTTATCTATGACCTCTAACTTCAAATCAGCTCCACACGTAGTCAGGAAAAAGAATAAAATTCATTTTAGCATAGGGACACACTTTCATTGGCTTTGTTAAATGCCTTTAGATCAAGGGTTCTTAACCTGAGATCCATATATCCTTGTGGTTAGATTTTAGGAGGTCTGTGATCTTGGATGGGAAAAAAAAATCTATATTATAGCAACCTTTAATTGAAACTTAGCATTTTCTTCAATTATTAAAATATTGCTATAGAAAGACTCCATAGTTTTCATTATACTGTCAAAGAGATAATCTACACACCAAAAAAACCCAACATTAAGAACCTATTCTTTAGACTTATGTGATAGCCCATTGCCTTGGCTAAGACAAACTTGGCTAAGACAAAGAACTGCTTAACTACCTTTTTAGGGAGAGAATTTCTATAAATGGAACCTCAGAAAATTGGAGCCAAGAGAGTAGTGGATTGTTTTGAAGCACTAACATACAAAAGACAGTAGCAGAGAGAAGGCCTTAGCCATAAGACCATTGGAATTTGGAGCTACGACATACCTAGAAGAAATAATGTACCTAGTGAAGACAATAGAGCCAACACAGAACAAAGATATAATGCCCAGCAGAGGGCAGCATGAAGACCTCACCAGAGAATATTGCTGGGTCTGCAATATTAGAAGTTGTGAGTTGCCTTGTTCATTTACATGTCATGGCCATATATGTTTCCTTTGTGTGTGTTTCCCTCATGTGAACTCTGAACTCTGGGGGGGGGGTGCCACTTCATGCAAGTTTCCTGAGTACATGTATTCTACACATATTATAGATAGATAGATAGATAGATAGATAGATAGATAGATAGATGATAGATTAGATAGAGATAGATAGATAGATGATAGATTAGATAGAGATAGATAGATAGATAAATGATAGATGATAGATTAGATAGAGATAGATGATAGATTAGATAGAGATAGATAGGTAGATAGAAGATAGATAGATGATAGATTAGATATAGATAGATAGATGATAGATTAGAGATAGATGGATAGATAGATGATAGATGGATAGATAGATGGATCGACAGATAAATAGATAGATGGATGGATGGATGGATGGGTGAATAGATAGATAGATAGATAGATAGATAGATGGGTGTATATAGATATAGATATATTTATGCCATTTGTGTATTCCTTGCATGTAGCCCTACCTCAGCTGGTGGTGTTGTAATCTGAGGAAGAATTGCTCTATGTCTATACACTGAGGATCTTTCCTTGTAGTTTTATTTGCTATGGTGTTTGATTAAACGTCTCTTGTATTAATGTTCCTCTGGCTGACTGGTAAAAAGAAACACATTGCTGGGGGCTTCTTAGCTATGGTTTTCAAGGAGATGCTTATCTACAGAGTATTTCAAATCTGGGGTAGCTTTTCTCAGGGCCAGTGTATGAAACAAAGATGGTCTAGATTCCTGGGAACAATTTTGGGTTTATTCTAATAATAATACCAAAAGAATTTTGGTATCTTGGACTTCAAAACAAGGTTGCTTTGTTATACTGTCTGTCCTTTCTTTCAAACTTCAGTGTTTCTCCACATATAACACTTATACTTAGGTCCCAGTCAGAGGCCCATAAAGCAATATTTTCCCCAATGTAATGGTTTCCTGCACAGAGAGTTCAAAAAACCTGGTATCCTGGAAAACATTATAAAGAAGTTTCACAGTATTAGGGGTGTAACCCACACTCTTTAAAGCCCAGTAATGTTACTTAAATATAGTCCTATGTTGAAAACACCTTTTTTTTCCATGAATGTCTGCTCATAGTTTAGAAATAATGCCCTCTCTACCTCCAAGGTAAAGTATTTGAGAAAGAAACTGAGATGTAAAGTTAATGCTCATGAAGTCTTTTGACATTTTCCTTCCAGATCTAACATACTTTAACATAAAACCAGAGAAGAGATGTTTATTTGGTTCATATTAAATTTAAATAATAGAAAGGGGATATGCCTCTTTTTCAAGTATATTGAAACCCAAATAAAATGAGAGACAGAAAGACAGAGAGAGAAATAGGAACAGAAACAGAGAAGCAGTTTTGCATAGGGGAGAGAGATCTGATCTTGAAGCCAGGTTCAAGACCCATCTTTGACATAGTGTGTGATTCTGGGCAAGTAACTTAACCTCTCAATGCTCTTACATCACTGCCTAAGCAAAGGGAATTGGTGGAAGGACCCATGAAATCACAAATCCAGTCCCTATTGCTACCTATAAATAAGGGTGGGGCTTAGAGAGTTCAGGCTAACATAGAACAGAATGTGTTAAATATGGAATCATGATTGAGAAGGGAAGAGAGTCAAGGCAGAAATTGGGGGATAGCCTGTGAAAATACCTGAAACAAATCCTTATTTGAAAGGATCTTGTGTGAAAAAAATAAATAGGCTATCTGGGTAAAACTGAGAGAGAATATGTGGTCCAGAGATAATGCTGTGATCAAAGAAGAGACATCTAGTTTTGGGAAAAAACCCTGAAGGTAAAAATGTCTCTTGAGTAGTTTTCGGGGGTTTTCTAGGCTGTTGAACTCAATTCACTTGTTTGATGGCAACTTGGAGGTACAGTGAATAGAGTACTAGACCTTGAATCAGGAAGACCTGAGTTCAAATGCAGCCTCAGATACTTAGTAGCTGATGACAAGTCAATTATCTTCTATATGCCTCAGTTATCTCATCTGCAAAATGTAGATAATCATATCACATAATTCTCAGGGTTATGAGTAAAGATTTGTAAAGCTTGTAGCACAATGCCTAGAACACAGTAGGCACTTCATAGATATTTGTTCCTTTCCCTCTTCCCCTTGCTGGTCACATGTAGAGCATGGAACGGGCTCAACTAGGAAGCTGTCCTTCCCAGTGACAAATAAGTGGAAATTATCTGGTTTCTATTCATGGTCCTTGTGGTTACATAGCAGAAACGCTAGATTGAGAAGGAGGAAAGTAGACTTTACATCTTGGCCCTGACACTTCCTAGCTGTGAGGTCCCAAGTGAGTCACTTTACTGGTTCCACAAGGACTGTAAGTAGACTTTCACTCATTAACTGATGATGATCTTTATTCTGTAAGTGGCTTAGCTGACGTCTGTGAGAACACAGGTAGTAGGGCTTTAGGAGGGTGAAATGCTTTACATACATTATCTCATCTGATCCTAGAGCAACCTTGAGAAATAGATGCTACTGTGACTATCTTCATTTACAGATGAGGATACAGAGGCTGAGAGATCTTAAGACTTGCCCACGGTCATATGGTTAGTAAATGTCTGAGAAGGAGGAAACCACATCAATGAGATCATGGATCAGTTGAAGAATTGAAGAAAACCAAAGCATGAATTGGTTAAGTGACCTGTTTGTGACTATATAGCAGAGGAATGCCTGAAAGGGGGTTAAAATCCAGCACTTTTTTAATGTGGTGTGTGTGTGTGTGTGTGTGTGTGTGTGTGTGTGTGTGTGTGTGTGTAATTTCATACATGTAGGGAAGTTCTGGTGAAGAAACTCCCTCTACCAATATGTCTTTGTATGCCCAACACCAACCACAGTATCTGGCAGATGAAGACACTTAATAAGTTCACTATAGATGTCAATTCTGCAATTTAGAGTCTTAGAAAGTTGCCTGGGGCAACTTAGGTAATTGGTTAAGTGCTTTGCCCAAGGTGACTCTGTCAGGAAGGAGGTTGGGGGATAGTTGGAACCCAGGACATCCTCACATAAAAGCTGGTCTTCCATCTCCATGGTGCCTCTCCATTTAGGTCTGTATAGCAACCAAAATGAGAGCCTCATTACTTATTTTCTTCAACTTGGGCAATTACCTTTAAGTCTCATATTTGTGGTTACTGTCCCATTTAACTAGCCAGATTCTTTCCTCTGAAAACCTGGTCCAAATCCCTTTCCAGTGGGGGAGTTGGACTTCAATAAGAGCCTTGTGTGAGTAACACAGGGCAGAATTTGGCCTAGTGAAAGAAAGAGATAATATTCATGGGGGTGGACAAGGGGAGACAAAAAACAGTTTTACCACAAGGTTAACAAATGCCCAAGGAGAGCTCAACTTCCCCATGAGCCAACTGGGGAGTAGACCATTTCCAGAAGAGTTTTATTCCAGTTGTGGAAAGACAACAAAACCCCAAAACAAAAGAAGAATCAAACTGTCAAGGCCATGCATAGTACAGGGGTCTCATTAAAATAATAAAATTTGAGAGTGGGAAGGAGCCTTAAGAATAACATGGGCCAATATGCCCATTTCACAGATGAGAACCCTGAAGTCTAAAGAGGTTAACTAGCATACTGAAGATGTTACAGCTTGGCAAGATGATTTCAGTGACCTGGCAGGAATTCAAATATGTGTCTTCTACCACCAAATTCATTGTTCTTTCCAATAAGAGCCAATGAGGCCTAGAAGAAATAATAGTGGCCTTAGCATTGGAGAGAATTGGATTTGAATCCCACTTCAATAACTACTATGTGACCATGGACAATTCATTTATCTCTGAGCCTCAGTTTCTCCTTCTAACTAAAAATATCTATAGTACTTTCCTCACAGTGTTGCTGCACATAATAAATGAGATAATACTCCCTCTCTCTCCATATGTGTATGTACATATATACATATATATGTCCTAATGTGCTGAATAAATATTAGCTTGCCTCTTGTTTTATACCAAATTCAACCAATCATTAAGCATTTATCAGTCAACATACTTTGTGTCAGAATGCAAAAGTGAGAAAGTCCCTGCCCTCTAAGAGCTTATATTCTATCAATCTGAGTTTTAAAGAGTGAAACTCCTGAAAAGAATGATTTGGGTTTACATGTTGCGGTAGGTTTTCTACCTCCAATATTCCTATTGTGCTTTATAATGTGATTTGATAGGGGTAGCTAGGTGGCACAATGAACAGAACACCAGTCTTGGACTCAGGAGGACCTGAGTTCATTCTGCCTCAGACACTTGACATTTACTAGCTGTGAAACCTTGGGCATGTCACTTAACCCTAATTACCTTGTCTCCTGTCCCTTTCTTCCCCCCAAAAAAATGTGATTTGACTTAAAATGGCAGCCAGGTGGCACAGTGGATAGAGTCAGGAAGACATCTTTCTGACTACAAATTTGGCCTCAGACATTTACTAACTGTGTGACCCTGGGTAAGTTACTTAACTCTGACTCAGTTTTCTCATTTGTAAAATGAAGTAAAGAAGGAAATGGCAAACCACTCCAGTATCTTTGCCAAGAAAAGCCCAAACAGGGGTCATGGAGAATCGAATAAAACAACCAGACAACAACAACCCTGGTAAGTGTGGGTGGGAGTATTAATGAGCAAATGAATATGAAAACAGAAAACCTAATCCCTTTCCTTAAATGCAAGTTTCCTCCAGAGCTGAACTTGGTTCAGTTGCATGCCCAGGTACAATACAGAGAGAACCAAGTGCCCTAACCCCATGGAGCCAACAACAGTACATCAGCACTAGATTCGTATTCCTGGGACTTCATACTGTGCCTTCCATTATAGTAAGGCTTACTATGTTTTTGAATTGAATTAAAATGAATTGGATTGAACTGAATTGAATCAAAATTGTTGATATCACTTCTCTCTGTTCTTCAGATTCCTCACCTGTAAAACAAGAGGTTGGACTAGATGACCTTTAAAGTTCACCCCTCCCCCTCCACTACATCAGTCTGAAATTGTGTATGCTTCTTGTCTTCTTTGCCCACCTTACAAATGAATGTATCCTCCATTTTTACCCCTGACCATACTAATGACACACTTAAATGCCATTTGTACAGTCACTTTCCTACAATAAAATTTCCTCCAAGACACTGGTTGGTATTGAAAGAGTTAATGCAACTTGTTGAAATACTTCACTTACTCTCAAAGAGTAGACTGTATTGGGAATGTGTTGGCTGCTCTCTAAGCTAGAGAAGTAGTGTAAGGGATTTCTAGATGTGAATGTAATTTGGATTTCATTCTTGGGAAAATTAAAATTTCCCTTCAAAATAGAAAGATTGAGAAATAATTACAAATGCATATTTCAAAGTATCAGTTAATATATATTTTTAAAGAATTGGGGTCATACTCTACCATCTATACATTCAATGGTCTCAACATTGTTTAAATAAACTTTTGAAGAGTCCCAGGAAATGCAAGATGGGAGGACTATTTTAGCTTTGGTCACAAGACAGCATTCTTCTCTCAATCATCTGCTTTCTTAGAATTCTTAGTTTCCTTCAAGTCTCAGCTCATGTGTCACCTCCTCTAGGGAGCCTTCCCTGATGTGACTCCTCAGCCCCTAGGCATCAGGCTTTGAATCATCTTCATTTTACCTGTATACATTCACACAACCAATCTAGAATAGTCATCAGGACTGAGAATGCTCTCCCTTCTTGCCTTCTCCATTCATCCCAGCTGTTCAACAGCTCCCAAGATGTGTATGAGATGACAATCAGAATGGAGAACTATCAGACCTTATGATCTACCTTTCTGCTCTCTTCTAAGACCCTCTGACTCCCACTTAGAAGACCAGAAGTTCCCCCAACACTGTCACATTGACTACCCACATCATTCAAGGACTTCTGGATCTTGCCATCCAAGTGACCACTGTATCCTTTGGATTTCAAGGATTTTCTATCTGTCCTGAGATTGAACTTTCTTTTATGTATTTTCTTCCCCAAGTAAAGTGTGAGCTCTTTGAATGAAGAAACTGTTCCAGTCTTCCTATTTGTATCTGCAGTGCTTGGCACATACCCTTAATTAGTGTTCATTCATTCATTCATCCATCCATCCATCCATTCATTCATTCATTCATATTTTATCCCACCTCATACCCTTCCACAAACTCGAAGTAGAATGTATGTTCCTTGAGGCTGGAACATTTTTTATTTTTGTTTTTTTGTATCCCCAGTGCTTAGCAAGGTAAGCACTTAATAAATATGTGTTGAATGTGATAGGATGATCTTAGACTAATAATTTCCCATTTGATTGTGGGGAGGAGAATAAATTCATCCAAGTATAGATAACAGTGTCTAGGAATCCACATCAATTTATTTTTGATCCTATTACTTGCCCAATGAATCTTCCTTTAATAGTCTGCTGGGAAAACTTTAAAAAATCGAAGAATCCCCCAAACATAAAATTTTATGACAACCATGTGGTTCTCTCTTGGAAAACTAGTTTGTTTTGGTTTAAAAATAGTTTGGGCTACATTAGATTATGTATGGAAAATGTTATGGTGTAAAAAGAACACATAGATGTACCCTTTGTGAAATCTTCCATAATGGACAAGGGTGGGTGGAGGTAGATGAAGAAGGGTGGAGTGGTGAGTAGAATTAGGATTAATCACTGAACTGCTGTGAGCTGATTCTGATCCTGTGAAGAAAACCTGAGGTCTGAAAAGAAAAGTATGAACCACCCCTTATTGAAAATGTTTAGATGTAGAGTGAAAAAAGCAAAACCAGAAGGAATATATACAATAACACTGTAAAGGAAAAAAAAAAAGGAAAGTTTTGAGAACTCTGATCAATGCAATGACCAACCATAAGATGAGAAAACCAAGGATGTAGAAAGCTACCTACCTCCTGAAAGAGAAGTGATAGATAAGATCAGGGTGGGGAATCTGCCACTTTCTAGGTCCTTGAGGGCAGCTTCTTGACTTAGTTCAAGTTTTACAGAACAAATCCTTTTTATTAAGGGGATTTGTTCTGTGAAGTTTGGATTCAGTTAAAGGGCTGCACTTGAGGACCTTGAGAGTCACATGTGACCTCAGGATTGCAGGTTCCCCATGCTTGGACTAGAAGCAGAGGGAAACATCATAGATACCCAAAAATGGATTGGTTCTGCTTGAATGTCTTTATTTGTTATAAGGGTTTTATTTCTACCCCCTCCTTTTATAATGACCAGGGGATTAGGAATATGTAGGAGGGAAATCGGGGAGAGCATATTATTGTCAAAAAGAAAAAAAAAGAAAAGAAAAGGAGAATCTTTGAAGCATTTAGAACATGCACAGACTAATAACAAAAGAAAGCCCAGAAGGAACTATAGACAAGCAGACCAGTTTTGCAAGTGACATGGTAAATTTATTATACACCCTAAAAAGTTATGTAAGCATGGGGGTGGGGTGGGGTGGCTTTTCAGTCAATCAATCACTACCACTACCACCCCCACTTAAAATAACTAAAGAAATGCTATGTCCTATAACATTTTTCAAGTGGAAAACACTTCTAGTTAGTCAGTCAATCAATCAGAGGGATGAACTAAGTGTGAACCAGGCCTAGACATCTCTTTTGAATCAATCAACCAAAGGCATTTCAGCTAGATACAACAGGAAGTCTGTTGGGATTGATTGAAAAGCCCTGGTCATGTCCTGTGGGACTTTTCATAAAATCATCAAGTTTGTTAGGATTTAGGGATTTGAGTAGAGAACAAAGGGCCATTCAAGTCATGCCCTAAGGAGAATGACTGAGGAGTAAAGCTCTGGTCTCCTCACATTCCTTAACCAGAGGAGGATCTGGTGAGTTTTGTAGGAATGGAGAATTGGAATTTTTTCATTCCATCTAGTAGTGTCAGGAACAGCAGTGACTGGAAACATTATCTGCTTTGGGGGCTGAAGACAAATCAGACACTGAAGAAAAACAACTTCAAGTCTATAAGAAACCCAGTACAAAATCTATGTAATGCCTATAAGGCACTTTATGAGTATCCAGCAAAGCAGAGAAAAGGCCTTCCAGCAAGAAGGTAGAAGAATTCAGGAAGGATGAGGATTGAGATAAAGTCATTGGATTTGGTAGTGAAAAGATCACTGGTTACTTTGAAGAGAGCAGTTTTGGTTGAATGTTGGAACTATAACACTAGAAAGACATCTCCAAACCCTCAGGGTTCCCTAGAAACCAGGGAAGAGAAGTAGGACTTTCCTTCTGGGTCCCAGATTGCCAATGAGTGGGTTTGGGCATACATTACAATAAAAAAGCAAGCTATAGTTCATAGAAATGCATGAATTCAAAGGAAATAATCTGTTCTACTGTGTAGAGAAAAATGCCTTTTTAAAAAAATTGGTGTTTGTTACTGCAGAAAAAAATTAAAAGAAAAAGTATTTTTTAATAAAAAGTTGCTTTGATAGGAGAGAATATATGTGTGTGTGTGTACGTGTGCGTGTGTGTGTGTGTGTAAAGTTTGATTGTGAAAACACAGACCAGACACTCAGAAACATGAGAGAACTGTGTCTTTCTATAAAGGATCAAATCCTTCCTGATTAAGGAAAGGAGGTGGATGGGGGAGGAGATCCTGTCATAGAAAAGACAACAATCCTCATCGCCTCTAATTTGGTCCCATTTGAATTAGGTGGAGAGGAAGTATAGGAAAGGAAGACTTCCACTCCCACTTTGGTTGGGGAAAAACTCTGTTCTGGAAGAATTTTCTTGTCCTTTGCAGTTGTATTAGAAGACCTTGCTTCAACCTCCTCTTTAAGATTCCTCAGGAGACTTTTGACCATTTTACCCAGCCTTTAGGACAAAACCCTCAGAAGCCTAGAATCCCTGTTAGAATCCCCTGCCTATCACATCCCTAACAAGTGCTGATATAGTCTGATTAAATCCTTCTAGTGTGGTCTTCACCACCTCCCCGTGATAGCCCAGCCCACTTTTGGACAGCTCCCATTGTTTCTGGCCATCAAGCCTAAATCTCTACAACCTTCACCCACTGTTCTGACTCCTGTTTTCCGGAGCCAAACAGAACCAACCTAATCCATCCTCTATATTCTAGCCTATAAAATGTTTGAATACAGTTATAATGTTTCTCCTGCACTTTCTCTTCTCCAGGTTAAATATGCCCATTTCTTTCCGTGGATCCAAGTACTAGACTCAAGGTACTTCACTATCTTGGTTCCTCTCCCCAGGATTGTGTCCAACTGATCAATGTTCTTCCTAAAATGAGGCTCTCAGAACTCAATACATCCTTCCATATGTAAAAACTTGCTGTAGTGATTTTCACTTTAAAACGTCATGGTCATTTATTCCTCTTTTTCTTTTTTTGCCTTTAAGGACAAAATTTTCTGGACAGCGGGTATGAGGCATGCTACTAAGAAATGAGGTAAAGGATTTCTCTCTTTTTTTTTTTAAATATGGTAAGGGCTACAGGCAAAGCTACTTTCAAAGATACTGAAGTCCTGTTGCCACCTCTGGAATTGCCAGTCCCTCTAAAAAGCTAATGTGAATAGCTTCAGAAATAGACAAAGTTGAGGGGTCTAGGGGAGAGCTTGAGGTAGGCGGATTACTTTCCTTTTGTCCTCCCCTTCACACAGTCTCTTTTTTTCCTTTGCACTGGGTTTATTCACGCCCTTCCTTTTCTCATCATCTCTGCTCACCCATCATCTTTTTATCTTTTTAGTACCTGTAACGAAATAATTATTTGGGTGATTGTTATTTAGGTATATCTGGTGAGTCCAGGAACACTCTGTAATTATCCTAATTAAAATGAAAAGAAATAGGAGTCAGCAGTGGGATGTGTCAACCAAAAATGCTAATAAAATCTTGGGCTGTATTAAAAGAGGCATAGATTCCAGGAATAAGGGAAAAGGAACAGGCATTTATTAAGCACCCATAGACTATTGCAAAAGCCTTCTGGTTGATCTCCTTGCCTCAAGTCTCTCCCCACTCCAAACTATCCCCCACTCAGCTGCCAAAATGAATTTCTTTCATTTGTGTATTTATTTAATTCTTTTCCCTTCACACCAAACATTAGTCAAGTTGTAAAGAAGAATTATAACTGATGCAATGAACAACAAGAAAAAAGAAACAAAACAAAACAAAACAAAAAAGAAAGAGAGCAAGTAGTTTGCTTCAATTTGCATTCAGACTCCGTAATTCTTTCTCCGGATGTGGAAAGTCTTTTCCATCACGAGTCTTTTGGAGTAGTCTTATAGCCTTGCATTGCTGAGAGGAACCCAGTCTATCAAAGTTAGTCATCACACATGCAATGTGTCTGTAATTGTGTACAACGCTCTCCTGGTTCTGCTCCCCTCACTCAGCATCAGTTTATATAAGTCTCTCCAGGTTATTATGAAATTTGCCAAAATGATTTTTCTTAAAGTGAACTTCTGACCATGTTACCACTCTAATCAATAAACTCCAGTGGTATCTAATTCAGGATCTAATATAAAGTGATCTGTTTGGTGATTAAAACCTTTGACAATCTGGTCCTGTCCTGGCTTTATGATTTTTTTATACTTTATTCTGTTTCGCATATTTTACAATTCAACACCACTGGCCTTTTTGCTGCTCCTCCATTCCTGCCAGTGCATTTTCACAAGCTGTGCCCCATGCCTGGAATTCTCTCCCTCTTCACCAACGTTTCCTGCCTTGTTTTGCCTCTTTCAAGAAAGAACCCAAATCCGTCTCCTGTAGGAAGCATTTTCCAGAAGCTCCATCCCTCTCCCTCTGCCACTGTTATTTGTATATATTTTACCTATACTTAGTTATTTACATGTTGTCTTCACCATTAGAATATGAGCTCCTTGAGAAGAGTGGCTATTTTTACCTCTCTTTGCATCCTGAGCACAGTGCCTGGCCCTTACATGATAAGCATGCAATTCAATGCTTGTTAATGGCCTAATTGCTTAGTTCTGGGTGCCATGGTATAAGTGAAGCATTGATAATAAGCTGGAGAGAGGCAAGAGGAGGGACCCAGGGATAGCAGAGGGTCTTGAGGATCCATGGTGTATGTTTGACTTGGAGAAGAGAAGACTCAGAAAAGATATAGTTGCATTCAAGAATTTAATGGGTGGTCATATAGAGAAAAGATTAAATTTGTGCTTGGTGCCAGGGGGTAGGACAAGTACTAAGAGGCAGCAGAAGTTGCCAAGGGGCAAATTAGGGTTCCATGTCAAGTGAATTTTTCTAATAATTCAGGCTGTTTCATGTGTAATCATCTTTTGTAGTAGACTATGTTATAGAAATTCTTGTTTTATTTCAAAAATAAAATAAAATAATTTTAAAATAAAATTAATAAAAATGTAAAAAGTAAGTCAAAGTAGAAAAAGGTATCCACAAGTAGATTGAGTCTCCTCTAGAAGTGGCAGGTTTCTTCTCACTAGAGGTTTTCAAGTAGAGACTAAACAACCTTTTGTTGTGTATATTTTAATGTGAGTTTCTTATGGCTCTGAACCAGAAGGCTTCTAAGGTACCTTTGACTCCAAAATTCTGGGATTCTTTGAATTTTTTCCATCAAGGAAGTTTCTCATGAAGTAAATTTTGCCAGTGTGGTAAGGATTTGACTTAATCCATGCCACCAATGGTTGGGGCAGGAGAGAATACTGTGGGGTGATTGCCTCAGTACCCTATGGTTCTCTCAAGTCAGTGAGGTACCAAATTCATTAGCATTTTGGGGGGCCACATCACACTGCTGATCATATTGTGCATGCAGTCCAATAAAATACCCAGGGTGAGAGTGCCATAGAATAACTTAGCACAGACTTGCTCTGTGAGAGTGCCACAGAAGACGCTAGCACAGATTTGCTGTGTAAAAGTGCCATAGAATGACCCAGCATAGACTGGCTCCTTAAGAGTCTACCCCAGGGGGCGGAGCCAAGATGGTGGTGTAGGAGCAGCAACATATCACAGCTCTCACATAGCCACCCCAAAATACTCATAAAATATGACTCTAAACTAATCCTAGAACTCCAAAATGCACACAAATATACTTTCCACTAAAGTCAGCTTGGCTACGAGGAACCATATCAGCACTGCAAACTGAAACCAGCCTGCCCTGAAGCTGGGGCTGTGTCCAGGGGTGGCTGAATGAGAGGAGCCTAGCCCTGGCTGTAGCTTCAGGTAAGTGGATTGGCGGCAGCTGTGGTAGTGTCAAGAACTAGGTCAGTGGGGCTTGCGAGGTTGTGGGAGAAAAGCAGGTCCAGCCACAATGCCTCCAGGGCTGAGAAGGAAAAGGCGGAGGTTCTGTACCCGCCTCCGCACTGGGGCTTCAGCACTCTCGGCCTGCAGACTGCAGGGGGACCAAGCGATCATTCAGAGGCCAAGTGCTCTCGCGTTGAGCAGCCTGGATCCAGATCACAGTCTTGGGCTTTGGTCCTGTGGTCCTTTTTCCTTCAGTGAGCCAGAAGTGGGGGAGGGACCCAGCAACTTCCTGAGAGCTACAGCAGCCGGGAGGACCCCAGCAATTTGGGACAGAGCTTTCCTCTCTAGAAGCAGAGCTCCATAGAGATTAAAAAAAAATCACGCACTGACCAGCCATGAATAAGAACAAGCATGAAAAGCAAAGTAAGAACAGCAACCAAACCCTAGATTCCTTCTTTGGGGAAAAAAAGGACCAAGGCAGACAGAGGGAGGAGGACAGTGCAGCCAGAGCTCCCCAACCAGGGGCTTCCAAGAAACATAAAGATTGCCTTAAAGCTAGAGATCAGCTGAAGAAGGATTTTGAAAACCAATTGAGAGAAGTGGAAGAAAAATTGGGAAGAGAAATAAGAATGTTGCAAGAAAATCATGAAAAGAGAGAAAGCAATCTGACTGAAGAAATTAACACCTTAAAAAATAGATTAACTCAAATGACAAAAGAGGCCCAAAAAGCCAATGAGGAGAAGAATGCCTTAAAAAGTCAACTTTGCCAGATGGAGAAAGAATCTCAAAAGCACTCTGAAGAGAATAATTCCATCAAAATTAGAGTGGAGCAAATG
>CM053584.1:36581496-36626841 GCA_028627135.1 Pseudochirops cupreus
ATATATATATATATATATATATATACATATATATATCCTTTTCTGTTCTCATTAAATAATCACTAGAGATTTATCATATTTAAGTTTTCTAATAGCTTATTCAGATCCTTAATATCTTTCTTATTTCAAATCCAGCCTCATGCTCTTACTAGCTGGGTGACCCTGGGCCAATCACTTAATCTCTGTTTGACTCAGTTTCCTTATCTGTAAAATGAGAAAGATAATAGCCCCCACCTCCCAGGCTTGTTGTGAGGATCAAATGGGATAATATTTGTAAAGCATTTTGCAAACCTTATAGCACTATGTGAATGTTGCTATTATTATTATTACCATTAATTAATTTGATTAGATTTGGCTATGCCTGGAAGGAATCCATTGAAATCTCCTACCATTATTGTTCTGCTGTTTATGTCCCAATAACTCATTTAATTTTTCTTTTAAGCATTTGAGTGCTATGCCATGTGGTCTATATATGTATATATGTTAATAAGGCAACTAATAAGGCACAGTGAATAGAGTGTGTGACCTGGAATCAGTAAGAATTGAGTTCAAGTTCTGCCTCAGACACCGAATAGCTATGTAGCCCTGGGCAAGTCACTTAATGATGGAGCCTCAGTTTTTCTCATCTGTAAAATGGGAATGATAATAGCACCTCTACCTCTCAGACTAGTTGGAAGGATCGAATGAATTAATAACTGTATATGTAAAGCACTTTGCAAACCATAAAGCACTTTGTAAATAGCAGCTAGTTTTATTATTAAGTACTGATGTTAAACATTATCTATGGTACCTTTTGTTATAATGTCATTTCCCTATTTAACTTTTTTTAATTTTTCCTGTTGCCTTGACTGAGATTATGATTGTTTCTTTGGTCTCTTTGAGGTCAGCTACAGCACAGTAGATGTTGGTCTGGTGCTTTATTTTAAATCCTCATGAAGATTTGTATGTCAAATATATTTCTTGTAAACAACACGTTGCTAGATTCTGCTTTTAATCTTTCTGCTACTTTCTTCCATTTTACTAGTGAGTTTATCTCATTCACATTCACAATTATGATTGTTAATTATGCATGTCCTTTCTTCCTACTCTCATACTCTCATTTCTTCTTTTTCCTCATTGTCCTCTCTTTTCAAAGCAAAAGAGAATGGTGAGACAGATGGAGTGTGCACAGCACAAGCTAAACTCTTCTCTTTCCCTCATTCAGATCCCAAAGGTTCTTGTCCAATCTGTCTTTCCTTTTAAATACCTTTTTGTGATTCACCCTCAAAAAGATGAGTTTGTTTTGCATTTTAATCCTGAACCTAATTACAGGACTGACCTAAGATAGGCCTGGCCCAGAATACCAGTCATTTTACTTCTGCTGATATAGGATTGATTTGGAAATGTTTATGAGAAATGGTATCTCTGCATTGGCTGGTGGCAGCAGTGTCTGCATCATTGGGAGTCTAGGATAGGTTTTGGGTAGAAGGAGAGGGTATTTGTTAAGTTCAGGATGGCAAATATAAACATTTTCTTAAAACTTCAAAAATGGAAAGGATGCCTGCAAATCACTAAAAAAATAAACAAAGTCAGTTTCATCATTGGTGATGTCGCTCGGTGCTCGCCATATTCACTGCTTTCTGACTCTCCTGGAAGAAAGCATTCGTCATATATGTCATATGTGTCAAGCCTTTCACAGTTTTCCCAATATATTTCCAATATATTGCTTTGCCAATCATCTATACATTGAAATCACAAAGGAGTCAAGAATATGTTACATAGACTTGCTTTCAAAAAGTTCTTTATAGAATTTCCTTCCTCTTCAGTCTCTCCAAAAGATATATAGATAGCTAGGTGGCACAGTAATTATATAATCTCTGAATTATGTAATAATATAATATAGAGCTATTATTATTCATTATGAGCACTGTAAGACCAGATGATGATTCAGTTTAGAGTAGTAAATTGAGAGCTGAACTTGTGGTCAGAAAGCATGAAATTCAAATACTGCCCAAGATATGAATTATATATTTGGCTAGGTTTAGGAAGCTTTGTCATGTTCCAAAGATCATCTTTAAATTATCAATGTGGTCGAGAAGGCATGAGATTCTAGAAATTAGATCACGTGGTCTTCCAGTACACCTCTGAGAAATAATCGCCTAGGTTAGGAGACAAGACCACTTTCAGTTTTGGCCAGGTCTCCTTCTCCTTCCCTTCTTTGCCATATTCAAATGGCCCAGAGGATGTTGGATTTTGCCATCTTTTCATCAGGGTCCTAGTATTATCAGCAGCTCTCATCTTCCAGTGGGTAGTCTATGGTGTCTCTGCATTGGCTGGTGGCAGCAGTGTGTGCATCATTGAGAGTCTAGGATAGGCAGGACTTATGGCTCTGCTAGGTTCTAGCAAAGAGACTACAAAATGTCTGAAGGGAACATCATAAGCACCCCAAAAATGAGAGAAAAGGACATATAGGAACTCTGAGTCACCCTGTGGCCACATGTCCTTTCTAAGCTTGAGTTAAATTTGCCCTGGATAATGTATATACTTGTTGGAGAGTGTGTTACAGACTTTTGGGGGTGCAGAAGAGGAAGAAGAGGATGTTTTGTACTAACACTTGTATCACCCTAGAAAATAGACCTTCCTAAATGTTACTTAAGGCTGACTAACTAAATAATTTTCATCTGATAATCTTAAGGGAAAGAGCGTTGGTTAGGGCTCGAAATCAAGAGCACCAGCTGAGAAAACAATCAACCCTGAACCCTCGGGGGTACCCTTGGAACTAGTGTAGCTCTGGGAACCCGACTTGTCAGTGAGCGTGGGAGTTGGAATAGGGATTCTCAGAGCTTGCATAGGCTACATTTAGAAAGAAGAAGAAGCACAAATATTTTCCAAATTCTTAAAATAACAAAATACTGAGGTTTGTGTTGATCAAGGTCTATGGCCTTCATTTCCAAGAGGGCTCATCCATGTTTCCAGATGTTTCTCTGATTACCAGTATCAGTTGGGAGAAGTCATTTACCACTCTAAGGGGACCTTGGTAGGTTGACATTAATTTCTGATCTGAACCCCAGTTAGGCCTTGTGGGCCCCTAACAGGAGGATCATTGAAGACAGGGTCGATGGGAACCACTTGCTTTCCCAGTTATGTGAGTAAATACAGCTGTGCTGTCAGCCAGCATGTCAAGGCAGGTGGATCTTGTTTTCCTTGAAAGACCCAAATTAAGGATTCAATGTCAAAGGCCCTCTTCTCTCAGAAATAAGATAGGATTTTTTTTGAGTGGTTCTTCAAGGATAAAATATCCCCCATTGATTTTTTGAGTTCTAGAATAGAACAGTGGCTCTGGATTATGTTTTCATCTATTTTTCAGAAGAATAGTAAATTAAACCCAAACACCCCCAGAGAGGCTTCCTTTGCCAAATGGGGATTTGTCTTTCCAGTTCTACTGACTAAGCCTCCTTTCAGATCTCTGGAACCAAGACTGTGGCCTTCAAGCTTGAGTCTTTCAACAGTCATGCTTTTCTTTAAAAAAATCATAATGGTCAATTTCAGGTTGTCTCCAAAACAGAGCAGTTTCAGAGTGAGTTTTGCTTAATTCTTGCACTGAAAAAGAGAGAAAAAGCCTGCATCAAACACCTTAACCTTAATGAATTTGCTAAATCTGGGATCCTTTTGGTCACAACTAATGAGCCTTTAGTCAAAGAAGCAATGCAGGTACCTCTGGATTGTATTAACATAGTCACTCTCTGGTGAGATTCTGGGGGCCAATAAGTCGAATTTTATTATACTATTCCATTTTAAATGCCTTATTTAAGGCTGACTAACTAAATAATTTTCATCTGATAATCTTAAGGGAAAGAACGTTGGTTAGGGCTTGAAATCAAGAGCACCAGCTGAGAAATTAAAAATCTTAATTACTGTCTAGTGCCCAGTGAGTTTATGAGATTCCTTTAGCTGGTGAATTGAGTTGAGTGCCGGCAAAGCTAAGTGCACAGTACACAGTCAGAAAGACTCATCTTTCTGAGTTCAAATCCAGCCTCAGACTCTTACTAGCTGTGTGACCCTGGGTGAGTCACTTAATCCTATTTACCTCAGTTTCCTCATCTGTAAAAGGAGCTGGAGGAGGAAATGGTAAACTACTCCAGTATTTTTGTCAAGAAAATCTCAAATGGGGTCATGAAGAGTAGAACATGACTAGATGACGAAATAACAAAAAGGTGTATGTCATAATATAAGGTCTGAAATCAATACAATCTTTACTTTCTCAGGACAGGTTAACTTACTATGGTAAAATCATCACCTACCAGGTTCTCCCCCTCCATCCACATGAGTCAGGCTATTTTTTTCTATGAATAGTAACACATTTATTCCCAGTACTTGACTGGCACAAAGGGCAAAGGTTCAGTTCCTATTTTTCTTGATGCAGCTTTTTGGTGGCCTTTGACTATATTGACTGTCATTTCCTGGTCACATAAGTGCATAAAAATAAGTGCATAAAAATGGAATTAAGACTCTTAAGCAAATGTTCTAAGAGTGCTGGAGTTGCCACGCTCTGCCCTGCTAACCACACGTGTTTCCATATGAAGATGAGGTTGACCAAGTCTACCCAAGATAAGTGCTGCCATATTCTTATTGAATATCCTTCCTATGATGTAACTAAGTAAAGCTTGTGTTGATTGTTGAAGGCTACACGTATCTCGTTTTGTTCCAACATCAAATCTAAGCTAACAGAGAGCCATTATTCTGAGAAGGGGTGTGTAGATTCCACCAAACTGCCAAAGGGATCTATGACACAAAAACCTGGACTGTGCCAAACTCTCTTTCCAGTTACTTCATTAATTTCAAATTACCAATGTCAAAACCAGTAGTTATTACCACTTTCTGTATTCTTTTTTTTGAATCAGGTTATTTCTCAGTTTAGGCGGATAGCACAGTTAATTCACAGAACCACAGACGTCTTGAGTCTAACTGAACTTTAAAAGATGCCTAGCAAATAAATAAATAAATGAATAAAAGATGTCTAACCCCAAACGGTCTTTGGTGCATGAGTTCTGGTGCCTTTCTGATAAGTGTAGCTGTTGTGATAGGTGCTATTACCATGTAGGGATGACAACTGTCTTGATCATTCTAAAGTTTCTGGTTATTTGGGTGATATGGCCATCTATACTGGGTCTTTTTTGGGGGGAAGGATTGTGGGAATGATCTGATTTTTGCTTCATAATTGTTTAAAACAAGAGAAAAATATATCTGGGCCAACTGAGCCAGTGGAGAAGGCATAATTATGGCCACATGTAATTATTATATGTTACATAATCTTCCACTTCATCCCTAGGTGAACACTGAAAGATTAGGACAGAGTTGGAAATCTTTGGTTGTCCAAGAGATTTCTCTTTAATTGCCTCCAGCTCTGGTTTTATGTTGAATCTCAGAACAGCTGAACATATTTACAACTTCTGAATTGTGGACATCCCTTCCTGACATACTTTATTTCAGTTTTCTAATGGACTCTCACTCAATCAGGAAATGTTTGCTAAAGATAACTGGTCTCTGACATTGAGATAGGTATCATGAGGTCCTCAGAATCTCTTTTAGTGCTAGGGTTTTCTGTATCTAAAGAGTTGATAATTTAGAAAGGATGACTAAATTAACACACTGGCTTTTGGGGTTAGAGGGTCTGCATTTAAATTCTTCCACTATGTGTCCTTGTTCAATTCCCTAACCTCTTTGAAACTCAGTTCTCTTATCACTGAGAGGGTTGAACCAGATTTCTTCTAATGTCTTTTCCAATTCCAGATCTCTGATCTTATGTTTGGATCATTAGTGCATGAGATGGGGTGCATGGGGTGTTCAGGGAGGACTAGCACCTCTGATGTGAGGGCTGCCATGCCCTTTTCAGGGTCATTTATCTACCTTTGGTGTCCACCTTTCACCCAATTCTCATCTGTGCCTCCAAGAAGCTGTAGAATTCACAGTAGCCACACCCCAGTAAAGCTATCTTGGCAGATGAGCTAAACCAAGGTGAGGGTAACTAATAGACCTCAAAGCCATTGGTGCATTAAGAGGATGTCTACCCTAAGCATGTGAAGACTTTCTCCTAGTGGAATGGGTAGATGAGAACCGTTTGTTCCAATGGCCATGAAAGTGGCTGAAGCAAGTGGTTAGAGCTTGGTTAGATATCTGAGACACCAAGGTCATCTACTGCATCCCAGGCCATCCCCAGTTGTCTTGACCTTTGCTCTGCCTCTAGACTTCAATGACTCTGGAAGAGAGAGTGAAGCAGATGATTTTGTACAACTCTGGCTCACTGAGATCCAATGCACACTCAAGTTAACACGTTACCCCGTGATGTCATTGGTTCTCTTTGAAAATGGACAAGCAACAATAGTGTGTGAGAATATAATCCATTGCCAAAATGTACAATACAGTCCAAATGCTATATGAATGTCCATCAGGGCTTCAGAAAACAAAGGAAATTTCATTCAGGAGGTAGTATTTGATTTGAGCTCTTAAACGAAGAATGGGAAGGAAGAAATTTTACAAGTAAAGGGAAGAAATTTCAGGTAGAGGGATGGAGCATATATAGTAGAAAGCTGAATTTGGAGTGGAGGGATCTGGCTTTGAAACCCAGCTCTGTTACTTATAGGTCTTAGATTTAGAACTGAAAGTGATGGCAGAGGCCATCTAGTCCAATTACTTCACTTTACAGGTGGGGAAACTGAGGCTTGACAGGTTAATTGTCACAGATGATAAATGTCAGGTGAATTCAGGTCCTTTGAGAGCCAGTTTTCTTTGCACTGTATTAGTTAGATTATTTTTAATATTACTAATTAATATGTGGCTTGAGGATAGTCACTTTTCCAGCATGGGTCTAGGTTCTTCATCAGCAAAATGAGAGGGATGGGCCAGATGATCTCTCAGGTTCAGGGTCTAGATTTATGATGTCATGAAAGGCATGAGCAAAGGCATGAAAGTGGGAAACCCCACAGCATGTTTAGGGAAGGAGCACGAATAAGGATACAGGGAACAGTTTAATTTGTCTGAAACGTACAAAGGGAAAGAAATGCATTTTTAAAGTAGAGTGGGACCCAATTGTTGAAGGCCTTGAAAGCAAGCTTGTATCTACCATACATTCTCTATTCCTTTTTGGGTCACCTGCCAATTTGATTCTTCAGAGACTATGGAATTCTGTGATTTGAAACCATAAAGCATCGCTGGGAGAAGAGCTGTGGGGATGTAACTTAGCATGGTAGATGGTACTTAGTAGGCACTTAATAGATGCTTAACAGATGGTCAGGATGGTTTATGCTGGGAAATTGTATAGCATTTCCCTTTAATTGTGTTCATTGTAAAAACCCGTCTTTGTGGATGCAAATATGTAGTTTGATATTCTGCTATAGATGCTAGAGAGGAATTTTTTGCTAGGAAGCCATAAACAAATAATGTCTCTATTACTTCTTATGCAGTTATATAGCAAGTCACAAGCAAGGTTGAAAATCCTATATTTCACATTTATTTTGTTCCCCAAAAGAGCAAATATTAAAGTCGGGGGAAAACTAGTAAACTGTTCCAATCCAACAATGTTTCTCTTGCATTCTATTCAAACCCAAAGCTTAAATCGTTGAGGGTTTTTGTTTTTTTTTAAGGGAAAATAGCCATCTCTCCTCAAATTAATCGGGTTACAGTGGAAAACATGTTGTAATTCTTTCCATTGCTTTGATTTCCTGAATTTTTTTTTTCTATCCACATTTGATAGTTTGGTGATTCTTTAACCAAAGTAAAGCTCTCTACTTTTGGCCACTGCTAGTAGAATTCTAAATGCGTTTTCCCCTGGATCTATATTAAAAAGAAAATTGGTATGTAGCCTAGTACTTCATTTTGTGGTCTATGGGGGTTGGGAGTAGGTAAGAGAACAAAGAAATAACACTATATTTTCAAATGAAAATTATTACAGCATACGATACTCTTGTAAATATCAAATTTAGAGAAAGGTTAGGGATTTATAGCCATCGCCATCACTCTGTCTTAATAGTAGTAATTAAATTCTTCCACTGCCTTGAAGAAGTTTTCAGACTCTTTAAATTTAACATCCTCTCTATAAAGAAAAAAAAATTGCATTATGAACCATGCGCTGTCTTCCAATGGGCCAGAATGATTAAGAGTAATACTAGCTACCATTTCTATAGCTTTTCAAAGGTTTATAAGCATCATACATATAATATCTAATGTCACCCTCACTACAATAGTCTAATGAGGAAGGTTCAGTTATGATACCTAATTTACAAATGGGGAAACGGAAGCTGTAGATGTTAAGTGACTTATAAGGATCATATAACTGGTAAGCATTTCAGGAAGATTCAAATTTAGGTCTTACTGATTCCAACTCCAGTATCCCAACCACACTGAGACTTGATTTTTCTCTTGGATGTCTCTAAGTGGATGTCTCATAGGCATCTCAAACTGAATATGTCCAAAGCAGAACTCGTTATCTTCCACCCAAAACATCCTATCCTCCAAGCTTCCTTACTTCTCTCAAGGGCACTACCGTCTTCTAGTCATCAAGGCTCAAGACTTTGATGTCATCCCCAATGCCTGTGTTGTGCTTATTCTATCTAATTCACTGTTAGTTCTTGTTATTTTCTACCTTCACATCTCTTGCACATATCCCCTCTCTCACAGCCGCCATTTTGATTCAGGCCTCGATCACCTCCCACCTGGATTTCTAGTTGGTTTTCCTGCTTCAGGTCTCTCATCACTTCAATCTGTCCTCTACTCAGCTACCAAAGTGACTTTCCTGCAGTACAAGTCTAACCATTGCACTCTCCCTTGCCCCGCAAAACACCTATTTAATGAATTCATGGTTCCCGGGCTACTGGTGGATCAAATGTAAAATCCTCTGGTATTTCAAGTTCTTCACAACCTTGCCCCTTCTTACCTTTACAGTTTCTTAGAGTTCACTCTTCTTTATGATCCAGCAACAACTATTTCTTGCATAGAACACTTCATCTCCTTATTCTATCTATGTCTTTTCACCTACTGTGCCAATACCTAGAATGTTTCCCCACTTTATCTCTAGATGGTATAGTAGGTACCTAGGCCTAGAATCTGAAACACCTGAGTTCAAATCCAGCATCAGACACATATTAGCTTTGTGACTCTGAGCAAGTCACTTAATCTCTGTATGCCTTGGTTTCCTCATCTGTAAAATGGATATAAAATAGCACCTACCTCCCAGGGTTGTTATGAGGATCAAATGAGATAATATTGTAAAGCACTTAGCACATAGTTGGCTCTTAATAAATGCTTGTTTCCTTCTTTCCTGTCTTCCTCCCTTCTTGCTCTTTGCTTCCTTGGCCTGCAAAATCCAGTTCAAATCCCATTTTCTTCATGAGGCCTTTTCCAACCCTCCATCTCCATCCCCAATTCCTTCTGAGATTCCATTTGCACTATTATCTATCTATCTATCTATCTATCTGTCAGTGTCTATCTGTGTGCATGTACATGTGTTCATTATATGTATATATTTACACACGCACGTATGTGTGTATGAGTATCACATATGCATATACATACACATATATGTATGTGTGTATATGTATATATGTGTATGTGTGTATCTATCTATCTATCTATCTATTTATATATGTGGGGAGAGAGAGAGAGAGAATATGCAGTCTGCTCCATTAGACTGTGAGTCTCTTGAGGGCAAGACTGCGTTTTATGTTTCTTTGAATCCCCAGAACTTAGCACGGTGCCTGCCACATAGTAAGTGCTTGATAAATAATTGTTATTGATCTACCTGCCGCTGAGTAGAGATATTAGATAGTGAATGCTACTTCTTAACTTCATAATCCTTGTGTCAAAGGCTCTCAAATGATAATAATAGCATTTAAATGGCTCTTAATAGATTTGCAAAGTACTTTACAGATGTAATCTTATTTTATCTTTATAAAAAGACAGAGCTAGGTGCCATTATCAGTGCCATTTACAGATGGGGAAACCGAAGCAGACAGCAGTTAAATGGCCTGTCTCCAGTCACATAGCTAGTGGGTAGCTAGTGCTCCATCCACTGTGCCACCTAGCTGCCCCTTAATTTTTTTTAAGACTGTGTCTTCTGTCTTGTGCAGACTGGAAGTGCAGGGGTTATTCTAGGCCTGATCCCACTACTGATCAGCACAGTGGTTTTGACATGTGCCGTTTCTAACCTGTGCTGGTTTTCCTCTCCCTAGGCAATGTGGGGGCTCCCTGCTCTGGGGCTGGAGGGTTCATTGTATTGATGCTGGATTTAATACAGACTCATAGTTGACTTATCCCACTCTGCCTTGGAATTCCCAACCTCAAGAGATATGTCTGCCTCAGCCTCCCTACAACCTCCCCAAGGTATGCCAGCGCACCTTACACTGAGTTCAAATCAACAAGCAATACTGAGTCCTCTATGTGCACAAAGCACCAGGACTATAATGACAAATAGCCCCTGCCCTCAAGAAGCTTACCCAAGCACAGTGTCAGAACAGAGGCTATTTACTAGGAAGTTTTCCTACATTTATGCTCTGACTGTAAATAAAAGATCCTGTGGAGTCAGGGGGCATTTATTAATCACTTACTGTTTCCTGACACATGCTGAACACCAGCAATGTGAAGAGAAGCAAAACAGTCCTCTGTGACCTCAAGAACTTTATATTCTAATGAGTAGGACAATATGGAAAAGGAAGCTGAGAAGGGGGGAGAGGGAGAAGGTCCCAAAGTGAGGAGTGATGGAGGGTGAAATCTGGAGAATCAGAAGTGAACGGCCCACAGAGGAATGAAGAGACATCATAGCTGACCAGGGGTCTGTTCCTTCACCAAAACTGTACCCCAATCCTGGATCCACTACCTCAGAACTGGCTTGAAATGGCCATATTCATACCATCCCTCCTTGATAGTTACCTATTCTCCATAACTAGCCTGACTCAGACCCACCATACTTCCTGTATCATTCTGGTCATCTCCATATTTTCCTTTACCTCATCCCTCCCACTTTCCCCCTTTCCACTTCTAGGTCTGAAAACATTAATTAAATAAACATTATCATTCCTAGAAAGGATATGTCAAGTCATTGCCCAATGATCCACACATCATCCCTATGACTTCCCCCATGAGAACATTCCCAGCTACCCATCCCCTAGATGCATTGTCTCCCTTACTAGAGTATAAGGTGATTAAAGGCAAAGACAACCTTGCTTTTTCTCTTTGTATTTCCAGCACTTAGCCCAGATCCTTGCACAGTAAATCCTTTTTCTTTCATTCATTCTGAATTGTTCTCTCTTGTGAATGGTGAGTTGGGACCAATAACTTCATGATGTTTTGTCTTCTTTTTCCTACTTTCTAGTCAATGTATTGGGGGTGAGGTGGAGTGGGGAATGGGGAGGGCAGTGGGGATGGGGAGGACAAAAGAGTATATCTGTGAAACCAAAACAAAAGTCAATAAAGCTTTTAAAATGATTTTAATATATTTGGGTTAGTTTCCTCCATTGATGAGTCCCAGAGAATTCAATTTGAAGTCAAAAGACCCCAGGACTCTACGCAGAGACTTTGTACTAAGGGGTTTACAGAGATAACATGATAGGATCAGATTGAGAGCTGGAAGGGATCCTAGGGGTCAATTTGGACCAATCTTTTCATTTTCCAGTTGAGGAAACTGGGCGTTAGCGCAATTATCTCTAACTTCACACAAGTTATAAATAAAACACCTGAGCTTCACCCAGCTGACCGAACATCAAACTAGCAAAGGATTCTTTTAAATGGATGGGGCACCACCATTGACTGGTCTTATGATACTGACATCTCAGGAAGCCAGAGACATTAATGTGCTCCTGCTCCCCTTGGCCTCCGTTGATTCAACAACAGAATAAAGTTCAAAGAAGATTGTCTAAGAATTTATTTTAAAGGCTCTCCATAGCTCCAGTAGACACTATTCAATCTTCCAACTGCTCCTAAGTTTCTCCTTGTAAGTAACTGGAGATGGAGAAAGGGAAACAGTGATACTTAAGATTCCAAGTCTTTTCACCTATTTGGGGAAGGACCCCAAATACTCCCAGTATAGTCATGACCCTGAACCACACTAATTTCTTTCATCATAAGTCTTAAGACAAGCTATTTTCACCAAAATTTGGGAGAGAATTACATACTAGAAAATATGGGAAATTTGGTCTTAGGAGATTCAGAAAAAGTCAGCCTGGATAAAAACTTTCACTCCTAAAATACCTGTTATTCCTATAAAATATCTCTGCAACAATAGTTCTGTGAAGGGATTTTGGTAGGGAAACACAAAAGGCTTAGGAAAAAATATCCCGGACTTGCTCTCCCTCTACCAAAAAGCCCTCTCTAGTTCTTGGACATCTGGTGTCAGAAGTCAAATCATTAAAAGGGGATTTGGGCTATTTTCCTAATTCAGGGGAAAGAAATCCAGAAGGTGGCAAAAGCAGGTTCTGCTGTCCTTACTTTAATTTAGCTTTCTATATACATTTGAAGACTAATGGGTTTCCTGGTAATGCTGTCGTTTTTGGAACGCATTCAGAAGGGGGCTAAAATGGAAATGCTGACAACTTCTTCCCTGCAGCAGGATGAATGGCGCCACTATAGTGCTTTACTATACAGGCATGATGCCCATAGTAACAAACATTCTCACTGCCGGGTTTTAATTTCTTTCGCAGTTTAATTTCTAAATGCAAGAAATCAGGACGAGCACTTGGCTAGCTGCTTTCCCCTTCCCATCTGTAAGAAATGGAGCATGCAGAAGTCTAGGAGTGGGACAGCTCAGCTCAAGGGTTGACCATGAGGTCATCTGTAAAATGGTGATCATAATAGGGACTACCTCCCAGAGCTGTTGTGAGGAACATAGGAGACAGCACTTGTAAAGTTTGAGCAGAGTGCCAGATATGTAGTAGGAGCTCTATAAATGCTTGTTCCCTTCCCTTTCTTCTTTTCTAACCCATGGAAGTATTTTGCATTTATTCAACTACATACATGATTCCCCAAATAGAATGTAAGTTCACCGAAGGCAGGAACTGTTTTGTTTTTGTCTTTATATCCCCAGTATCTAGAACAGGACTTAGTACATTAAACATTTGTAAATGTTTCATGAGTTAATGGTAATACTCTATAGATTTTAGATGATTCTATTTGCTAGCATATTAATTTGAAATATATGATGTTTAAACAGCTTTCTCAGTTATCATCTTATTACTTCCCCATGGAATGTTCTATTTCCATTGACTCCTATATAAAAGAATCTCTCACCTTTGTCTATTCCAGTCACTAGAGAAGGAAAATAATTTAAGCATGGAAGGTAAAATAAAGTATAAAAATTCTGCCCAAGTGTATGTGGACATGGCATCCATTAACCATGGAGAAAATTTGCCTGCCACTGAAGGTAATTCACTATTGCTATCTTGTTTCATATCTTCTTTTGAAAATCATTCCTTGAGTCAGACTACACCTGCCTCCCTGCCAGTACCGATCCTTATTTCTTCACCTTTTAGATTTCATGCTTCCTTCCCCAAACTCAGCCTCATCAGGGAGCACCTCACTATTATTTTTGTCTTTACTCTGTCATTATTTCCTAAAATATTTATGGTTACTTTCATATCCCCATATAGTGATAGAAATGATTCTTTTCGGGGGCTGACCTTGGAAAGTTTCAGCTTGTTAACAGAAATGGGGAATGAGAATGGTCTTCCCACATGTATACTGATCCTCAACTTCAGGGGTTAGCAAGAAATGACTTGCTACAAATGTTCCTTCCTCTTGTGCCAGTCAACCAATCAATCGATCAATGATTATTAAATATTTAATATGTTTAAGGCACTGTGCTATATACTGTATGTGCTGGAGAGAAAGAACCAAAAGTGAAATAGTATCTGCCTTCAAGGAATTTATAATTTGTCTGGAAGACAACATGAATAAAAACACAGAAGGGAAGAGAGGGTAATGTACATCCTGTAATCTCTTTACAAGATGTGAACTTTCTTTGATCTCAGAGTTAGAGTATATAAGTATTTTAGTCATTCAACAATTGTAATCAATCACTCACAGCTCCACTAACGATGAACCAGTAAGACTGCTCCTTCACAAGCCTCCATCATAAATTATTTCTATCTTTTGTCATCATTGGCAATCTGCTGCATGTAAGGCAGTGAGGTGGTCCAGTGCATAGAATGCTGGACCTGGAGTTAGCAAGTCCTGAGTTCAAATTCGACCTCAGACACTTACTAGTTGTGTGACCCTAGGCAAGGCACTTTAACCCTCCTTGCCTCAGTTTTCTCATTTGTAAAATGAGTTGGAGAAGGAAATGGCAAATCATTCAAGCATCTTTGCCAAGAAAACCCAAACAGGGGTCACAAAGAGTCAGATAGGACTGAAAATGACTAAACAAGTTTAAGGTGAAATTTCAGGGTTGTTTTGATGTGCATTTCTTCTGTTCTCATTGATTTGGAGCATTCATTCATAGGGCAATTATAGTTGCAATTCTTCTTTTGAGAACTGTTTATTAATATCCTTTCACCACATCTCTATTAGAAAGAGCATCTAATCTTACATATTTCTATCAGTTATCTGTGTATCTTGCATATCAAAATCTTATCAGAGGTATCTCATAAAAAATTTCTTTTTCCCAGTTAACCAGTTCCCTGCTTATCCCAGATGAGTTAATTTTATTTGTGCAAAAGCTTTTAAATTTCACCAACCGGAATGACCAATATTATCTTTTGCAATCTCCTCTGTTACTTATTTGGTTAGGAATTTATCTCCTACCCATGCCTGTGAAAGGTATACGAGCTACTTCTCTTCTAATTTTTAATATGATATGATCTTTAATATTCCCAAAATAAGCCCATTTTGAATATATTGTGCAATGTGGTATAAGATGTTGTTCTAAATCTTATTTATGCCCAGATTCCTTTCCAGTTTTCCCAGCAGTTCTCATCAAATAAGGAATTCTTTCTTAGGTGATAGTAGGAGTAGGAGTAATAGTAGTAGGAGAAGGAGGAGGAGGAGTGATAGTGGTAGTAGTAGTGGTATTGGTGGTAGTAGTAATTATAGCTGTTGTCATAGTGCTGACAGTGGTGGGAGTAGACCAGTAGTAGTAGCAACAGCTAGCATTTATATGGTACTTCAAGGTTCACAAAGCATTTTACAATCGTCTCATTTATCCCTACTACAATCCTAGGAAGTAAGAACTATTTTAAATTCAATTCACAGTTAAGGAAACTGAGATAGACAGAGATTAAATGACTTGTCCAAGGTCCTAAGTGTCTGATGAAGGATTTGAACTCAGGTCTTCCTGACTTCAAGTCCAATGTTACATCCACTCTACCACTGAATTAGGTAGACAAAGGACATTAATATCTGAAATACATAGAGAATTAACACAAATGTGTGAGACCAAAAGCCATTCCACAATGGACAAGTAGCCAACATAGTTGTACAAATAGTTCCCAAAAGAAACATTATAAATGATAATAACCTCATGAAAGATGCTCCAAATCACTAGTAATAAGAGAACTATAAATCAAAACAAGCTTTTAGCTTATGTCCAGAGAACTGGAAAAGATGACAAACTATCTAAATATTCAAACTATTCCACCTAAATATCAGTCTCCATGGTAGAGAAAACAGAAGCAAAACAGGCATAGATTACTTCTACTTGTTTCCTCCTTTCATTGGTTACTCTTGTCTCACATACCCAACAATGACTACTGCTATCAATTCCCTGATCTTCTTCTTGTACACAGTATAGTAAATAAGGCTTTGTTGTTCTTTGGATTTCTGGTAAACGTCAGCTCATTCTCAGTTTTAGTTTCCTGACTTTTCTTACAGGACCATGCCATTCTTTATTATTAATACTTAATTCATATTTTAAAATATAATTAATTCTTAGTTACCTTGCCCTTGATTCCATACTCTGTGCATGCCTTTTAAAAATTTAAGTTGGTCAGTGAGTTTTCTGTGCACTCACATTTAACTCTTTAGACAGCTATAACGATGATAATGATTATGATGATGATGGTGGTGATGATGATGATGAAGAAGAAGAAGATGATGATGATGATGGTGATGGTGGGGACGATGATGATGATGAAGAAGAAGAAGTAGAAGAAGGAGGAGGAGGAGGAGGAAAAAGAGGAGAAGGAAGAGGTAGTGGTGGTGGTGATGATGATGATGATGAAGAAGAAGATGATGATGATGATAGTGATGGTGGTGACAATGATGATGATGATGATGAAGAAGAAGTGGAAGGAGGAGGAGGAGCAGGAGGAGGAAAAGGAGGAGAAGGAAGAGGTAGTGGTGGTGGTGATGGTGATGATGATGACGATGAAGAAGAAGATGATGATGGTGGTAGTGGTGGTGATGAAGAAGAAGATGATGATGGTGGTGGTGATGATGATGTTGATGAAAATAATGTTCCCCTTAATTCTAGTATTTTCCCTATTTATTATTTTAAATTTATCCTGTATGTAGTGTATTTGTACACAGTTGTCTGCAACATTAGTCTGTGAGTTCCTGGAGTTCAGCAACTTGTCTTTTACCTTTCCTTGTATCCTCAGTGCTTAGTACAGTGACTAACACAAGACATGTGCTTAATTAATATCTGTTGACTGATAAAAATAGTAATAACTAGCACTTTTATAGCACTTTAAGTTTGCAAAGTGCTTTATGGATATTATCTTATTTCATTGGGTAATAAGCCTGGGAGGCTGGATGGAGATGGAGGTACAGAGAAGTTAAATGACCCCCCCCCCCCACACACACACACAGGTCATACAGACAGTATCTGAGACTAGATTTAAACTCAAGCCTTCCTGACTTCAGGTCCAGTATTTTATCCACTTCTCAACCTTGGCTGCCTTCTTTCTCATCAGAATAATTTATGCTTGTGCTATTTTATCCAAGGAAAAGAAAAGAAGCTTATAAGTCTTTCACAATGTTTACACATCTTCTCTTTTTCTAATGTGAATACTCTTTCCATCTATGTAGTTCAACAGTTGCTGTGGCCAAAATCTGAGTACCCTGAAGGCGGGCAGCAGCATTTATTTGTGTTTTTATCATTTGCCAGGCATTTTGCTGAGCACTGGGGATACAAGTACCAGTGAAGAGACAGATTCTGTCACCAAGGAACTTACATTGTGATAGGGGAAGGCAATACATAAAAAGTAGCTAAAAGGCTTGGGGGTGGGGGGAATATGTGGGAGGGAGAAGGTCCCTGTGTTGGGGCCTGGTGAAGTCCAGAGAGCCAAGAAGGGAATGTGGCATTGTCAACCTGGGACCATTCCCCATATGGAAATCTCCATAAGGAACTCACCAGTGGGAAAAAGGGACCAGCAAGGCAGACCTATTCCAGGATGAAAATGCCTCAGGCCTTTTGAGGGCAGTTTCAAAATAATAGGGCATCTGAGTCATGGTGGGAGAGTCTGGGAGAATTGGAAACCAGTCCATTAATGAACCTCCCCAAATGTGTCTAGGTTGATCATCAGACAAGACATATAATGCATCACCAGGACCATAGGTAGGGCCTTTCCAAAGCGCATGTCCTGACACACAATCTTAGGGAACCCAGGGTCATCTGTCTACAATGAGGCATAAGAGTAAAACTTTTGTGAACTTACAAAACATTCCTCTTAAATAAACATCAGTATTTAAATTCTCAAGACCTATGATTTCTTTGCTTGGTGAGTCCTTCCACTGATGCGGATGCAATGCAATGCAATGCATCTAGGCCTGTCTGTATTTGTCTTTGCCCTCTTAGCAGTTTGCCACTAGGGTCTCCCTGACATGCTGAGGGTTTCGCTTCCTCTTGGTATTGCAAAGACACTTGTGGAACACTTGAGTTCTCTGTTCATTAGGCCTCTCTCTTTTCATGGGACCAGCCTGTCTTTTGTGATCCTCTGTTTTCTGATGACCTCCTTGATGCCACTTCTCTTCCAAGTTTCTTATTTGTTGTATGTCGCAGCCTATTCACACCAACTATGTGTCTCACCATTGTCCTCCTCTGTGTGATGATCGTATTTTATCGCTCGGAGACTTGTGTTCCATTGCTCACAGTCATATACCAACATGGGGAGAATATTAGTGTTAACAAGGTGGGCTTTTGTTTATAGAAAGAATCTTGGGGCAGTTAGGTGGCACAGTGATTACAGCACTAGCCCTGGAGTCAGGAGGACCTGAGTTCGAATGTGACCTTAGATACTTGACACTTACTAGCTGTGTGACTTTGGGCAAGTCACTTAACCCCAATTGCCTTGCCTTCCCCCCTCAAAAAAAAAAGAAAAAGTCTCGGGTGACTTAATGGAGCTTTGTAATTTCATGAAGGCAATTTGGTCTTTTAGTGATTTTTCAGTCATGTCTGATGCTTCATGACCCCATTTGGGGTTTTCTTGGCAAATATACTGGAGAGGTTTGCCATTTCCTTCTTTGGCTCATTTGACAGATGAGGAAACTGAGGCAAGAAAAGTTACGTGACTTATGGTCTCACAGCTAGTAAGTGTCTGAGGCCAGACTTGAACTCAGGAAGATGAGTTTTCCTGCCTCCTGGCTCAGAACTCTGTCCACTTTGCCACTATGTACACACATGTCTTCACATACACGTAAACATGTATGTGCATTGATGGACAAACATTATACATTGCTCACCTAAGTGTACATCATAGTAATCTGGTATCATTATCATGTTATCAGTCATATATATATATATATATATATATATATATATATATACATACACGCACATACATCTATGTACACACATACAGTTAATCCGCATGATTGCAGATTCCAGATTTGCATATTCATCTATTCTCTAAAATGTATTTGTAACCCCAAAAATCAACACTCATGATACTTTTATAGTTGCTCATGGAAATTCAGAACAACAGAACAATTGAGTTGTCTGGTGCGCATGTTCCCAGCTGAGGTCAAACAAGGCAACTCTCTGCCTTCTTGTTTGAGCTCTCGTGCTGTCAAAAAATGTCCTTGTCATGGCCTATTTGGTGCCATATTTTTTACATGGCTATGCTTTTTCTTGGCAATTTTGCCATTTAAAGTGGTCCCCAAGCATAGCACTGAAGTATTTCTTAGTGTTCCTAAATACAAGAAGGCTGCGATGTGCCTTACAATGAAAACAAATGCATTAGATAAGCTTCATTCAGGCATGAGTCACAGTGCTGTTGGCCATAAATTCAGTGTTAATGAATCAACAATATAGTACATTCAGAAAAAGGAAGAGAAAATTAATATATAATAAGCTATTCATAAGAAATAGATATTAAATCAAATGTCTTTAAATGGAAAATATACATGAAACAAGGTTATATATTGATCAGCTGATGAAAATGTTGGGATCAGAGGTTCACAAGATCCTAACTCTAGGATCAGTGGTCCAGTATTTGCTAATTCAGTGTTCACCGCAACTTTACAGAACATAACTCCTGCAAATGAGAATTGACTGTGTTTATATAATGTACACATATATACATATATGAGATGATATAGGTACGTACACATACCTATATATAAATCCACATATTTTTGTTTGTATCAATGGACAAGTATTATAAGTTGTCTAAGTGCACATCATTGTAATCTGAGTAATAAACATTTTTCATCCACCTGATTTTGCTCATGTGAATAGTCAACCCAAAGCCTTTTATGTAGTTAGAGATCTCTTACAGCCCTGCAGTATTCTGGGGCTTGATGTAACCAACATAATGTCATCTTGCCAAGAGGAATATCTGAAAGACCTCACCATCCACAGGGAATTAAGTTCTTGTACAACTTGGACTCTGGGTTAAATCTCTGCTATCACTGCAGAAAACAATTTTAGCAGGTATACAGCTCCACTCCCCATTTTCTGTCCCTTCTGATATTTATGATCAGAGGGTCGTTGAACAAAGCAATCTCTACTGTTATGTCTTTCAAGGAAGCTTGAATAATTTGTATGTATGCGTTTGAGATACCTTGTAGAAAGAGAGCATATAAAATTATGCTTTGCTTTTCCCAAACAAATACTTTTATATAGTCAACAAACAATAAGGACAGTGGGACCTCATATGCTCCTTTAGTAAGTCATGTGATACTAATGATAGGATATTTAGGGAAGGCAATAAGTATTTACCTAGCCAGCTATTGTGATAAGCTCTTTGACACTTTGACTTTGCACAGCCCTGTCTCCCTTACATCCAATTCACTTACAGGTCAAGACATCATCTTTCTGATGCCATTGTTTCTCTTCTAGAACTGAGGAACTAACAACAACAAATGCTAAGCTCTTTTACAAATATTTTCTCATTTGATTCTCACGATGACCCCACAAGGTAGTTGCTATTATCATCCTCAGTGGAAGAGACTGAGGCAAACAGATATCAAATGATTTGACCAGGATCGTTCCTGAGGCTAGACTTGAACTCAGGCATTTCTGATACAAAGATCAATCCTCTATCTACCATCCTACCAGTTCTGTCTATATTGGAATATCATTTACAAAAACCTACTTGTTTTCCTACTGTGAGATGGTAAAACCGACTTTGACTGATTTAGCCCTAGCCCCTAGATACCTATGTGTAAGGTTTAACTGACCCAGAGACCGGTCTCCACCTCCCATCTCCCACCATTCTGCTTTTACAATATGGCCAAAGTTAATTTTCCTGGCTCCCTGTCCCTGATTCCTCATTATTTATTATGTAAAAAGAGAATATCCTTATTTAAATGGTCCAGACCATCATCACTTCACTTCAGTGGTGACAGGGAGGTCTCTTACTAGTGATGTGTTGTATGAATATGTATATTTATTTGTGTATATATGTATATGTAATATATGTATATAGGCACAAATGTGTATGTATGTATATATACAAATAGAGGTGATTTTCACATAAATTTAATATAGATAAACAAGTATTGATTTTTTTTAGCATTAATAAGGTTCAAGTCCCATACACCCCCACCCACCATCCTTTGGTATCTCAGCTACCTTAAGGTACCATGTGAAACAATGACCTCATAACTGTGTTGCTTCCAACATGGATTTTCTCTATGTACACTTAGTTTAACTCAGGCTTTAGTTTCATCTGGACTATGGCAAGAGCCTTCTAACTGGTCTCCCTGCCTTAAGTGTCTCCCCACTCCTGTCCATCCTCTACTCAAGTCACCAAAGTATTTTTCCTAAAGTCTAGGTCTGACCATTATTCCTTCTTCCTCCCACTACCCAACAAACTCCAGTGGCTCCCTATTACCTCCAGATAATATAAGGTAATAAAGTCTTTTGTTGGGTCTTTAAAGCTCTTCACAATTTGGTCTTTTCCCTTCTAGTCTTTACTCCCCTCTCAATTAACTACTCTGATTTAACCACACTGGTCTACTTGCTGTATCTTGTACATGATACTACATCTCCTATTTCTGTGCTTTGCATTGGCTTTTTCCCAAACCTGAAATATTCTCACTCCTTGCTTTGGTCTTTTAAAATCTCTAGATTGCTTTACCACTCAGCTCAATTGCTGCTTTCTACAGGAAACCTTTCTTGATATGCCCCAACTGCTAGAGTTTCCCTCTATGATGTATGTATCTTGTGTGTGTGTGTGTGTGTGTGTGTGTGTGTGTGAATGCGTGTGTGTGTATCTTTAGTTACATGTTGTCTCTCCCATTAGAATGCAAGCTCCATGAGGGGAAGGACTGGTTTTTTGCCTTTCTTTGTATCCCCAGTACTTGTTTATTTAATTTTTGTTAACTAATTGATTAGTGTCATTGCTACCTTCTCTACTACCACATCTGGTTCTGTGATATTAAGGTCCAAGTGTAGTGGGTCTACTGTTCTTGGTGGTGAAAATAGTTCTGGTATGAAAAAAATCTTTGCAGATCTTTTTCATTTTTCTTTTGTTTGTTGTCCTTTTTTCCTTAACTGGGTCTTTTGCCAAATTTCCTTTGCACCAGTTTTACCCTCTGTTTCACTCTATTTTATGAGGTGATACTGATCTAATATTCCATCATCCTTTTCTGTAAGATGTTGCAAATGACTTTATAATCTAAACCAGGGTTGCCTTTGGCTGATGCCTCTTTCTGTTTGGCACGTGAGTTAAAAGCTGGCTGACCAAGACACTCTTTGTTTCCTTTTTTTTTTTAACCTCTGTTTTAAGGCAATTGACTTATGTTGATTAAATTTCTGTATGAGATCATTGTAATTAGTACCTATGTCCTTTCATTCATTTATTACTCATTTCTTGTTATCAATCACTTATAGATCAGGATTCAATCATTTCAGTTGTATACCATATATTTTCCTCATTTTTATTCTTTCCCCTAGCTTTGTAATAATTTTAATCTTTGCTCTAGGAATTCAGTGAGGGCAGCTGATATAGGAATGACTCTTACAGTATTATTTGTCTCTGTTTCATGGGTTTCCATGGCTAAAGAATTCATCACCAACTAGCCATCCCACTGGAGATGAGCCTCTTGATGCTTAGTTAGCCTGGGCCACAGCAAGCAGACTTGGTGGGTTGCCAAGAGTATAGCCAAAGCCTTTCCAGAATGGTAGCTTGTGTCCTCCTGGCACAGCCTCTGAGAGCTTAATTTCCCACCTCCATGACAGGAATAGGCATCAGGAGAGAACTTTGTGGTAGCATCACTCCTAAATGTTTTTTTAAATAAATGCTTAGTTTAAGCTTTTGTTATTATCACAAAGTTTTCTTCATATTACTCTGTTAACAAGTCAATAAAACTGTTTATGATTATTCCTGAGAAATAGGCTACAATGCATCAGATGAAGTAGGCAGAAGACATGTGCTATTTACCCAGTGTAAGAACACTTAAATAGAGCATCATAGAGAGAGGTCGGCAGCACAGATATAGATCAAATATATGGGCTCAAAGCTTACTCTGATACTCACCTGTGTGTCTTGGACTTCACCTCCCTGGGCTTAAGCTTCCTTCTCTATGGCATAAGGAATTGGAACTATAGGATATCCTAGCTTTGGCTTGTACATTCTTCTTATAATATCCCTCAGTTGTGTAAAAAAAAAAAATCATACTACTCAGATTGGATAGCAGACGACCTAGGATAATTACGTGCCTCCTACTAGTCTCTGGTCAAAATATAAAAATAACCCTTCCTTGTGTGCCCCGAAACCATTTTACGACTATAATAAGTACAACTCCTATCCTAGCTTTTCATTCCCCAATTTACCTTTTTACCCAAAAGCCCCAAGTAAGTAAATATTGATAGATTACTCCCTTCAGGTTTTTGTTTTGTTTTTAGTTGTCTATCAACTATACATATCTCTACAACATCTTTCACGTTCACATTCCATTCTCCAGTCACATAGGCACTATCTTAATCTGACCCTAATCCAACTCTCACCTGGACTATTGTGAGATCCTCCTGAATAATTTCCCTTCTTCCAGTGCCCCCTCCCCTTCCTATTCACCCTTTCTTCATTGACCAAAATAATTTTCCTAATGTATAGTTCTGACTGGTCACTCCTCTACTTAAAACTTCTAGTTTCTCCCTACTAAATCACAAAACCTGAGGACTCCAGAGGCCATCTATTCCTACCTGAACCTGACCAAGAATCATCTCTACATCTTCAAAATGTGGTCATTGAAGTTTTACTTAAAAGGCTCCCAAGAGCATGGATCCCATTACATTGTAGGAGAGAGGCCATCTTATTTTTAGTCAGTTCTAAGTATTAGGAAGTTTTTCCTTAAATCAAATCAAACCAAAATCTGCCTCTGAAATTTGTTGCTACTACCCACTAGGGACAAGCAAAACAAATTGAATCCATTAAATCAAAGCCACCACTGTCCCAAACTTAAAATACAAACTCCCTACCCTGGTTTTCAGACCCTCTTCCTTCCATCAGGCTTCAGTCTATTTCTCTGGAATCATTGCCCCATAATCTCCTTCAGGCTCTCCTCAATTCAGACAACTGCTTTTCTAACTATCCTTCAGTACTGGACTTGAAGAATAGAATCTCTGTACATTCACAGACACGCTATTCTCAGTGACTGAAAGGCATTCATTCAGCATCTCTTCTGGTTGAAATCTTTCCCTTTCTTCCAGGCTTAGGTCAAGTGGCACCTGCTTTGTGAAATCTGGCTGATTACCCCAGATGAAAGCGCATTCTCTCTTCTTGAATTTTCCAAGTGTGCATCATAAGGATTATCCCTGGCATAATCAGTGTTGTTTAAACAACTTACTTATTGCTGCACACTAGAGTGTAAGCTGCTTGAAGGCAGGCACCGTTGGAACAATTAGAACTATTCAAAAGTAGATGGGCTTCCACAAAGGTAGTGAGTTTTCCCTCGTTGGACATCTTCAAGAAAAGACTGAATGGAAGGCATATTATAATGGGGATTCTTTTTCTGAGTATGGATTAATCTAGATGGCTTCTAGTTTAAGGGACTAGATAAAAGTCCATTCTACCCCTAAAATTCTGTGATTTGGTGTCTTTTCCCACTAGGATTATAGATATAAAAGTACCTGTAAAGGTCTCTATTGAAAACATCTTTTTTTAAAAGAGGCAAAGGACCTTGAAATTTAGATGGACCTCCTTATTTTCCAGGTGAGGAAACGGGAGCCCACAGAGTGAAGTGACGTTTCCAAGCGACATCAAAAGCAAAGCCATGATGGTGGAGTACAGGCAGCAACCCAATGGAAATCTCCCAACATTCTCCTCTAAGCAACTTTAAAAGAAGGAATCACATTGAATTTTGTAGCTGCAGAGCCAACAAAATGTCAGAGTGAGACATTTTTCCAGTTCAAGACAACTTCGGAGGTCAGCAAGACAGATGTGTGACACTTGGGTGGGGGCAGCATGGAACACACACTAGGGCAATATTAGCAGTAGGCCTTGGGGGCAGCTGTGAAAGTAGCAACAGCAACTTAGGGAGCTCTTGGGGTGGCTAGGTGGCACAGTGAATAGAGCACTGGCCCTGGAGTCAGGAGGACCTGAGTTCAAATCCAGCTTCAGACACTTGACACACTTACTAGCTATGTGACTTTGGGCAAGTCACTTAACCCCAATTGCCCTCCAAAAAAAGGCAAAAAAAAAGCAAAAACGAAAAAACTTAGGGAGCTCCAGACATGGCAAAGAGATCAGCAACTGATCAGAAGGACATTACAGGGGCTTTTTGTTGGTACTGGGTACAGGATTTGATTCTGTTTGGCTGCTCTTGTTCTTGTGTAGTGCCCATGGGCAATTCTGAATCACAGTTCCACGGTGGAGAAGAGTGCTTGTTGTAGGTTACAAAGGAGCAGGGGTCCAGATTGCAGCTCCAAGACAGAGAGAAGAACTAATGGGTGCTGGTAGAAGAGAGCAGGGAACTTGGACACAGTGCTAGACACAAGAGGAGCACTAGTGCTTGTGGTTTCAGGGAAATAGAGGCCCTTCCTGGGAAAAGACCAGTGCACAGACCAGTAGAACAATAACTACATCTCTTTTCAGATCACACTACCTTAGAAGCAACAAAAACTTGCAGACCCCCAGGACTATCTCTGAAATAATAGCATGAAAAAATCTGAAGCTTAGGACAGTACCTCCCCACTCCCAGGTGAACAGAGCCCAACTTTAACACAAAGATCAATGTCAAGAAATAGGCTAGGAAAATGAGCAAACGGCACTAAAAGAATTCTTCCCCCTCCCTCCCAAATAAAGCTACTACAGTGGCAGGGAAGACCAAGACACAAACTCAGGAGAAGATACCAACATGAAAACAGCTACAACCAAACCTCAAAGGAAAATGCTAATTTGATAACAAGCCTGACAAGAATTCCTGGAAGAGTCAAAGAAAGATATAATTGGGAAAAGAAATGAGAGTGATGCAAGAAAATTAAGAAAAGAGAATTAGCAGCTTGGTAGAAGAGGCAGAAAAAATATTAAAGAAAATAACACCTTAAAAACAGTATTGGATTAAAGGTACAAATATTCACTGAAGAAAAGAACTCTGTAAAAAGAAAAACTGGCCAAATGGAAAAAGAGGTAGAAGAGCTTACTGAAGAAAATAATTCCTTAAAAAGTAGAACTGGAAAAGTGGAAGATAATATGCCATGATACAAGAAATAAGAGAATAAAAAAAAGAAGAAAATGTGAAGCATCTCATCAGAAAAACAACCAAGCTGGAAAATAGATCAATGAGAGATAATTTAAGAATTATTGGACTGTCAAGAAGCCATGATGAAAAAAAAGAAATTAAATATCACATTTCAATAAATTATAAAGGAATGCTGTCCTGATAACTTAGGTCCAGAGGATAAATAGAAATTGAAAGACTCCACTGATCACCTCCTGAAAGAGATCCCAAAATGAAAACTCCCAGGAATATTATAGCCAAATTCCAGGGCTCTCAGGTCAAGAAAAAATTATTGCAAACAGCTAGAAAGAAGCAATTCAAATATTGTGGAGCCACAATCAGGATCACATGAGATTCAGCAGATTCCACAGAGTGGAGGGCTTGGAAAATTATAATCTGGAAGGCAAAGGAGTGAGGATTATAACCAAGAATAACCTATATAGCAAAACTGAGTATGGGGGAGAAAGTGAAATTTAATGAAATAGAGAACTGTCAAACATTCCTGATGAAAAATCCAGAGCTCGAGTAGAAAATTTGGCATTCAAACGCAAGATTGAAAAGCACAAGGTAAACATGAAAGAGAAATCATAAGGGACTTATTAAATTGTTAAACTGTTTAATTCTTTAATGGGAAGATGATACAGAGTGCATTGGTGTAAGACAATGACATTGGAATGATGTAAAAAAAAATGAAGGGGTGAGAGAGGGATACACTGGGAAAAGGGCAAAGGGAGGGGAAGAATGGACAAAACTGTTTCACATAAAAGAGGCACTAAAGGAAGAGATTTTACAGTGGAGGGAAAAACAGGGGAGAAAGTGGGCAACTCTTGAACTTCCTCAGAATTGGCTCAAAGTGGGAAGAATATATATACATACAAAGATGGGGATGGAAATCTTTATTACCCAACAAAGAAGTAGGAGGGGAGGAGGGTAGAAGAAAGAGGCAGAGGGGTGTGTGAAAAAACAAGAGATTGTATTATGGGACGCAGTGGTCAGAAACAAAACAGACTTCTGAGGAGGACAGGGTAAAAAGACAGAGAGAAGCATAAAAAGAAGAAAACTGGATGAAAGAAAATATATAATCAGTAATAATAATTGTGAATGTGAATGGGATGAATACACTCATAAAATGGAAGTGGATAGCAGAATAGGTGAGAAACCAGAATTCAACAACATATTGTTTACAAGAACACACTTGAAACAGAAAGACACAAACCCAGAATTAAAATAAGGGACAGGAGCAGAATCTATTACGCTTTCAACTGATATAAAAAAAGGCAGGGTGGTAAACATGATCTTAAACAAGCTAAAATTGGTCTTAAATTTAAATAGATAATCAGGGAAACTACATTTTTCTAAAAGGTACCATAGAAAATGAAGATATATAAATTTTTTTACAAGTCTTTCTGATAAAAGCTTCATTTCTTAAATACACAGAAAATCAAGTCAAATTGATAAAAAAAAATGAGCCATTTCTCAATTGGGAAATGGTCAAGGTATATGAACAGGCTTTTCTCTTTTCTTTTTAAAAATTTATTTAGTATTTTGTTTTTCCCCAGTTATATGTAAAAACAATTTTAATATATATTTTTAAAACTTTGAGTTCCACATTCTCTCTCTTCCTCCCTCCCCACTTCCCTTCATTGAGAAGACAAGAAATTTGATATTGGTTGTACATGTGTAGTCATGAGAAACACTTCCATAATAGTTAAGTTGTGAAAGACTAACTGTATTTCTCTCCTTCCTATTACCACCCCTGTTTATTCTATTCTCCCTCTCCTTTCACCCTGTCCCTCCTCAAAGGTATTTTGCTTTTAACTACCCCCTTCTCCAATCTGCCTTCCCTTCTATCACCCACTTCTCTTTTAACTTTCCCTTCTACTTTACTGTAGGGTAAGATAGATATCTATAGCAAACTGAGTGTGTATGTTATCCCCTCTTTGAGCCAGTTCTGATGAGAGTAAGGTTCATTCACTCCCTCACACCTCCCCCCTCGTCTCCTCCAGTGTAAAAGCTTTTTCTTGTCCCTTTTATGGGAGCTAATTTACCCTATTCTACCTCTCCCTTTCTCTTTCTCCCAGTACATTCCACTCTCATGCCTTAATTTTATTTTTTACACATCATCCCTTCATATTCAACTCACATCTATGTCTTCTGTCTATATATATTCCTTATAACTACCCTTACAATAAGAAAGGTTTTATGAGTTACAAACATCATCTTTCCATGTAGGAATGTAAATAGTTTAACTTTAAGTCCCTTGTGATTTCTCTTTCCTTTAAGTCCCTTGTGATTTCTCTTTCCTGTTTACCTTTTCATGCTTCTCTTGAGTCTTGTATTTGAAAGTAAAAATTTCTATTTAGCTCTGGTCCTCAGGAATGCTTGAAAATCCTCTATCTCATTGAATTTCCATTTTTCCCCCTCATGGATTATACTTGGTTTTGCTGGGTAGGCGACTCTTGGTTGTAATCATAGCTCCTTTGCCCTCTGGAAAATCATATTCTAAGACCTTTATCCTTTATTGTAGACACTGCTAAAGCTTGTGTTATCCTGATTGTGGCTCTACAATTGACTTGTTTCTTTCTGGATGCTTGCACTATTTTCTCCTTCACCTGGGAACTCTGGAATTTGGCTATAATATTCTTGAAAGTTTTCATTTTGGAATCTCATTCAGGAGGTGATGAGTGGATTCTTTCAATTTCTGTTTTATCCTCTGGTTCTAGAATATCAGGGCAGTTTCCCCTGATAATTTCTTGAAAGATGATATCTAGGCTCTTATTTTGATCATGGCTTTCAGGCAGTACAATATTTTTAAAATTATCTCTCCTGGATCTATTTGCCATGTCAATTGTTTTTCCAAGGAGATATTTCACATTGTTTTCTATTTTTTCATTCTTTGGTTTTGTTTTATGATTTCTTGATTTCTCATAAAGTCATTAGCTCCCATTTGCTCCATTTTAATTTTTAAGGACTTATTTTCTTCAGTAAGCTTTTGGACTTCCTTTTTCATTTGGCTAATTCTGCTTTTTAAGGCATTCTTCTCCTCATTGGCTTTTTGGACCTCTTTTGCTATTTAACCTAGCCTGTTTTTTTAAGGTGTGATTTTCTTCAGTATTTTTTTTTGTATCTCCTTTAGCAAGTTGTTGATTGGTCTTTCATTATTTTCTTGCATTACTCTTATTTCTCTTCTCAATTTTTCCTCTACTTCTCTTACTTGATTTTCAAAATCCTTTTTGAGCTCTTCCATGGCCTGAAACAAATTCATATTTTTCTTGAAAGCTTTGGTTGTAGGAACTTTGACTTTGTTATCTTCTTCTGAGTGTGGTTTTGATCGTCCTTGTCATCAAAGTACTTTTCTATAGTCACAGTTTTTTTCCTGTTGTTTGCTCAAGTTTTTCAGCTTATTACTTGACTTTTTAACTCTTTGTTAAGGTGGGGCTCTTCTTCTAGTGTGCAAGGTGAATGATCCCAAGCTTCAGAGGTTTTGTGCAGCTGTTTTCAGAGATATTCCTAGGGACCTGTAAGTTTTCAGTTCTCTAAGGTGGTATTATCAAAGAAGAGGTGTTTACTCCTCTCCTGGCCTGTGCTCTGATCTGTGAGTGACCACAAACACCCTGGAACTGTAAGAAGGATCCGCCTTCTACTGTGGCTACAAATTCTGCTCTACTAGTGCTCCTCTTTGCCCTGGTACTGCTACCCAGGACCCAGATCCAAGTATGGGCAAAGAAACAGAATCCTGCCTGAAGTTCAGCAAAGAGACCTTTCTACTTGTGTAATCTACTTTTGAGTAGTTGTTCAACATCCTTACCATCTGTGGGCTGAGAGGTATGAAAGAAGCCACTGCTGTAGGTGCCACCACTGATTCAGTCACTCCTATGGCCTGCTCCTATTTTGCTGGGGGTGGGACTTTTCTGACAAGGCCTGCACTGGATTGGGCTCCTCTCTCAGCCTATTGCAACAGACCTTTCCTGTCGACCTTTCAGGTTATCTTGGGCTGGAAATGTATTTCACTCTGTCTTTTTGTGGCTTCTGTTGCTTTAGAATTTGCTTAGTCATTTTAAAAGTATTTGGAGGGTTTTGGGGAAGAACTCAGGTGAGCCTTTACTCTGCCATCTTGGCTCTGCCCTCCAACAGGCAGTTTTCTAAAAAGAGAAATCAAAACCATCTATAGTAATATGAAAAAACGAACTAAATAACTATGGCTTAGAGAATAGAAATGGAAACAATTCTTGAGGTACCACCTCTCACTTATCTGATGTTGTAGGAAATATGGGAAAATAAGTACATTAACAAATTGTTGGGGGCAGGGAGACTAGGTGGCACAATGAATAGAGTACTGGCCCTGGAGTCAGGAGGACCTGAGTTCAAATCTGATCTCAGACACTTAACACTTATTAGCTGTGTGACCTTGGGCAAGTCACCTAACCCCAATTGCCCTGCCTTCCCCACTCCAAAAAGCAAATGAACAAACAAATAAATGAATGCATGCATGAACGAATGAATTGTTGGGGGAGTTGTGAACTGATTCGATCATTCCTGAGAACAATTTGGAACTCTGCCCAAAGGGCTGAAAACTGCATAATCTTTGACCTATCAATATTACTATGAGATCTGAATCCCAAAGAGATCAAAGAAAAAGGAAAAGTGCTAATATATATTGGAAAGTATTATAGCAGTTCTTTTTGTGGTGTCGAAGAATTGGAAATTGAGAGGTTGCCTACTAATAGGAGAAAGATTAAAGAAGTTGAGATATACGATTATGATAGAATAATATTGCATTATAAGAAATAATGAGGGAAATGGTTTCAGAAAACCTGGAAAGACCTATATGAACTAACATAAAGTGAATAGAGTAGAACCAGTAGATCATTGTTACACAGGAAGAAACAATATTGAAATAGTGAGATGGTCATTAAAAGACTTAACTACTCTGATTAATATAATAATCTAAAACAATTTCAAAGGACTAATGATGAAAAATGCTGTCCACCTCCAGAGAGTGAACTGATGAATTCTGAGTACAAATTGAAGTATAATTTTATCTCTTAAAAAAAAATTGTAAGTGCTACGAAGGCAGGGGTCTGTATTTTACCTAAACTTTGTCTCTTCCTCTGGTTTAGTATAGTACTCTATACACAATAGGTGCTTAATAAATGTGTTCTGGATTGAATTGCATCTTTTTGAATGGAACTGCCCAAGCTTCTGATGGAGCTGAGAATCAAAATTGTTATTTAGTTCCCCCGTGATCATGATTTTTCCGGTCCCGGACTAGTAGTGTTACTGCACAAAGGTATGGTATGGATGCTTATTACTTTTTCATTAATTTTTAATTTTTATTTTAAAACACTATATTCACACTTCATGTTGTTTTTTTTCTTTTGCATATGCCTTTCTTATAGATTGTAAGCTTCTTGAACAAAGGGATTTTTGTTGTTCTTCATTTTTGTGTCTTTTGTTCCTTTTACCTAGTAGATACTTACTTAATGTGTGTATAACAGTGACTACTCTGGTCCCCACCACTTGTAGTCCAAGTATGTTGCATTTCATCCCTCTCTCGTTCTCAAGTATACTTATGGGGTTTAAGGGTGTTTGGTCTCTCTGTCACTGACTTAAATGCCCACTGCTACTGGTCCCAAATTTTAGGGGGCCCCTGTTAGATTAACTTTTACAAAGGACTATTTACTTAAAAGATATAACAAGAACAAATATTCCCTCCCAATACTTAGGGGGCATAGACCCCTCCCTTGCATCATCTCAGGCTCTAGGGAGAGGGATTAGGCTCATAGCTCCACTCAGCTCCTATATAGCAGGGTCCCACCAAGATCCAAAGACACTCTGGGCTTGAGTCCCAGAACCCTGGCTTCTCAGGGCTTCCCAGTTGGACTGACAGCAACATCTGTCCAGAAATCCTGACTCAAAAGTCCCTGTAGCTTGAGTCCTGAGCTAAAAAGGACATATGAAATAGCACAAAACCTCAAACCCAATTCTAGGGGCCACAGGGCCTAAAAGGGAGAGGGGAAAGGTATCCCTTCCCCCAAACCCAACTCAATGTAAGGTGCCTAAGCATCCTGTGAATAAAGCTTTCTCATCCTGAATTCTGCTAGAAATTGAGAGAGATGATCCTGGTCTGGCAATTTTAAAGACACTGCTAGTTTTGGCTTTGCAGTAGAGTCTGCTCTCAAACACGTAGTAAGGGAGAACAAGAGGCCTTCTCCTAGAAGCAAGTCCCTTGTACTGACTTTCTTCTTTTGTAGATGAGGAAACCTAGAGAGATGAAATAATTTATCAAAGGCCACACAGCAAGTAAGCAACAGGGCAAGGATCTGAAAGCAGGTAATTAGATTCAAAGCCTTCCAGCAAGTTAACTGACTCAAAATTCAACATTCTTACCTCTATGAGATAGCTGAAAGGGAAAGGAATGGTTACGGAGTGAGGTGTATTTTAGAGTAAAAGAGAAGTAAAAAGAAAATGGAAAAAGGGCAAAGAAATCGAGTATAACCCCTGGTGTCTTCCCAGCAAAGAGAAAACTTCAGTCCTGTGACCTATTATAAGTGCATATGTAAGGAAAATAGATAAATTAGTGAAATGTCGAATTGTATTGACTTGAAATCAGGGGCTGCAAGTGTTCACAAATTCAAGGAGAAAAAACAACGGGGGAAAATGTGTGGTAGTGGGGAGATGAAGAGGCATCAGGAAAATAATGTTTGCTTTTAAAAGATGTTTGATTGAAAAGGGACTCTGAAGGGAGATTCCTTCTCCCCCCTCCTAATGAGCCTCTAAATCTAAGAGCTACTTATTGGAAACTTTTGATGATTTTATTCAAACTAGAGTTGGGTTTTTTTGGTTGTTTATTTTGTTTTTCTTTTCCCAGGTTCTTAAAGCAAAGTACCTCCCACATACGGATAAGGATTGGACCCATGATTTCACCAGAATAGAGATTTCCTCCTTTTACCAATGCAGATCCATACTTTATCTGAAACTTAGTCACAGACATATTAAGTAACTTCGCCAAAACCATACAACTAATACTAGGAAAACTCTTTGTTCTGTATCACTGCGTCTTCCACATAACGAACACTTTACAAATGATTAGGCTGAATTCCCCTACGTGTACTTATTCTCACTCCACACATGATTATAGTGTATCAGTGCTGTGTCACTAGCTACCCGCCCCATCATAAATGCTCTTTGAAAGCAGGAACTCCCCCCCCCCCTTGCCATTGAATCTCCAGCTCTCTGTCCAGTGTTTTGTATGTAGTAGGCGATTAATATGTGCTTGTTAGATCGGATTGGATAGGGGTAATCTTAAGTAAATCACGTCTCTCGGTCTCAGTTTCCTCATTTGTTAAATGAGAGGGAGTTCCCTAACAGCCCTAACTGCCTGATATTCAGGAGGACAGAAGGAAAAGGAAGGAAGCACCCCACCACCGAACTCACTCCATTGACAGTGCAGCCTAGCGGGAGTAGCTCGGCACAGGCTTGGCCGAGAGCAGTGCATCTCCAGCCCGCCCGGGCAGGCGCAGACAAGGTAGCCCCCAAAGCGGCGTCCGCTTGGGCTCAGGGGCTGCTCCTTGCTCTGCTCCGGGGTAGGAGAGCGGTGGGGGTGGAGAAGGTTGATGGGTGGAAGGGAAGGGGGGTAGGGGGGAGGTGTGCTCTGTGTTTGGTGATGTCATTGCTAGTCCGCAAGCGGTGAAATTTAACACCAGCCGGATTTGCTCCTCGGAGTTGGCTCCTCTCCTCCCCAAAGAGAAGCAGCCGGCCGGGGCGGCACTCGGCGCTGAAAGCCTCCTCCTCGCAGTGGCCACCAGCCCCCTTCCACCGACCTGATTGCAGTTGTGGTGTATGTGTGTGTACGTACGTGTGTGTGTCTCAGTTTGGGCACTGGTTCCTTCCCCAGATCCAAGGACTTCCCCCACCCCCAATCTCCTTCCCTCCCCTCTTCCCTCCTCCTCAGCCCAGTGCAGAGAACTCCTCTGGAGTCGCCGAGTCGCCTCTGAACCACAAGTGAACTCCAGGGCTTGCTTGGTGGCGTGCGGCGCTCGCTATTGATGCTGCCGGCTGCTTTCCTTCTGCCGGGACAGTGAGCTCGCCCTCCCTTCCCTGGCGACTGGCCCTGGGGAGAGCCATTCCCCTGGGGCTGTCAAGCAGCTTGGAGCTTTCCCGGTTCCCGATTTGGCTCCGATAGGGTGCTTTGTTTTTCCCTTGGCTAGTTGTTAGAAAGTTTTGTTTTGTTTTGAAGCATCCTTATTTTTTCTTGTGATTCTTTCCCCCCCTTTTCATGGACAGTACCTGCATCTCCAGCAGTGTGGAGCTGGCTTCTGTTTTCGGTTAGCACTTCGCTGCTTGGACAGATGCATACAAATGCATTTAGGAGCCCACAGGACAAGGCGTGGAAAGGTCTTCCCCACGGTGATCACGATCACGTAAGTAGCAGCGCCCGCCCCGGGAGGCGTGGGGCAGAAGGGCAGGAGAACAGGCAGACAGTCTCCTAGCTGGATTCTTCCTGCGCGCCTGGAGGCGGTCTGCGCTCCGGCTCTCTGTCACTTTTTGGCGTGGGAGCCGCAGGGCAGCTGTGGCAATCCCCTTGTCTTTTCAATTTGTAAAATACCATGTTTGAAAGAGAGTCCCTGCCAGAGGATATCTCAGACAGTTTATGTTAAAACCATCATTTGAGCGGGAGGAAAAGGAAACTGGCTCTGGTCCCTGGAGGGAGATGCATCAGGCTCCTGTGGGCTTGCCTACCTCCCCCATCCCTGCCCCCCTCCCCAGTCTCCCTTCTCTCTTCTTGCGCTCTCTCCCTTCCCTTATTCCTCTCTTCTTTCTTCCTTCTCCTTTTTCCACTCAGTCGCTTGTTCCTCTCTTGTCTCATTTTGCTCTCGCCCTCTTCTATCTTTCTGTCTTCCTCTCCCCTGTCTTCTCTCCTCTTCTTTACCTCTCTCCTTTTCTTCTTTTTCTCTGCCTCCTTTCTCTCTTCCCCCTTTTCTTTCTCTTTCTCTCTTCTGTCCTTTTTCTCTTCTTGCTCTCCCCTTTCTCCTTTCCTTTTTTCCCTCTGGTCTGTTTCTTCCCCTTCTCCTCGTTCACCCCTATCTTTCCTCTCCCTTACGTCCCTACTCCCTCCCTGCCCCTCTCCTTGGTGCGTCTGCCCGCTGCTTTGTGCTTCTCTCTCCGTCTATGGATTCCCAATCAGTTTCGGGCCCCAGTTTCCAAGTCCTTTGTAGAAAGGGGTTGAGGAGTGAGGGAGCGATATCTCTAAGGAAATCTGAATCATGCTGGTTTGCAACTTAAAGTGTAATCTGCAGTCTCCTTTTACAGACTCACCTTCCGTCACTACAGGCAAACCGCACCAACTCGCCCGGTTCCCTGCGCTTCTACTGTCATTTGGGACTTAGAAGCGGGAGAGGCTGGGCGGGTTAGGGGGAAGGGAAGAAGGAGGGCGGAGCTCAGTACCCGGGGAAAATTGAAGGGGCCTGATGTAGCTGAATTAATTGTGACTCCCCTGGTTTGTTCTTTAGAGTTCTGCATGTTTGCTGTCTCTCACCCCACCCTCAGACCCCCTTGGACTCAAAGGGGAGTGCGTAGACAGGATACTTCTCAGTTCTCCTTGGAAAGGGGTTTCTTTTGAATTCTGAGTGTTGCAAATCAGTTTGTCTCTAGCTTGGAAGTAGAGAGGGGGTACTGAATGCTGCGATAAGACGTTGCAACAAAGACGTAGACCCAGCATCAGGTTAACCGGAAGGGATGGGGGCAGACTAGTGGACGCTAGCGAACTAACTCTCTAGGGGTCATGAGGCTGTCAGAAGCGAGGGTGAAGGTTGTGAGTAAATTTAGAAATGTCCGTCAATCACGGGAACAGCGTGAATGTGTGGAAACTTGTACTTCATCGCTGGTGTGAAAGAAAATGGCAGAGACCTGAACTTGGGTAGATGGAGGTGGTGGTGAGGGAAGTCTACAACCTTCTGTTTCTGTCTTTTATTTATTCTCAAAATTTGCTCCTAATTGCAAAGCCTTTGGGAGAGAAGTCTTTTCTTCTCCCTCCGCCAGCCTACGGTAAAGTCTTAGACCAAGAAAAAGTGAAGAGAGATGGAGAGGCAAATGGATGGATGGCTTATGGGGTCACAGGACTTAGAGGTGAAAGAACAAGTACTTTCAGGAATTAATTTCCTAGAAAAATGGTTATTTAAGATAAGGACTTCCTACGAGTGCTGTCAGATCTGACAACTCCCAGCTGGAAGCGATCAGGATATAATCCGTATCAAAGACAACCTTTGCAGGTATTGCCCTGTGGTAGACTACCTGAAGGCAGGAATTTTCTGCTTTTCTTTCTATAACCCCAGTGCCTACCTTGGCATGAGGCAGCTAGGTGGTGCAGTGCATAATGTCTTGGGTCTCCACTTAGGAAGACCAGAGTTCAAATTCAGCCTCGGTCACTTACTAGCTGTGTGACCCTGGGCAAGTCACCTAACCTCTGCCTCAGTTTCCTCAACTATAGAGAGTATGATAATAGCACCTAGGCTGTTATATCAAATGAAATATTATTTATAAAGTTTTGTTGTTGTTGTTTTAAAACACAGCCTGTCACATAATAAATTTCTTTCCTTCCCTTCCTCCATGGTACCTGCCATTAAGTAGCCACTTAATAAATGGCAGCGATTATTGAACTGATTTGAACACTCCCATGAACTTCTCTTGACTTCAGTTCCCTCATCTTTAGAATTTGGGTTTGGGCTAGTTGACCACTAAGATCCCTATGGTCTGGCTGACTGTGGTATCGGAGGATTTGGGTTTCTATCCTATTTCTTTTTTTTTCTTTTTTCTTTTTTTCTAAGGCAGGGCAACTGGGGCTAAGTGACTTGCCCCAAGGTCACACAGCTAGTATCTATCCTACTTCTAATGTTTACTACCTGTGCGATCTGGGGTGGATTTGGTTAAGCTCTTTGGACCTCAGTTTCCCCATGTGTAAAATGATAGGATTGAACTAGATGACCTCTGAGGTCCCTTCTTGGTCTAGATTTATGACCTTTAATAACAACTTCAGTTCGGAGATTTAAAGTTTGCAAAACCCTTTACCTACATATCTCATTTGATTCTCCCCAGAATCTTGCAAGGTAAGTATTATCCCCATTTTACAGATCACAAGGCTCTAAGTACATTCAAGTTCAGTGGCCTGTAAAATATGGGGTGGAGGCAGAGGCAGATCTGCATTAGACCCATACTACATTTTCTGGGGACTCTGGTTAGCTACGACGTGCCTGTCCCCTCTGATGGTAGAATGTAAGTCTTTCCAGCTCCATGACTATTCCATCTGTTGACAGGCACGTTATGGAAGCTACAGCCGGGGTTGAGAAGGAGACCAAGGGCTCTTCCTCTTTCATGTTTGCCACCCCCTCCCCCAAACAAACTCAAATCCAGAAGAGCTTCTCTGAGTACGTCCAGTATATTTGAATTTTTTGTTGTTGTTGTTTGGTCATTTTTCAGTCATGTCCGACTCTTCATGACCGCATTTGGGGTTTTCTTGGCAAAGATATTGGAGTGGTTTGCCATTTCCTTCTCCAGGTCATTTTGCAGATTAGAAACTGAGGCAAACAGGGTTAAGTATCTTGCCCAGGGTCACACAGTTGCCTGAGGCTGAATTTGAACATAGGAAGATGAGTCTTCCTGACTCCAGATCTGACACTGTCCCCTGTACCACTTAGCTGCCCCCATCTTTGAATTATATTCCAATTATTTAAGCAGCCTAGCTTCCTCCTTCGCTTTCTCCTCTTCTTTCTCCTTGTTGTCTTCTTCCTCCTCTTCCTACTTCTCCTCTCCTCTCCTTTCCTCATCTCCTCCTTCCCCCTCCCCCTAATCTTCTCCCCCTCTTTTCTTCCCTTCCACCATCCCATACCTCCACAGGTACCACCATACCAACCTGCAGCTACTCGATGCTTAGTGTTGCTCTTTCTTAGTTGTGACCAACTTTACAGATTAAAGCTATTCCTTCTGCTCCTGGTCTCTTCTTGTCTGGTATTCACTCCTCTTCCAGACTTTCAGAGAAAAGGCCCTGCATAAATTCCTGGGCAGTTTGGGGTTTGTAAATTGGGTCCAGATGATTGGGGGGAGGGACGGGGAGGAGGAGAGACAAAATGATTTGAAAGGGGAACATCGGAGCAAAATTGTAATGGTTTACAAAGTAGGGAGAAACTTTATTGGGAAATTCTGTGGGGAGGAAGTCCCAGGTTTGGGGAAGTATAGTTCTTTATTTGCATAATTTAGGTAGAGACCCATTCTGTTTCAGCTGAGGGAGAGAAAAAAAATTCAACACAAACTCTCAAACTCATTTCCATGTTTACAAAGCACAGGAAAGAATGAGCAGTAAATAACGCTTGAGAAAGGGTAGGCATCGCTATATAATATTTATCCCCCTCCTGCTTCCTGTCCCAGTTAATTAACCTTAACCTGGGAATCAAATATGGGAAGAAGATCCTGTTTCCTTGAGGAAATGGAAGTTGAGTTTGACAGCCATACCCAAAGGGCTGGAAGCTGGAAGCATCCTGGAGATACATGGGAGAAGCGGCTTACGTTAAGGGCAAACCACTCATGAAGCCCAGCTCCTTCCTGAAAGCTGCAAAGTTTTCATTTTCCATGGGTCTTTTGCAATGATGCCCTTGGGAGGGGAAAGAAAGCTTCATTTCATCACAGACCTGAACCCAGGCATCCAGAAACCACTTGGAGGGCTACCCATTTCGAACTCACCTCTTTTAAAGTCTTATATTTCCTGTGACTGCTTTTCAATCATCTCCCCAAGTGTGGAAGCCTTTAAAATTAGCAAAAGGGAAACAGTAAAACTGGAAAGTCTTAGAGAGCCATAGGTCTGGAATTAGAAAGGATCTTGGAGGCCATCTAGTCTAACCTCTTATTTTAGAGGAGGAACCTGAGGCAGAGAGAGTGCTTAATGCTGTGCCTGGCCCATAGTAAGTGCTATATAAATGTTAGTCATTACTGTTATTATTGACTTGCCCAAGATCACACAGCTAGTGAGTATCAGAGAGGAACAGCTAGGTGGTACAGTGGATAGATACTACTATTACTACTACTACTACTACTACTAGCACCACCACCACTACCATTACTACTACTACTACTCTACTACTACTTACTACTACTACTACTACTACCACCACCACCACTACCATTACTACTACTACTACTACTACTATCACTACCCCTATCACTACCATTACCCCTACTACCACTACTACTACTACTACTACCACCACCACCACTACTACTACTACTACTACTGCTACTACCACTGCTGCTGCTACTACTACTGCTATTACTAATACTTCTACTATTACTACTACTGCTGGTGCTGCTGCTACTACTACTACCACCACTACTACTACTACTACCACTACTACTACTACTACCACTACTACTACTACTACTACTACTGCTGGTACTGCTGCTACTACTGCTACTATCACCACCACAGCTGCTAGCTGTGGAGCAATGGATAGAGCACTGGCCCTTTAGTCAGGAGGACCTGAGTTCAAATTGGACCTCAGATACTTCCTATATGTGTGACCCTGGGTGAGTCATTTAACTCTGCCTCAGTTTCTCCATCTTTAAAATGACCTGGAAGAAAAAAAATGGCAAACTATTCCAGTATCTTTGCTAAGACAACTCCAAATGGGGTTGAGAAGAGTTGGACGTGACTGAAATGGCTGAACAACAGCAATCACCACCTGTGATTCTAGGAGTGATGCTCTTTCCATTATATCTCACTACCTCCTCTGAAGTTTTTAACTGAACCAAGGGGACACCGTGGGGGAGAGCCTACCCGGCAGTCTCCTGGTAATTAAAGGGTATCGATGACAAAAGATAGAATGTTTTGTTTCTAAGACAGTTTCTATTTCCTAGCTGACACCCGTTTCTATTTTTTAAAGTGACTTTGTGGTCTGTGTAGTCTAAATATGTGTTTACAGTAAAACAGTTTATGTGCAGAAGGAAATGTAGTGATTTATTTAAATGGAGGATTCTGCTCTGGGATGGGAAAGGTTGAATAAGGGCAAGTTTTATTGGCAGTATGGTTTAGGTCTCACCTGGAGGTAGAGGCTCCAAAATAAATTTACATTTAGGGCCCTTTCCTTGCTCAAGCATCTCTGATTTTCTTGGGTCTGGCTCCTGTTGTCAGTTGTTCAACCATTTTTAAAGTCACGTCCAACTCTTCATGACCCCATTTGGAGATGTTCTTGGCAAAGATACTGGACTGGTTTGCCATTCCCTTCTTCAGCTTATTTTTACAATTAAAGAAACTGAGGCAAATAGGGTTAAGTGACTTGCCCAGGGTCACACAGCTAGTGTCTGAGGCTGGATTTGAATCGAGGAAGATGATTCAGGCCTGGCTCTCTATCCACTGACCCACCTACCTGCCCCTTTCTGTTGTCAGAGAATGGTTCTATTCAAGAGAACCCAAGTGTTCAAGAATCCAAGTGGAAAAAAAAGAAAAAACAAAAGACATTTATCATTTGTGATAGAAAGAACACTGACACCTTTGCAGGCCACAGTTTCCTCATCTCTATAATGAGAGGATTGCTTAGATGGCAATTGCCAGCATGGCCTCTGGGACCCTGAGGACCTTCCTAGCTTTTACTCTGTAATCCTATGGTCCTAAATGTCTTCAATTTCCTGAGTCTGTTACTTTATCTGGAAAAAGAGGAGGGTGCACCAGATGGTTTCTGAGCTCCCTTTCAGCCTCTTAATCCATTGTTCTAAATGACCAGCATGGGCCTCAGTTTCCTCACCTGTAAACCAAGCCGGTCCTTTCCAAATCCTCTAAACACTAGACTTGGATTCAGAAGACCTGGTTGTGAGTTTTGGCTCTGTCATTTCCTAGCAGTGTGACCTTGTCCAAATGGCCTCTTTCTGGGCCTCAATCTCTTCATCTGCCAAATTAGGGGGTTAGAGATGATCCCTAAAGTCGTCTCTGGCTCTTGTGTCTCTGGGTCTGCAACAGGTAGTAAAGAGGAGAACCTGGAAAGCTCCTGGGATCATTAGATATCTTGGCATGAAAATTCATTAGGATCAGAACTGCTGAGCCAGAAGGGACCTCTGAGGCCAGCTAAACTAACAGAGATGAACTGACTTGTCTAAGGTCATTTAGAGGGTAAGCATCAGAACTGGGATTTGAACTCAGGTCCTTTGACTTAAGAACCAGAGCTGTTCCTGGTATGGCATACTCCTAGAGCATTAAGAGAATTGCTGATTTATGAGATTTCTGATTTGCTGATTTGTGAATCATTATGAGAAAGGCTGATAGATGCAATAAGCACACATGTGCATGGTCCTTTAAGATTTACAAAGCATTTTCCTCTCAGTAAGCCCCTGAGACAGGTGGTTCAAGTCTAATTATTCCCATTTTCTAGATGAGAAATAAAGGCCAGAGAGAAGAAATGATATACCAATGGTTGCACCTCTAATACCTATCAGGAGCAGGATCTGAACCTGTGTCTTCTGATTCCCAAGGCAAGAGTTCTTTCCCCTGGACCCTGTTACCTTACAAGTTTATGTTTTAGATTAGTCCACTCTAATCACTTGGCTGGGGTGGCTGGGTGGTACAGTGGATAGAGCACCAGGTCTGGAGTCAGGAAAACTGATCTTCCTGAGTTCAAATCTGATCTCAAAGTTGCTTCCTAGCTATGTGACCCTGGGTAAGTCACTTAACTCTGTTTGCCTCAGTTTCCTCATCTGTAAAATGAGCTGGAGCAGGAAATGACAAACCACTCTGGTATCTTTGCCAAGAGAACCCCAAATAAGGTCATGAAGAGTCAGACACAGGTGAACAACATTCACTTGATTTCACTTATAACAAGAAAGAGAAAGAGAAAAAATCCAAACACGCATTTATCACTTGTAATAGAAAACCTTTCTAAACCTCAGTTTCCACATCTATAAAATGAGAAGGCTGGCCTAGTTGGACCTCAGAGGCCAGCTTGTCCAAACTTTTCCTTTCACAGATAAGGTAAGTGAAGCCCAGGCTGATTGGTTTAAAAGAAAGTCATTCCCTCCCCTCCATAAATGCACACAAAATGTCTCCTAAATTTCATAGCTCCTCTCAGAATAAGTAAAAGCAATAACCACAATCAGCATCAATAACCTTAAAAAAAAGAATCCCAGAGTCCCATGGAGGTCATAATCAGGGAGAATCTCTGGGGGCTCCTTGAGTCAAATTGAGGGAAAACTGAGAAGGCAAGTCAGTTCATCTCTGTTAGTTTAGATGGCCTCAGAGGTCCCTTCTGGCTCAGCAATTCTGATCCTAATGAATTTTCATGCCAAGATATCTAATGATCCCAGTTAGCAGCTCCTGGAATGAAGGTTGATGCTTCTACCCCTCCCCTCTGGAGTCCCAGATATGGTCTGGGCTCCTACATATGAGTTTGGGTCACCAACCCTCTCACTTTTCATCTGATGCATTGAGCATGAATAATATCAAACTTGGAAGTGTTATTCCAGCGCCCAAGTCTCCTGGATGTATACTGAAGGACCCAATCACTTAATCTTGTTTCCCAATTTAACAAGGGTTATTAGGATTCCTGAGCTTAGCTTTGAGGAATGTTCTGAAGCTTTCAGTGTATTAAGGATAGTCATATCAATAACTTGGTAGCCTGCTGCTTTGTAAACACCCACCTAAAAGGCTGAAACAATTGGGGCTCTGTCTTGTCCCTTAGCTGTTTGTGTCATGTCTGTCAAAATCAGTGCTGTGCGCCATATTTTTCACTTGTATTAAATTTTCCCTTGCCGTCTAACCAACTTCTTTTCAAGTTGGTCAGATTTCTTTTAGGTTCTGTGTTAATTTTTATATTTGGTTTGGTCCACTTTGGGATTTTAAATACCACAAATGTGATAAAGAAATAAGTTGTTTTCTTTGCCTCATTGAGAAGTTAATAAAAAAAAAATTCCACTGAGTTCTTCAGCTAGACATTTTGTTAGGGGAAACTAGATACGTGAGCAAAATGTATGAAGTGATTAATCAGAGGCTATATGATGTAATTTAATGGAAATAATGTACAGCAAAACTCAAACTTTTCCAGAGATTCTATTATTGGGTCAAATCATGTCTCTGGTCTCTATGGTGATCCTTTCTGTCTGTAAATTTGTCATTGTCCTCTAACAGCAAAGGATGAACAGACTCATCTTGGAATTGTAGAATTTTGGGGCTTGAATAGATACCTAGAGGATCATTAGTATAGTAAGATTGAAAGCTGAAAGGGATGCATATATGCATATATGTATATATTTGTATATATATATATATTTATGATGAGATGCTAGGTGAGATGGTAGATATATATGGAGTTTGGGACTGTGATTTATGAGTCTAGGGAGCTCTAGTGTGAAAAAAGCCTTTTCCAAAGCATGTTGCTTCCCTCCAACATATAACCTTAAAAAATTTCCTTGGACACTGAAGGGTTGTGATTTCTCCATGGTCTCATAGTCAGTACATTCCAGTGGGACTTGAACTCAGAATAAGTAAAAGCAATAACCACAATTCCTGATTTGAAGGCTAGCTCTCAATCCAGTATGCTATATTGCCCTCTTGTGTGTGTGTGTGTGTGTGTGTGTGTGTGTGTTTTGCAGTCTGTCTTTATCATTGTGTATGCCTCCAAAGGAGGCACTATAGACATTTCTAGCCTCTTCTGCCCTGAATCCTTCTCCAAGGGAGATTCTTATTCCTGCAGGAGGGGGAGTCAGAGGTTAGGGTCAGAGACCATCACTGTTCTGCCCAGAGGGAGAAAGTCCGCTCCCTTAAATGTTGCTTGTTGTGGAAATATGATAGAATTTGAGCTAACATTTGATTGCTTTGCCATTTGATGGAAGAAGGACTCCAAACTACATTTAAGTCTTGATTCCTTCTCTACCAAAGCAAACAGCAAAGGAACTCATTTATCCAAATAGCAAAACAGAAATCAGAAAAATATCCCAGGTAATACAAAGTAAAGAAGATTGAGCTCAATCAAGAGAGGGTCTTGCAATGAACATAAGGGGAGATTCTCCAAAGTCTTTAGAGAAGCAAGCTTGGTCATGGGGCCGTGATGGAGCTGGCCAGCTCCTCCCATGTCTTCCCAGAGTCTTTTCCTTCAGCAGCCTGAAGGGGGATTGACTTCTTCCATCTTCTCTCTTGAAGTTAGAAGCCATGAGTTCTGGGAACACTCAGAAGACAAGAAGCAACTCTGATGGAAGAAGACTTTAAGCTGGATGAGTTCCAATGGGGACTCACCCTGAAGAGTCCTGAAGAGAGACTTGAAGGCAACTTTCATTGGATTATCCCAAAAAATGACTCCCCAGAACTGAAACTCCTTCCTCCCCTTAACTCTGCCCCACTCCTCATGCAGGGCAGGGCATTCATTTCTATCAATAAGGAGAACATCCCATATGGGCTTTGGGACAGGGGATATACATATATAATATATATATTACACTCTATATTCATATATTTGCATCTTAGAATTCAGTAATTTATTGTTTACTGATAATTTTATTACATACATATATATCCATGTATATATAGACATATACATGCACACACATGTATATACACATATATGTACATGTGCATGTGTGCGTGTGCGTGCATGCATGTGTGTGTGTGTTTACAAGTAGTACAAGTCATTTAACCTCTTCGTGCTCCAGGGATCTTTCTGTAAGTTGCAGAGAAAAGTGCTGACCTGCATTGGTCATCCTTGGCAAATTGTATGTTGGTTAATCAACAGACATTTATTGTGTTCAGTTGTTTTTTCAGTTGTGTCTGAGTCTTTGTGACCCCATTTGGAATTTCCTTGGCAAAGATGCTGGAGTGGTTTGCCACTTTTTTCTCCGACTCATTTTATGGATGAGGAAACTGAGGCAAACACATTTAAGTGACTTGCCCAGGGTCACACAGCTAGTAAGTATCTGAGGCCAGATTTGAACTCAAGAAGATAAGGCTTCCTGACTCCAGGCCCAGTACTGTGTCCACTACACCACCTATGTTCCAGGCATTGGACTAAACATTGGGCTAACCCCGGGGGGGTCAAAAGAAAGGCAAAAAGACAGCCCTTGCTTTTACAGATCTCAGTCTAATAGAGGAGACAATAGGAAAACAATTATGTACTAACAATATATACACAAAATAAATTGGGATAATCCACAGAGGGAAGGCACAGGAATTAAGAGGCATCAGAACGTGATTCTTCTAGCAGATGGGATTTTAGCTAGTACCTGAAGGAAACCAGAGAAGTCAGGAGATGAGGAGGGAGGGCA
>CM053584.1:36627341-36643043 GCA_028627135.1 Pseudochirops cupreus
GAAGGAAGGAAGGAAGGAAGGAAGGAAGAGAAAAAAAGAAAGAAGGAAAGAAAAAAGAAAAGATATAGATGATGATTATGAAGATAGATAGATAGAAAGAATACTATAGCTACGTAGATAGTTTATTATCTGTTTACGATGCACTGTGCTAAGCCCAGGGGATACAAATAAAAATGAATAAGATGGTCCCTACTCACAAAGAACTTTCCTTTTAGTGGATGAAGAAAATAGATTTTAAAAAAGAACTAGAAAACAGGGGAGGGGGGAAAAGATTGATGGTATGGAGGTAGAAACATCTGGAGAATGAGTAGAGTTGGGAGTAAAAGGAAACATGCCCTCATGATCTCTCATGGTCTGGGCTAGAAAATGACCAATCAGGAGATTTCACCTCAGGGTGAAAGTATTTCTAGGGTGGGAAGAGAACTAGAGGAAGGACCTTCTATTGCAGTGGTTCTCTACCTTCCTAATGCCACGACCCTTTAATGCAGTTCCTCATGTGGTGACCCCCAATCATAAAATTATTTTTGTTGCTACTTCATAACTGTAATTTTGCTACTGTTATGAATTGTATTGTAAATATCTGATATGCAGGATGTATTTTCACTGTTATAAATTGAACATAACCCACAGGTTGAGAACTGCTGCTCTATTGCATGGACACCCCGTAGAAGATTTACAGGAGAACATGGACAAAAGTCACCCAGGCTGTGACCTGCATTGTTAGAGGGGACACCCCTAATTCTGAGATCATGGATCTTTGATGAATCAAGGAGCACAATGAAACACCAACCAAAAGCAGAGTCAGCAATAACCACAGGTTCCCTGGCTTTCAGTTCACTGAACTAACTCCACAGATTACTATGTCCAAAAGAGTTCTTACAGCACCTATGGATTTCCTACAATGAGTTCAGGGGCTCCCAGAACAGATTACATTCTGATTGATAAAGGAAGATTTAAAATCTTCCTTTTTTGTAATGGAGTGTAAATGTAATGAAAATTTTTTTAAAATGTGAAAAATGAGTGAAGTATGGAATGCCAATATGGAGGACATTTCAAGATAAATAAGGGGCACAAGTTGACAGATTTTAAAGATAAATAGCTAATACTAAAAATAAACCTAGATATAAACTTGGATATAAAACATTAAGTGAGTTTTTATAAACTAGGTGTGAAGATTTTTGTTGAGGGCTTACAAAGAGTCTTTAACTGAAAATGTTTGGGGACTCCTATAGCAAGCTAGCATGAACTGCCTCTCTCTTTACAATCAAAGTATTTTTAGATTAATTTCTATAGGAAATAACCTCCAGAAAATACCCATTGAGATTTCCACATATGTGGTTTTCAAACATAAGGAGCATGAACTTCAGCATGGCATGCATGCTGGAAATTAGGAACACACCTTGCATGGTGGTTAGTCATCATATTAGAGACATTGTAATGGTGCCAAGATTTTAGTGGCAGTGAGCCAACCAGCATAGATAGAGAAAGAGGGAAAACACATTACTGTTGTAGAAAAAAGAAAGGGTGCCTGCCAATTCCTCATAATATCCATTCTGAAAACAATGAATTTATCCATGAAAAACGATCATTTGTCATGAGTGAGTAACCCAAACTCAGAGTTTCAAAACATCTACCAGATTCCTACATCTGTTAATAAAAGACTTTTTATGCCTTCTCTTGGATGAAATACAGCTTAAAGTAACAAACACTGAAGCATCTTATGCAATAAAGCACGATAAATTATATTTGAAGAATGCTAATAGTTAGCACTAACTACTTCTCACAATTCTAACTATTAGGTGCCCCCTGGCTTGAAAAGGACACATTCGTTAATAGCAACTCATTATTTCATTGGATAGAATGAAATTTCCTGGAGGGGAGATGAATGCTCTCTAAACACTTAGTTCCTGGCATCACATCCATCCATCAGTAAACATTTACAATAAACACCTACTATGTGCCATCCCTGGAGATTAAAAAAAGGCAAAAGATAGTCCCTGTCCACAAGGAGCTCACAGTCTAATGGGGAAAACAAGAAGCAGCTAGATGCAGGATTAATAGAAAATAATGAAAGGAAGGCACTAGAATTAAAAGAGATGGGTAACAGTTTCCTGGAAGAGATGGGATTTTAGTTAGGACTTAGAGGAATCCAGAAAAGTCTCTAAAGGACACTCATTTTGGTGACCAAACACTGCTGAGCTCCCTGTTGCTGATAAGTGTATTCATCTGCTTTCATATTCACACTGAACAGTATATATTTCAATTCTCTAAAGATCTGGGGTTGTTTTGGATTTTTTTCAGTTTTTCTTTTTATTAAGGATGGAAAGTAGAACAAGTGAAAAGAGTTTATGATTATAGGAGGACTGAAAAGTCTGGCTTTTGCATGAAATGTGGATTTTGTCAATGGGACCTGAAGGGCAAAAGGGAAATGTCGTGTCTCCCTTCTAGTAACATAGAGGAAGCTTGATATAGTGGAGAGAGCATTGGACTAGAAGACCCAAGTTTAACTGTCAGATCCAGCACCGGCCTTGGCTACATAACAGCCTCTCATTTACACCATAGTTCCCCATCTTTAAAATGGTAATCATGATTATGCTATGTATCTTCTATGGTGGTTATAAGGATCAAGTAAATTCAGCAAACATTAAGTTCCTACTGTGTTCAGGCACTTGGGGGTAGACATACAAAAATGAATTAGTCTGCCTCAAGATGCTTACAAATAACATGTTGCACATAAAATGCCTTATAGCCACAAGTTAGCACGAGGTAGAACATGCATAGCAGTTATTTTTTTATTACTTATTATTTCAAAATCTCTTCCTAAAAACTATTTTTCCTTCAAGTGTGTTTGCCTGCTTTACTGAGAGCAAGAGTAAATAGTATCCTCAGCTCCCATTTATAATCTAATCTTCAGGATAGCTACACAATGGTGGCTGTGATGGTGGCGGTGGTGGTGGTGGTGGTGGTGATGGTGGTGGTGGTGGTGGTGGTGGTGGTGGTGATGGTGGTAGTGGTGATGATGGTGGTGGTGGTGGTGGTGGTGGTGGTGGTAAGGGTGGTGGTGGTGGTGGTGGTGGTGAGGGTGGTGGTGGTGGTGGTAGTGGTAGTGGTGATAATGATGGTGGTAGTGGTGAGGGTGGTGGTGGTGGTGGCGGTGGTAAGGGTAATGGTAGTGGTGGTGGTGGTGGTGGTGGTAATGATGATGGTGGTGGTGGTGGTGGCAGTGATGGTGGTTGTAGTGGAGGTGGTAATTATGGTGGTGGTGGTAGTGAGGGTAATGGTAGTGGTGGTGGTAATGGAAGAAAGGGTGGTGGTGGTGGTGGTGGTGGTGGTGGTGGTGATGGTGGTGGTGGTAGTAGTGGTTGTGGCAGGGCCAGCAATGAGCAGAAGGGGAAAGCTTGGGGAATTTTCTAAAACTCTTTCTATGTAGACTATTGGCAACTATGATAAAAGAGAACATTTCTTTCCTTCACTTTATCTCAAAGCTCTTGGTGACTGAAGGCAGAAATAGGGATTTCTGCTCCTTTCTTTGTTACTCTTAGCTTCTTAAGGCAATATGAATTCAAAGAGTTTCCTCTTGTAAAGAGCAGTCCATTTTTTAAAGACAGACACACATGGAGCCCTACTTATATTTATTTAAGTAAAAGAGAGAAGAGTCTGATAGAATAATGATAAATTACATTTATTATGCTCTAAACTTGCAAAGCACTTTAGATGCTACTTCATTTAATTTCAATGCTCACCTTCTGAGAGTACATAGGAATTAAGAATAAGGAAATTCTGTGACTCGATGGTCTCATGACTTTGATAAACTAGAGAGTGTCCAGGCAATCAGGATGAGAAGGGCCTCAACTCTATGTCACAAGATCATTGATTGAAAAACCTGTAAGGATTGAGCCTAAAGAAGAGAAAACAAGAGAGAGGCAGGAAAACTGTTTTCGAGTGCTTGAATGACTATCAGGGGGAAGACTGATTACCACAGTATTTTAGATTTGAAGCTTGAAGGATCTTAAAGGCCATTGACTCCAACTCCTGTCATTTTTGAGATGAGGAAAATGAATTCAAAGAAGTTAAATGACTTAACCAGCATCACCCACCTAGTAAGTGCCTGAGGCAGGATTTGAACTCAGGTCTTCGTGAGTCTAGGCCCAGCACTCTATCCACTGTGCAATCTTGAGTGGTCTCAGAGGCCAATGCCAGGAACAAAGGGAGGAAGTGGCAAGGAGGAAAGTTAGGCTCGATATAGGGAAACTTCCTTAAAATTGTGTTGCTGTTTTTCTCAGTCATGTCTGACTCTGTGATCCCATTTGGGGTTTTCTTAGCAAAGATACTAGAGTAGTTTGCCATTTCCTTCTCCAGCTCATTTTACAGATAAGGAAACTGAGGCAAACAGGGTGAAGTGACTTGCCCAGGTCGCACAGCTAGTAAGTATCTGAGGCTGGATTTGAACTCAGGTCTTCCTGACTCCAGGACCTAAAAATTAGCTGTCCTAGAAATTAGAGTTACCCTATAAAGGAATGGGCTGTCTTGGGAGATAATTTTCCTCTCACTGGAGGTCTTTGAGGAGGCTAGATGGCCTGTCACCAGATCATTTGTGATGAAGCCTTTTGTTCAGAATATATGGGAGAGCCCGTGTAAATACGGGGGCAAATGCCTGTAATTCCTGCTACCTGAGAGGTGGAGGATGGAGGCTCCCTTTAACTGGGGAGTTCTGAGTTATAGTTCTGAGTCAATCGGGCTCCACACTAAGTTCAGCATCAGTATGGCGAGTCCCTGGGAGTAGGGGAGGCCTAAAGAAAGAGGCTGCAACAGCCCAGGTCAGAACTGGAGCAGGTAAAAGCTCCCACGACAGTCAGCCAGGGGCTTAGGTCCCCGAGTGGTTGCGAACTGTCCAGCTTAGAAAAAGCCAGGAAAAGCGACACCAAAGCACACAAAAAACAAAAATCAAAAAATTAAAATAAAATAAAAAGAATATTTGGGTTGGACTACAAGGCTGCTATGACTTTCCCAGGTCAAACAGCTATTCAGTGTCAAGAGCAGAATCTGAACCTCGGTCTTTGTCATCAGATCTAGAACTCTATATCTACACCTTACAACCCTTCATCCACCATGACTTAGCTTCCTTCTCAGCTTAGAACCTCCCTCAGTTCCTGGAGACTTCTCATTCCGGAACACCCCTCTGTCCTGCCACTCCTCTCCTCCCATTGGTGAGTTCCTTCCAGGGCCCTTCATCTCAGGGACAGGCCCTGGTCAGTCATACTTCATCTCCATCCTGGCTGTCCTTCTGATGCTCCAGACCTTAACACCATGATCCTAAGTAAAAATCTTCTCCATCCTCAATCTCACCTTTTTACTTCTCTTTTTTGTGTTGTCTTACCTTCTTAGAATGTAAGTTCCTTGAAGGCAGGGTCTTTGTCCTTGTATTTGTACACCCAGAATTTAAGACAGTGCCTGACATATAATCCGTGCTTAATAAGTACGTGTTACCTGCATGCCGCAACTTGGGACCTGTTATGTATATTAGTAGAGACCTAGAAATGAGCTACTCTCCCACTAAGCTGGGGGCAAAATGAGCCAGTTATAGGAATTTAGGGACCCTAAGATTGAACCTAGTCTGTATAAAACCAGAGCTCAGGGTCCTGGTCTACAGATTACATTTAATTCATTCTTAATTCTAAAAAACCACACACACAGACATATCCATTTCTGGAAAACAATATCCTTTATTTAGGATTCCAAAATCTATAAGGCACAAGGGATGTCTTTTAAATAACCCAAGTGATATTTAACAACAGAAACCATTATGCACTGTGTGCAGGAAGGACTAATGCCTATTGAGACTTCAAAATGAAGTAATATGCTTAAACTTCACATTCCCTAAATCTGAATAAGCTTCTAGTATATAGATCAGTTTCCAAATAGGAATCAGGCATACTATGTCTCTAAACAGAAGGGCTTACTTTCCTTATTGGACAAAGGGTGAAATCAGGACCAAGAGAAAATGTGTGACTGTTTAACGTAAGAGAATCACATGGAGGATGGATTTAATTTGTTTGGTTTGGCCACAGGGGACAGGATGAGGAAAGATCCATGAAAACTGCAAAGAAGTACTTCGATTTGATTCCTAACAGTGGAAGCTTCTCAGACATGGAAATGGGCTGTCGCTAGTTGTGGTGAATTCCTCTCCTCACCAGAGGTCATCAAGAAGAGACCTTATCAAATATATTATAGAGGAGATGATGATTGGTCTTATTATTTAATTGTTTTTTTTTTAAATTAAGACTGGGTCTCCCTATCTCTCCCAGGCTTCTCATTCACTTGGGTCTGCTCTGATTGCCATGGGAGCTTTGACCTACTGCATTTCCAAATTGGGCTGGTCCATTCCTCCTATTCCCAGGGGCTCAGCTTAATGCGAAACATAGAGCAGACACATGATAGGCTTAGCTCACTGCTACTCAGAACTCCAAAACTCAAGAAATTCAACAGACTCAGTTTCTTTGAAAATTGGAATTTGGGGGGAGTGTTCTTTTTTAAGACAGGGGCTCAACTAGATGAACACCAAAATCCCTTCAGACTGAAATTTTGTGATTCTTTGCCCAAATTGGAAATAAAACTCTGACTATCCTAATCAATTCTAGTAGAACAGTATGCCTCTCTTTACCAACCATGTGGTTTTTCACTGTGGTCCAAATGTCTCAGGATTATAAGATCATAGATTTAAGGTTATAAGAGAATGCAGAAGTCACTGAGGCAACTCTCATATTTTAAAGACAAAAAAAAACCTAGATGCAATGGCTTCAAATTCCTGGCCAAAGGTTGCACCCACAGTTCATAAGCATCAGTGTTAAGATTTGAACTTCTCTGCCTTAGATATGAGACTGTGTCTCCCAGGAGATCCCTGATTTGCCATATGGACTGGAGGGATTCTGCAATTCCACCAGATCCCATTTTCTGGTGGTTCATTTCCTTCAGTCGTCAGTATCAGGAAGACTGAAGCTACATGCATCTTTACCATTGGGAGAGGTAGTAGTGCTGCCTAATGGCAGTAAAATCTGGGATCACAAAATTATATATCATGGTATCATAGTCTTAGAGCTGGAAGAGAGCTTAATGGTCATCTGGTCTTCCGCTACCACCTTCCACCACCATTTCACATTATGAGGAAAGAGAACCGCAAAGAGATTGAATGATTAGCTCAGAATCGCCCAGCGGGTAAGAGTCTGGGGCAAGATTTAAAACCAGGTCTTCCTGATGCCCAGTCCAGCCCTCTACCCACTACTCCATGCTGCTTCTAAATCTTTGGTATTAAGAGCACGACTCCAAAAGGTCAGATGACACCTCACAAGTGGGAAGTAAACTCTGGGTCACCCAGGAGGGTATGTCTCCCCAGAGCTTCCTCCTTGGGAAGGCTTGTATGAAATGATACAGAGAAAAGTAAGTGGGAGAATAATGATCCAAGTGATGGAAAGGAAAATGGGAGACTTCAGAATTCAGATCAAGACAATGCCCAGTTGGCATCAGGGGACCAACAGAGGTGGTCGACCACCAGTGTAGAAGAAAGCATCAAGTATTAGACACGATCAATGTCTCCACCAAGAGTGTGCCATTCTCATGCAAATGCCAGGCTTGAGCCCTGGGTAACAGCTGATTTATTTGGCAGGACTGTGTTTCTCTGCTCTGCTACAGAGGAATGTCAGGGAGGAAGAGGAAAGGATGTGAGGAAATGACAGAATGACAAAGCCTCAATAAAATATCTAAAAAATTCATCTTTTCATGTCTTTATTTCAATGGGACTAACATCTATGAGATAAAAAAAAATTCTCTACGTACTAAACAAAGCATAATTAAGTCTTATATATAACTTTTAATGCCAGAGGCTGTCAGCACCAAAAGAGCCTTGACCATCTTGACCACTGTTTTATTATAAATGTATTTTGAAAATGAATAATGTAATAAAGCTGAGTAACATATAATTATATAGATTCTGTTCTCGCTTGCTCTTCAAAAAGTCATTTTTTTTGGATGTTCAACCATAGGTAGATCAAGGAGTATGGCAGGGAAATCACTTATTTCAGGGGTGAGAAATCTGTGGCCTTGAGGCCACATGTGGCCTTCTAGGTCCTTGGGTACAGCCTTTGGACTGAGTCCCAGTTTTACAAAACAAATTCTTTTATTAAGGGGATTTGTTCTGTGAAGTTTGGATTCAGTCAAAGGTGCACATTTGAGGACCTAGAGGGCCACATGTGGCCTCAGGGCTGCAGATTCCCCACCCTTGACTTACTCCATTGTAATAATAATGAAAATAATAGCTCACATTTATAAACAGCTTTATGATTTGTAAAAGACTTTGTTATAATATTATTATATAATATGATATATGATATGATAATATAATATATAAGATTATATATTACATATCATATAACATATCATTTGATCTTTACAACAACCTCGTAAGGTAGGTCCTATTATTTTACAAATGAGGAAGCTAAGCCCGAGAGAAGTCAATTGACTTGCCCAGGGTCACACAGCTATTAAGTGTCTGAGATAGGATTTAAATGCAGGCCTTTCCGAATGCCAAGTTCACTGCACTATCCACCATACCACCTGGTTACCTCACTGTAGATGATGTATTTTCCCTCAAATTTGTCAGTCACACACAAAAGAAAATATGTTTGCTAAAGTGTGATGTTCCTTAAGACATAGGAGTCACTTAACTTTCCTGTGCCTCAATTTCCCCATCTGTAAAATGGAGGAGCTGGGCTTAATGGTCCCTTCCAGCTCACAATCTATGATCCCATATTTCTGTGACTTCTGAAAGATCAATTAATAGAGTAACAAAGGAGGTATCCACGGAAGCCCGTGTTATTCTCATTTCTGCAATTCTCGTAGGATGTTCTTGGTAACTTCTCACCTCCCCCAGCCCAGGACCAGGACAACCAGTGGACACAAACACACAAACCAGAAAGACTGAACTCTTTTCTAACCAGCTTCTGCCTCTGAAATAAGGAAAACCCCAACCCACTAGTATGCAAATTTCACTTTGCCTCTTAATGATGCAAATCCAGACTGGACATTTCTTATATGCCTGTGTTGTCTCCAGAAGTGCAAAGGTAACTCAGTCCAGGAAGCCACCCCCAAGGACGCCCACGCACTGTGAGGTCACAATTAGAGCTTTTTCACTATATGAGAATTCTCTTTTATGGGGCGTTTGCTTAAAAATGTAAGCAATTTCTCAGACGGAAGATCTGAGTAACTAGGAAAAGGTCAATTGCCTCCCTCTCCCCCCCCCAATTCAGTTATTTCACCCTCATATGCACACTGTACTCCCTGCAATGTTTTCATTGTTAGTTTCTCAGGGCGGCATTTTAGGCCGTGATGACCAAAAGTCGTGTGCTGCTTCCACCCTTTACAGAACCAAACCAGTAACAAGGAAACCTTCTCACCTTGGTCCGGGATTTGTCCAGTACCTTCTATGACACATAGTGTAAGAAAAAGGAGCAGGGCTTTTCTGAAAACAAAAAAAAAAAAAAAGAAAAAGAATTATTATTTCTTGGTCAAACATTTAGTCCAAGAACCATATTTAATAAATCCAAAATTTAATACAGAAGTAGGGAGGGAATGAGCCCTTTGAGAATGATAATGTTGTTGAATAGTTTTAGTCGTGTCTGACTCTCTGTGACCCCATTTTGGGGGTTTTCTTGGGAAAGATAATGGAGTGGTTTGTCATTTCCTTCTCATTTTACAGATGAGGAACCAAGGCAAACAGAGAGACTTGCCCAGGGTCAAACAGCTAGGAAGTATCTGAGGCCATATTTGAACTCAAGTCCTCCTGACTAAAGGACCAGTGCTCTATCCATTGTGCCACCTAGCAGCCATGGTGGTAGTGGTGGTGGTGGTAGTAGTAGTAGTAGTGGTGGTAGTAGTAGTAGTAGTAGTAGTCACAGTAGTAGTAGTAGTGGTAGTAGTAGTAGTAGTACTAGTGGTAGTACTAGTGGTGGTAGTAGTAGTAATAGTAGTGGTGGTGATGGTAGCAGTAGTAGTAGTACTAGTGGTAGTACTAATGGTAGTACTAGTGGTAGTACTAGTGGTAGTAGTAGTAGTAGTGGTAGTAGTAGTAGTAGTAGTAGTTGTGGTAGCAGTAGTAGTAGTAGTGGTAGTAGTAGTAGTAGTAGTAGTAGTAGTAGTGGCGGTGGTGATGGTGGCAGTAGTAACTAGCATTTATACAGCCCTTTAAAGTTTCTAGTGCATTCTGCATCTTACTGCATTTGAATCTCATTACAATCATTGAGGTGGGTACTTTTGTTATCAGTTTACCTACACAGAAACAGGCAGAGAGAAGTAAAATCCCACGAGTCACACAACTAGTAAATGTCTGAAATCAGATTTGAACTCAGGTCTTCTTGACTCAGGTCCAGCACTTTGGCCACTGAAACACCTAGTGCCTTTGATTAACCAAATATCATCGTGCCAAAGGACTGCAAAGCAGGGAGGGATAGACAATAAGCCCAGTGACAAAACCTGGACCCACAAAGATCTTGGAAAGCTGCAGCAATATGCCAGATCTCATGAGATTAAGTATAATAGGCATAAATGTACAATCACATACTTTATCCAAAATATCAATTGTAAAAGGATAGGAAAACCAGACAGAAGTACGTTAATTTACTTAAGACAAGTAAAGAGTTGATTCAACTTAAAAAAAATAAAAATCACAGAAAAATAGTGTCTAAATCAAGGAATCCATTTGTCATAATCATAGGTTCAGAGAGAAAAGTGCCCAGAGGGCGGATGAGTGTCCCTGAGGACCTCGCGTGTGCCGAGCCTGGAATGGTGCTGGTGATCTAGAGACAGACATAGTCGCTAATAATGATAGCTACACTTTACAATTTACAAGCACTCTACAATTCTTATCTCACCATTCTCTGCCCTCAAGGAGTCTACACTCTCTCTGGGACGACAGCCTGCACACATGTAAGTACGTTTGTTTTGTTAGAACTAGTCTTGTGATTTCACCAGTATTGGGAAGTCTCAAAGAAAAAAGTCTTTATGGAGATTGCTACTTGCAAGGTTATTTATAACGTTTGATGGGGGTCAAATCTATGGGTCAAATCTAGTCTACCGACTATTTTCGTAGGGCCAGAGAGGTAAGAATGGTTTTTACATTTCATATAGCTTCAAGGCCACATGTGGCCCTCTAGGTCCTGAAGTGCAGCCCTTTGAATGAATCCAAACTTCACAGAACAAATCTCCTTAATAAAAAGATTTGTTCTGCAAAACGTAGACCCAGTCAAAAGGACTGCACTCAAGGACCTAGATGGTCTCATATCATCTCAAGGTGGCAGGTTCCCCACTCCTGTCCTGGGCCATATGAAAACAGATGGAGGGCTTGATTTGGCAAATGGGTCATAGTTTTTGTCAACCACTGCCTTGGAGAGTTACCTGGCAAACAGAGAGAGATTGAGTGATTTGTTTTTGAACAAATATATACCAGTCTGTGTCAGGGTAGAATTTGAACCAGGGCTTCCCAAATTTAAGACATGCCCTTTATCCACCATGCAAAATTGCCTCTCTGATATTGAATATAGCTAAGGTAATTGAGGTAGATGGAAGGTACACAAGGAAGGCCCTAGAAAAGAGTCTCTTGTAAAACGTAACACTATCATGTATTGCCATACTCTACCTTAGTCAGCCCACATCTGGAATATGTCTTCAGTGTGGATACCCTACTTTAATAACACATCCAAAGGAAGGAAGACAGAATGGTGAGAGAGAACAAGAACCGTGTCATGTGAGGGACAATCGAAGGAATTGTGGGTGCTTAGCTTGGAGAAGATGTTACAGTGATTTTAGAACATTTGAAAGATCATCATGGAGAAGAGAGATTAGATTTGTTCTGTGATTTCAGAGGACCAAACTAGAGACCAATGGGTAAGAGCTTGACAAAGGTAATTAGAAGACTGGAGGGAAGAACTTTTCAACAATTAGAAGGTGGCAAAAATGGAATGGACCATAAGGTAGTGAATTCTCCATCATCAGAAGTGTTCAAGAAAATGCTGGATTATAACCTATTAGGAATGTTACAGAGATATTCCTTTTTCCTTCCATGGGGCAGTGACTTCTATGATCTGGGTGACCCCCAAAACCCCTTCCAACTAGAGATTCTGTGATTTTTATGAATAGACATTAATTGGTATAAACCAAATGCTATTCAGATGAGCATAAACACTTTGACATAAACACATAAACACAATGATTATGCAATATATTTTTTTACTATGGTGATTCCACTTCATAAAATCGCAAAATAATTTATTTGACCACATCAATTCCTTGCTTGAGAACTTTCCGTGGTTCCACCTGAACTTTGGTAAGAAATACCAAATACAATACCAGATTTCACAATCTGGATAAAACCTAGCTTTCCAAATTGTTCTCACATTATTTCTCCCAGATAATACTGCACTCTCTATAGTCTAGTTAAATTTATCTATTTTCTGTTCCCCATACAAAACATCAGGACAGCTAGGTGGCACAGTGGATAGAGCAGCAGACCTGGTGTTACAAAGACCTGAGTTCAAATCTTGCTTCAGACACTTACTAACTGTGTGACCCTGGGCAAGTCACTTAACCCTGTTTGTCTCAGTTCCTCATCTGTAAAACAAGCTGGAGAAGGAAATGGCAAACCACTCTGGTATCTTTACCAAGAAAACTCCAAAAGGAGTCATGAAGAGTCAACAGGACTGAAATGATTAAACAACAAATCCCAAACATTCCATCTCCTGCTTCCATGCGTTTACAAAAGCCATACTGTACTCTCTCCTCTTGTGCCTGGAATGCATTCACTCCCTTCTCTCCTCTGCCTCTCAGACTACATAGCTCCCTCAGCTCAGTTCAGGTGTTACCAGCCAGGTGCTACTTTTATTAATTCTTCCCAATTACCCTGCATTTGCCTTTTGTATATTTAACACTTTTTGGTGTATATCTTGTTATCTCCAAATAAAATGTATGTTCCTCAAGGGCAGGGACTATTTTGGATTTTTTTGTTTTGTTGTCTCAGGACCTAGGATAGCCCCAGGGCACAAAGTGGATGGATGCCCCATAAATACTTGTTGAGTTTAACTGAAGTCTTTGAATTCACATGGAAAAGTCAATGCTGTTTGTGAAAGATTAGACATACAAGCCACTCGTATTATGATCACGAACCCATTAGAACCTATCATGGTTTTTGTGCTTAGACCAACATTGAGAAGTTTGGTTAGGATTAACTAGTTAATGTCTTCATTAAGATTAACTAATTTTAATTAAGATACACAGGCACTGGGGTAGGGAGATCCATCTTGCCCTACCAGAAAGTCAGAGGGATGATGGGGGAAGACATAGGAGAGAGCAGATTGGGGAAGGGGATATACAGTAGGGTAGGGGTATTTTCAGGTGGTGGGCAGGAGAAAGATGGGGAGAAAATTTGTAACTCAAAATCTCATGGAAATGAATGGTGTAAACAAGAAAATAAATAAATTAATTTTTAAAAAAAGAAAAAAAAAGATTAACTAGTTATAGTCCTCACAATCATGTATGTGTGTATGCATATGTGTATGTATACATATTATATATATATACACATATGTATGTATATATGTGTGTGTCTATATATGTATATTTATGTATGTACATTAATTAATTAATTGATTGATTAATTAGTTTATTTATTGCTGTGCCAGCTTACGGAGCTTTACGAAATTACTCCTCTTATAGAAGAGAAGGGAATGGAAATCTGGTGCTTTAGGGACTTTGTGGGGAGAGAGAAATAGTCAATCTTGGACAAAGTTAGAGAATATTTCTGCATTAGCAGAAGTGTCCCTCCACTAACAAATGAGTTTTTAAAGAAACTGTGAAGTGCTTACTTTGTGATAAGCCATAGGGTAACTGCTGGGAGGGAAAATGCCCAAGTGAAATAGCACCTGTGGTACCTGCCCTCAAGGAAGATATATCTTAGTAGCAGAAAACAAAGCACAAAGAGGAGTGGTGGTCAAGGAAAGCTGTTTTGGTCTGGGAATTCCCAGGAATGGGGATTGAAACAGTATGATAACGTTGATTTGATCAGTTCTTAGGTCAAGAAGTGGAGGAGGAGGGAAGATGGGGAATGAGTGGCAATGATAGAATGTAAAATAACCACAGTGAGGATAAGGATGGTGGCCCCATATCTGGGCCTTGGAGAGATAACTGTCTTGAGATCGAATGGTAAATGAAGCATTTTTATTCTTATAAGGAGATACATAACTTACCCGACCAAAAAGTGAATCCTTCTGCAAATATCACCAACCACTTTACTAAAACAATGTTTGGATTCATAGTATTAATTGAGCCCCTGGTGTGTAGGAAAAAGGATTCTTGATATACTCTCTACTCTCTATCTCACTTATATCAATGGCATGTTTTCACCTTAACTTCTTAGATCAGTGGTTCTCAAAGTGGGATCTATGTAATCCTGGGGGACTCACACTTTCAAGGGGTACATGAATTAAAAACTTATTTTCAGCGGAGCCAAGATGGCAGCGTAGGAGCAGCAGGTTCCACAGCTCCCACATAGTCACCTCAAATACCTATAAAATATGACTGTAAACAAATTTTAGGTCTCCAAAATTCACAAAAATACAAAACAACACATCTACTGCTGAAGACAGCTCAGCAGGAAGGGCTCATTGCAGCATGCTGGGAGCCAAAACCAGCCCAGCCTGAAACTGTGGCTTTTCCCCAGGGTGGCCAGGACAAACTGCAGCTGGAGCCTTCAGGAGAGTGGATCAGCAGCAGCTATGGCAGTTTCCAGAATTATCAAGCCATAAGAAACAAGGACTAAGTGAAAGGTGAGTGGAACTCAGCTATATTTGGGGGAGGAAAGCAGTCTGGCAAAACTGCCTTCAGGGCAAGGAAGTGGCAGAAGCTGGGGCCCTGCAGCCACTTCCACATGGCTGCTTCAAAGCTCCCAGCCTGAAGACTGCAGGGGGGCCCAGCAATCATTCAGAGACCAAGTGCTCTTGCATTGAGCACCCTGGATCCGGATTGTGGTCTTGGGTGGTGATTCTGGGGTGCATTTTCAGTGAGCCAAAGCTAGTAGGGGCTACAAAAAAAAACAGCCTCCTAATAGCTCCAGCAGCTGCAAAAACCCCAGTGATTTGGGACAGAGCTTTCCCCTCTGGAAGCAGAGTTCCACAGAGCTAAAAAAAATCAAGTAATCTACTGGCAACATGAGCAGGCAAAGGAAGCAAAGTAAGAACAAAACTGAACTTTAGATTCCTTCTTTGGGGACAAAAAAAAGATCAAAGCATGGAATGGGAGGAAGACAACACAGTCAGAACTCCCACACCAAAGGCTTCCAAGAAACATGAAGACTTCCTACAAGCCATAGATCAGCTTAAGAAGGATTTTGAAAATCAAATAAGTGGAGAAAAAATTGGGAAGAGAAATGAGAATGATGCAAGAAAATCATGATAAGAGAGTCAACAACCTGACTGAAGAAAATAACACCTTAAAAAATAGATTAACTCAAATGGCAAAAGAGGCCCAAAAAGCCAAGGAGGAGAAGAATGTCTTAACAAGTCAAATTTGCCAGATGGAAAAAGAATCTCAAAAGCTTTCTGAAGAGAATAATTCCTTCAGAATTAGAATGGAGCAAATGGAAGCAAATGACTTTATAAGAAATCA
>CM053584.1:36643543-36671290 GCA_028627135.1 Pseudochirops cupreus
TTTCACCTATTAATTTATCCTGAGAGTTTGGGCTTTGAGGGAGTTGGAAAGGTTTACCTTCCCAAAACACATGGCCACAGACTAATGTAGCCTTCTTTCTGTTCTCCCCTACTGAGAATTTTTAGTTGATGGGTTGTGTTTATTCTATGAAGTCACACTTTTCTCCTCTTCCATTTGTTCAAACACACGAATGCAATTCAGTAATATTCTTTTTTTTTCCCCCTCTCCTTTTCTTCCAGGCATAGATGTTCTTTATCAACTAGGCCTTGGAGGCAAAGATGTGAGACATCGGCCAGTAGAGAATGTGGTACTGTCATCATCTATTCCATTACCTCAAGGAGTTCATGTAGCAGAAAAAGGTGTCATTCTGAGAAGTGAGACTCATATAGAGGCACCTACCAGGAGAATTTTGCCATCCAGTCTAGGACAGCAATTCATGATAGTAATTGGATTACTCTCACATAGAGTCAACAATGCTTTTCTCTTCAGTATCAGAAATAAAAATAGACTGCAATTGGGAGTACAATTACTCCCCAAAAAAGTGATGATTCATATTGGTGGGAAGCTGGCAGCATCTTTCAATTACAGCGTTCATGATGAACTGTGGCATTCCTTTGCCATTGATATTCAAGACACAGTGGTTTCCATGTTTGTTGATTGTGGAAAGAAGCAATTCAGCAAAGACATTCTTTTGAGAGTGCAGGCATTCAGTGCTGATAGTGTGTTTACATTAGGAAGTATGGACTCCCATTCAGTCCACTTTGAAGGAGTAATTTGTCAACTGGATATAATTCCCTCAGCTGAAGCATCAGCAAACTATTGTAGATATCGGAAGCAGCAATGTCGCCATGTTGATACCTACCGATCAGAGACTGGGTTTCCTCACACCACCACACTGCCAGGCCTTGTACTGGAGAAGTCTCCATCACACAAGCAGTTTGGTGAAGAGGTACCATCTGAGTATAGACCATTTTATGAAGGAGAGGGAAACCCAAACTCAGTAAATAAAGAGGTTCCACTAGGTCATAAACTTCGAGCACCATGGGAAACATCAAGTGCTTTAACATCATCTATCCCCTGGGGAAACATCTCTGCTGGGGATCTCATAAAACCTGAAATCCAAGTCACAAAGATGACCACCAAAGAACATCGCCTACCAAATGTAAATCTGTCAAATCCTCACCATCTACTCAAAAAGGTGACCTTGAGCTCCAATGAGAAATCTGGCTCAATCCAAAATAATTCAGACAATGCTGTGCGCCATAAAGAAGGAATGACCAATCTCCCTTTGCCTAAGGAAAGGCCATCTGTTGTCCCTCCCTTTATGAAAGAGGACAAAATTAATGACTTTAAAAAAGGTATCAAAGTGAATCAGTACACCAAAAAATTCACAGATATGTCACAGATTTTGAACACAACCTTATATCGGGCAACAACTGAACCATTTGTGGACCATAATCATGAGCAATGGAAAGGAGGCAAAGGTGGTACTGATGGGACATATCACATTGAGGATAACTATGAAACTGATTTCTATGATTATTATTACTATGAGGATCTGAACACGATGCTTGAAATGGGGAATCTGAGAGGCCCCAAAGGGGATCCTGGACCGCCAGTAAGTTGCCTTTAAATGTGTCTTGCTGAAATTAGTTTACTGAGAATTTAAGAGAGAGCTTTGGAATGGAATATACATAGTAAGCCAAACCTGTGACAGAAAATTATCCTGAATACAATGAATAAATTTATGGTGCCTATAAGATGTAGTTCCAATAGGAACAATTTTAGCATAGCTATTGGTTTTTGCTGGGTGGTTGGTTTTTTCCCCCTTAATATTACTGGCAGATTGTAGGAGCATTTAGTTCTAGTGAAGTTACAGACAAACCAGATGTCTTGCTTTTTCAGTTGAAATTCAGCCAGAGACTCCAGTTGCTAAATACGGATTCGGTCTTTTCTATAAAAAATAATTATAATGATAGGATTAATGTGCCTTCCTGTTAAGATTTGGATCAGAAGAAAGACAAGGTGGTCTAAAGAAAAACATATTGTGCTTGTTTCAATTATGGGAGGATGTGTACATGAGTTGTGTGGAATGGCCAGCCATGGATGGGTTTAAGGCCATATTGGTGGAAGGGAGACTGTTACCAACAAAAATCTCAGGTTCACTTGGAGTTTTAGGGTCTCTCAGAGTATTTAAATTATGCCTTTTCAGCTACTGCTGACATTAACATTGTGACAATATGCCCATTGGTAGAACTATTTTGCAGAGAATTACTATTGATTAATAACGGAGGTAGATTTTTTTAATAGCTATTACTAGTTATCATGCTAGGCTAGACAAGGATTGCAATTCTGACTTTGTTTTAAACTACAGGCTTAATTTTTAAAGTGTAATAAATGTGCATGTGAAGATTAAATATAGGCTACATCCATCTGAAACAAATTCAGTGAAGAAGAAAAAATAAATAAATTCAATTAGGCAAATATTTATTAAGCACCTACTATGTGTTAGGTATTGTACTCAGTATTGAGCAAACAAGAAAAAAAATCAAAACAATCCCTGCCCTCAAGAAGCTTATATTTTAGGAATGGCCTCATATTGATGGTGGTGATTGAGTTGGGTCTTAAATAGAGATAGAAAATCCAAGAGGCAGAAGTGGTGCTCCCGTCACTTATTGGTGAGGTGTTGATTGATTGCATTTTCCACTTTTCATTGGGTTATCATGGTAGTTAGTAACATAGCCATATAGATATTTAAAACATGGTATAACAGATAAAATACCAAACATTCTTTTAGTCAGCAGACCTTGATTCAAAACCCACCTCAGATGCATAACTGTCAATGTGATCATGGGTAAGCCACTAATGAGAGTCTCCATGTCATTATTTGTATTACCTACCTCCATAAGGTTGTTTTGAAGAAAGACATCTGTAAACCTTAAGAGGCTGTTTAAATTATTATTGTGAAGCCATTTTAAGTTTTGCTGCAGTGTTCTAATACAGGAGAAATCAAGTAATTTTTAGAAAGAGTATTATCTTCTCACCTTTTGTCATTGAAAACCATATGTCTTCCTTGAGTCCCATGTCTATGAAAAAATTACTTTTTCTTTAGTGCAGTCAGACCAGAGAGGATTGTCTATGATACCAGTTTGTTTGATGAATATGCTAACTGACATATACTTGAGTCATTGGTATCCAGAAACCATTGGACGGAGAAGATGATACCACTTGCTTAGACTGGTTTTTCTTTGTGGTTATTACTGGAAGGTTATTTGATATGTATTGAGCAACACTTAATATAGTTTTGTACGTCTCCAAATACTGTGTATAGATACTATTAACTTAGGACAAATCTTTTGCTTAGTAACTTGGTAACTTGTGCTTAGTAACTAGAGCTAGTAACGAACAAATAAAAATCAACTTTTTGAGCCCAATTAACATTTTAAATGAAATTGTGATGTTAAGAAATAGAAACACAATTCTAAGGCATTCATTCATTCATACTTTTGTTCAATAAAAATGTACAAGGCCCGGTGTTAGGCAACACAAACTCATCAGTTCATCCAGTCACCCCAAAGAGATATTTCATTTTATTTTAATATTCAGTATTTTTCATCTTGAGGCAGGCATGGTAGATAGACTAATCCTTGGGTCAGGAAGGCCTGAACTATAATCTAGTCTCAGACTCTTGCTAGTTTGGTGACCCCGGGGAAGTCACTGAGTCTCTCTTAGCCTTGAGTTTTTCTTCAGTAAAAAGGGGATAATAATAGCACCTAGCTCCCAGGATTGTTCTGAGAATAAAATAAGATAGTCTCTGTTAACTACCTTGCAATACTTAAAATACTGTATAAATGCTAGCTTCATTATTATGACTATTAAAAAGTAATATCTCAGTACAGTAATTTTTAGCTCTTCACATTCCAGTTTTAATTAAACATCATTTAAAAAATGAAACTGTATAAAGCAGTGGTTCTCAACCTGTGGGTTGCGACCCCTTTGGGGGTCGAATGGGGTCGCCTAAGACCATCGGAAAACACATATTTCCGATGGTCTTAGGAACCGAGACATTGCTCCTCTATCCGTCTCCAGGTGGGTCTGCCCACATGCAGATCCGCCCACATATGAGTATTAAAGGGTCACGACACTAGGAAGGATGAGAACCACTGGAAAGGGAATTTAGTTTGGAAAAGTTTAGTTTCTTTTTTACAAAGAGGAAGATTAGTTGACAGTAATTGCCCAAACATACTTCATTATTTCTTATACGGAAATCCTTCTTGTTCTTATGATAATAATTTTTATTCATATTTCTATTAATCATTCATATTTATGTTATTCCTCATATTTATAAGTTCAGTTACTTCCAGAATCTGTGACTTGGTCAATGTGGGTACTCACAATTCTGATTCAGGTCACAAGTACTTTCACTCCCCCTCTCCCCCACCCCTTTCTCCCTTCTTGTTGAATGTATGAAAAGTGCCAGACCTAGTGTCAGGAAGATCTGAGTCCAAATCAAGCTTCACTAGCTGTGCGACTGTGGGCAAGTCACTTAACCTCTGTCTTCCTCAGTTTCCTCATCTGTAAAATGGAAATAATAATAACTCCTACGTCTCAGGGTTGTTGCCAAGAATAAAATGAGATCACATTTGTACTTTACAAAATTTAAAGCACTGTGTAAATGTTAGTTATTATTCTTATTTATCCAGGTTTCATACTACAAAGCACCGAGGATGTGATCAGAAAATCACAATAGCCTTTAAGGTTAAGGATTTCACATTCTCACAGAGAGAGACAATATGTAAAAGAAGTTTCAGCAACAAGTCAGAAGGAAAGCTCCTAGTGGTTCTTAGGGTACGGCAAAAAGTAGATGGCAATGCAGCTTCTCTGAAATCATTTCCATTAATAAAACTGGTTGGGTTTTTTTTTTTACCATCTTTGTCTTTAAGAGAGCCTAGGGTCAAGATATTCCCCACCTTGTTGCCAACTTGATGATGACCGTGTCTGAACTTGGCATGGCTAGTACTCAGTAAACAGACATGCAGTGTGTCCCTGGGCTCTCCTGGAAGCCTTTCACCTTGGCCAAAATACCTAGGACCAGTGCTCCACTAACATAGCCTACAATAGCTTTGAAGAAGGCAGGGGGACCTCCAAGCCACAAGGAAGAATCCCAGAAGGGCTTCAGAGGAGGCATAAATCAAACAGCTGCTAATAATAGCTAATGACAATAATTATGATTATTAATACTTTATGCTTACATGCTTCTTTGTGCCCAAAAGCCCTGTAACACTCATCATCTCATCTGGTCCCCAATTAACGTTTTAAATGAAATTGTGATGTTAAGAAATAGAGACACAATTCTAAGGCATTCATTCATTCATTCATTCATTCATTCATTCATTCATTCATACTTTCAATCAATAGAAACGTACAAGGCCTGGGGTTAGGCAACACAAACTAATCTGTTCATCCAATCACCCCAGAGAGCTATTTCATTTTATTCTAATCTTCAGTATTTTTATTAACATTTTAAGGGAGGTAGTGAAACAACTTTGAATTACAATTTTCAAACGAGAATGATGAAGCTTAGAATATTTCTCTCATCTCTTTCATTCAATTCAACAAACATTTACTAAGCACCTTGTGATATAATTCTTGCCCTCAAAGGGCTTATTTCATTCCAAAGGAGACCACAACATCAACACAAGTATAACAGAGAAAACTAAGGATGTATGAAGTGCTGGCAGTTTGAGGGACCTTTATTTTCTGCATATCTTGTCTGTACATAGTTGTCTCCCCCATTAGACTATAACCTCCTTGAAGGCAGGGACTACCTTTTGTCTTTTTTTGGAGAGGGGAGTATCCTTCAGCGCTTAGCCCAGTGCCTGAAACATTAGGCACTTAATATATTTTTATAGACTGACCAATATTCGTTCAAGAAATCTGACTGTAAAAGAAGATTTAAAAAATAAAACTGTAGCTAGAGACTTCTGTCATATGATTTAGTATTCCAGACTTTTGGCAAGAGGAAAGAACTGGTTTTAAAAATACACGGGTAAATTCAGTTGATTATAGTGTGTAGTTGATGAGGCTATGGCCCTGGGTTTGGTCACAACATTGGTCAGATTTTTGGCCCAAAAAATTCAAGTCCTTCGTTACATGTTGTACCTCAAACCCTTGGGCAGCCAGCCTCAGTCAACCATCTCACAAATATGTGATCCTTGATCTCCAGGAAGCTAGTAAACCAGTAGGGAATGTTTCATTCAACCCACCTCTACTGGTAAAAAAAAAAATTGTTAAAAAATTATCCTAAAGACATGAGTCTGTCCAATTGTGTTTGGGTATAAAAAGAGAACACATGCTTAATCATAAAACCAGAGATATAAAAAAGACCTCATAGGCCATTTGGAAGGCCCATGACCATGAAGGAAAATGAAGTGATAGAAAGCCAATAGGATCAATCTGCTTCCCCCACCACCTTTTTTTCCCCTCTAATCTCTAGGATAAGGGAAGTAATAGCCTTTCACCAGATTCTGCCCTGGTCAGACACATTGGGAGGATTGTGTTCAGTTTGGGGCAACACATTTTAGACAGCATGTAAGCTGGAAAGTATCCAGAGGAAGGTGAGAAGATGGTAAAGGACCTCTCGATGATGCTATAGGAAGCTTATATGAAGTAAATGATTAAGTTTAGCCTGGAGAAGAGATTTAGAGGAGAACATTGTGACTACATTCAAGTATTTAAAAGGTTGTTGTGTGAAGAAAGAATTTCATTTGCTTTGCTTGACCCCAAAGAGCAATCAACCAATAAGCATTTATTAAGTTCCAGGCACTATGCATGCTAAGTGCTGGGGATACAAAAAGAGGTAAATGATAGTCCCTGCCCTCAAGGAGCTTACAATCGAATAGGGGAGATGAGATGCAAACAGATAAATACTAAGCAAGCTGTAAACGGGATAAATGGGAAATCATTAACAGGCAAGGCACTGGAATTAAGAGGGGTTGGAAAGGTTTCCTGTAGAAGGTAGGATTTTAGTTGGAACTTAAAGGAAGCCTGGGAGGAGAAGTGGGAGCAACGGTCCCTTTATACACTGAGATTCTATGATTCCACGATATTAAAAAAAAGTTTAAGTCACCTATCCTATGACTCAATTAGCTAAACTTCCTACCCACCACATTCTAAACCTTTTATCTACTTTCTGAGGTCAGGTTTGAGCTTAGATCTTCCTCACTCCAGACCCACAGCTCTATCCATTGTATTGCCTTGTTTTGAAGGATGGATTGACGAGGGGACAGACTAGAGATAGGAATACCAGTTAAGAGGGTATTGTTATAAGCCAGATTAGAAGAATCAAAGATGGCACTGAAGCAGGAGAATGTGTGGAACACCATTAACAGAAATAGGAAAGTTGGAAAGTTTAGAAAGTTTAGGAAGAAAGATGTTAAGTTCAGTTTTGGAAATGTTTAAATTTGAGGGGTTGATTGGGCATTTGAGATATGGGCCTATAATTCTGAGAAGATCTTTGGAATGGAGGGAATGGAACCATAAATTTATGAGTTGATTACCTACAGGTGATAGATGAGTGAAAACATAGAAGTGGATCAATTCACAAAGAAAATCAGTATAGAGCAAGAAGAAGGCCCAGGGGAGAACTTTGGAATGCTGCCATATTTAAGTGTCAGAAAGAAGATAAAGAGATAGACAAGATGGTGGGAGGAGACCTTCAAGAATTGCACAAACCAAAGAAGGGGAGAGGGCATCAAAGAGAGAGTAGTCACTATTGTTGAATATTGTGGAGAGTTTTAGGGCAATGGGCACTGAAATAAGGTCTTTGGTTTTTAGCAATAAGGAGTTCATTAGTGACTTCGGATGAAGGTCTTTTACTAGAATAGTGGGAACTGGAGCCAGATTTTACAAGTGGTAAAGTGAATGGATGGTGAGGAAATTGTAGAGGCATGTGTAGACATCTTTCTAGAATTTTTTTTTTGCTCCTAATCAAAGGAGAGGAGAGCATTAGTATGATGGCTTAAAGCAGTGGTTCTCAACCTGTGGGTTATGTTCAATTCGTAACTATGAAAATACATCCTGCATATCAGACAGACTCATAACAGTAGCAAAATTACAGTTATGAAGTAGCAACAAAATAATTTTATGGTTGGGGGTCACCACAACATGAGGAACTATATTAAAGAGTTGCAGCATTAGGCAGGTTGAGAACCACTGGCTTAATGGAATGTATGGATGAGTCATTTGATTTTGAATGAAGGCATTGACCGAATTTCCCATAGTCCACAAAGTATATTCCATGATGTTGCCTATATTTTAAAAATATGCTTAATATCTTTAAAATAATGTAGGCTCATACCATGTCTTACAACAATTAAAACAGTTTTAAATCAAATTAATTAATTAATTAAAATGAAATTTAAAAGAAATATGTATTGGCTAAAAATTGGTATGGTCTTTATATAACATGTATATGAATTTGTTAAGTTTGGAAAGTGTTTTTCTTTCTCACACCAACCCTGTGAGATAGGTAGTCTAAATATTGTTAGACCTCTTTTGTAGATGAGAAAATTGAGATTCTGAGAGGCTGGGTTCCTTGCCCATACCTAGTGAATATGTCTAAGTTAGAATTTGCTTCTTATTCTTAAATTTTATTTTTAATTTGTGGAATAAAACAAGCATTTCTATAACATAGTATAATAAAAAGATGATTATACATGAAACTACAGATCTACTATGCACAACTTTCAATTCAGACTAGTCTGCAGCACTCCTGAGTTAGGCCTGAACCAGATTAAAATGGAATTGGGAAATAATTAACAATATTAGTAAAAATACAATACAACATAGATAATATTAATTTATGGTTTTCTAAGTCAGTTTGAGGCCAGCAGAGATCATTTCTTGTGGAGTTTGATGCCACTGCCTAAGGCTATAAAATACTGAGGAGTTGCTACCTTCCATGTTAGCTAATATGAGGAGTTTCTTATACTATGGAAACCATAGGTAGATTACCTGCCCCAGCCCATATAATAGAACAATAAGTGGTGGTCATCTAGTATTGTTTTTTTTTCTCAAGTTAACCTCTAGGGAATTTTTTTGCAGCCTGTATAATTTGTCCCCTTTGAATTTTCTATTTCTTTTTAGCCCTAATATAATACTCCATTGTGTACAAAGTCTCTGGCTCTAGTAGATACCCACCAGGGCAAGGACTGATATATTGTAGTTTTACTATTGGAAGAAACAGACGGACTTCATTACAGTCCGGCTACACACATTACACTGTGCCTTGGCATACTTCCTTTAAAAGTACATAAATCCACGGGGCTTCAGCTTTTCCAGGGAACTCCCAGTTGGAAGTGTGCTTGAAAATCTGTAGTTCTCAGTCTCCAAACCCTAAATTGAGTTCCCCCTTTCTAGTAAAAGTAAATTTAGGTAAAAGTTACCCACAAAACTGCCCATTCCAGTGCCTGAGCAAACCATCCTGGGTAGCCAGCCCCATGAGTCACGAGCTTCCTGCTGTGATTTCTGACCAGATTAAAAAGGACACTGGAGTTCCAGCTCCTGCCCCTGCTGTTTGGGGTGAGGTGGTGGGAGTTGATTTTGCTATTAAATCATTATCAGCTGGGAGAAGGGAAGTGGTAAGCGAGCAGGCAGTCTCAAATCTTAACTGATTTCGACCTGTGGAGAGAAGGCCTATATGGCTGGCTACTACTCCTTTTAATTTTCCCATTTTGTTCTCTTTCAAGGGTCCACCAGGTCCTGTTGGTCTACCAGGTCCATCAGGAAGGAGAGGTCCAAGGGTGAGTAAGTGGGTTGAATGTTCTTCCTATTATGAGAAAGATTATGTATTTAAAATGAATGGGAAGGATGGTGGATGGTAACCTGGAAACAAGACAAAGGATCTGTGGTATCTTCAGCTTGGGGAACTCCAGTGCATGATCTCCCTTCACCAATGAAGATTACAGCTTCTCTGTGACTTAATTATCCAATACACTAGATGGTGAGCTCCTCGAGGGAAGGGACTCCCTGTTCCCTATTTTGTATTCCAAGATCTTAGCACGATGCTGGCCCTTAGTAGATGCTTAATAAATGTTTATTAATTGAATGACTGACCTGAAGTTACACAATCAGTAAGTGCTAGAGTTGAGGCCATTCAATTGGTCAACAAGTATTTACTGAGCACCTTCTGTGCACTGGACTTGGTAGGTGCTGGGGATGGAAAGACAAAAGGGTCAAAGTCCCTGCACTCAGTAAGTTTACATTCTGTCAGGGCATATAACATGTAGACATTAATAAATACTAAACACAGAGTAATTATGATGATTGGCTTGTAGCATATGCCTGACAAATTCTCTCCCTCTCTCTCTGTCACTCTCTCTCTCTCTCTGTCTCTCTCTGTCTCTCTCTGTCTCTGTCTCTCGCTTTCAATCTTTGTCTCTTTTTCTATCTCTGTCTCTCTCTTTGTCTCTGTCTCCATCTCCTTCTCTCTCTCCCCTTGCATCTATCTAATTTCAGGGTAGGAGGAAGCAGCAATTGGGGCCATCATGGCCAGGATTCATGTAAGAGCCTTAGTCCTTCCAGACTTTTAAGTCTAGAACTAACCATTACACCACGTAGCTGCTCTATGGGTGCTAACATTATTCAAATGAGCGATGGATGAGAAGAGATGAACCACTGGCCCAGAGTTTCAACAAGAATGAGACTTTACTGGGACGAAGCCAAATGTCACCAAAAAATGTATAAACTATGCCACCTCCCCATGAAACCATTCCTGCACTCTCTAATTTTGATTCTCTCTCTTCCCCTCAAACTTTCCTATAAATACTTTTCTGTTTGTATTTTTTGTCCTTCCCCTGTCCTCAAGAATGCAAGATCCTTGAAAGCAAGGACTATTTCTTTTCTTTAAAGGGTGTATTTTCTTTATATCCCAGCCTGTGGCAGAAAGCCTTCCCCATAGCTAGTGCTCATGAGATTGGACTGATCATCCTTTTCTATTCTGTCTTCCTTGGGGATGGCCCATGCCTGTTTCCTCCATAAAGTAGCCTGGATCTTTAAAATCTGTCCTTCCTTTGCCAATTCCAAAGAAGCAAAGAAACACACGGAGCCTTGTTTGTTTGGCTATAAACACCCAGCCAAGGCATTCTCTAAGAGCATGTCCAAGAAAGATGATCAAATTTGCAGCAGAGCTGGCCTATTGCTACTTGTGATATTATTCTTAGCCCTGTAGTGATCTCATTCATTTGCTGCGTGGTAGCTGAAGGTCAGGTTCATTTGCTTTGGGGAATGAATGGGAGTGGGCTTCCTTAAAATAGTGCATTCCTGGGTTACATAGTGGAAAACAGAGAGGCAGAATATTAGCTGTTGACCAGGGCAGGGGGAGAAATGCACAGAATAAAAAAAATATCACCCCGAGGAGTTGCTGCATTTCTAAAATTACATCTGCTGAACAAAAGATTTATATGTTAAATAAATCAAAAAGTTGTGCCACAGCCAGTCACCCCTCCCCCAACTTTTGTTTTAACCAAGGCAGTCCATTTTATTTAGGGATGAAAGTGGGGATCCTGGTGTGTGTGTGTGTGTGTGTGTGTCCAAAAGAAAAATGCAAATATTAGCAAAGCACCCAGTTTTCAAGTGTGCGCTGCTGAGCCCTAAAAGAAGCGGAGCTTAGGTTGTATAGGAGTAGACTGGCACCCGCCTGAGGCCCTCTGGGGACCCAATTTGAGAAGAGGGTTGGGAGGATGGGAAGGTAAGACAGTAGGAAGTTCTTCCGGTTATGCGTTTTCTCAGAATTGGAGGACCCAGTGAAATACTGAAATACACAGTTCATCTTCAATAACTTCTCCACCTTTGCCTCTCTACTGATGTGTTCAACCCATTATACATTCCAAAATTACTTCTCCCTCCCTCCTTGCTATTCTCTTGCTCTTCCATCCCTCAAAATTCTAATAAATCCTATAAAAATTCTAATTAATATAATCTGAAAGATTGCAACTAGGCATTTTGACTTAAATTCTTATTAAGGTGTAAATGACTAATAAACCCTACCCTTCGTTCATTTAATGTGTTTATTGAATATGTAACATATGCAAAATATATGCATCATAGGAATGACTGTATCTCTACATATTTATAGACCCAGAAGCACAGCTAGGACTACTTGCTACTTGCTCAAAGTGACAAAATGCAGAAGTAAATGCCACTGCTTACTGTGCTGATTCATAGCAGGACCTTAGGGTCTGGGGGACTTTGATCAACTGGCTCTTTCTTTGAGAAGCTGCATGGTGTCTTGGATAGCTTGCCTCAGAGTCAGGAATAGATGAGTTCTAATCTCACTTTAGATACTAGTGATATGACCCCTAGTCAAGTCACTTTTTCTCTCTCAGTTTTCCTCATCCATAAAATGGGCATAATAGCCCCTTCCTCAAAGGACTGTTATAAGGATGAAATGAAATAACATATATATGCAGGGTATCCCAAAAGTCTTAGTGCCCTGGGACAACATTTCCTTTGTGTGTGGGTGGCAGACTCCTAACTCCTGTTCCCCTCATTCCTGTGATTCAGAATCGCTGACTTTTACAGAGAAAATTCTTCCCCTCCCTCCCCCAACTCTTTGTGCCTCCCAAACTCTCAATACTACCCACTTCAGCTTTGTAGTTCTTCCAGGCTCTATCTTTGTCTACCCTTCCATCACTGCTCAGTTATTCCCAAACTCTCATCCACCTCATACTCTTTTTACCTTCTGTCATACACAGAATTCTGGCTCTCTGCAGAAAACCTTGGATTGTTGGTTCAGATGTTAATAGAACATTGGCAGCTAAGGGGGTCAACACATAGAGCACCAGGCCTTGAGTCATGAACATCTGAGTTCAAATGTGACCTCATAAATTTGCTTAGCTGCATGACCCTGGGCAAGTCACTTAACCTCTGTTTACTTCATTTTCCTCATTTGTAAAATGGGATAATAAGAGCACCTACCAGTCAGAGCTGTTGTAAGGATCAAATGAGATAATGATTGTAAAGTGCCTGGCACAGTGCCTGCCACATGGTAAGTGCTGTATAAATGTTAGCAATGCGGAGGAGGAGGAGGAGGAAGAGGAGGAGGAGAAGAAGGAGGAGGAGAAGGATGTGTTGACATTCTCATTGGCCCTTACCCTCGGAGGAAGAAAAAGAACCAATGGGAATGATGCCTCAGGGTCTTTTCCAGCCCCTGCTTGGTATATCTGCAATCCCTTGCTCCCTCTGTCATCCCCACTCAACTACATATTTTCAGTCTCTTCCTGTCTACTAGCTCATTTCCTCCTGCCTACAAACACATCCACGACTCCTCCATCATCAAAAAACCCTCACTTGATTCTCCCATCCCCACTAATTATCATTCTATACTTCTTCTGCTCTTTGCAGCTAAACTCCTTGAAAAGGATGTTCACAATAGGCACCTCTCTTCTCTTTCCCTTCTTAACCCCATAGTCTAGCTTCTGACTTCATCGTTGTGGTTCACCCTCTTCTCCTTGATACTTTCTTCTCTAAGATTTCAGGGCACCCCACTCTCCTGGTTCTCCTCTTACCTGTGTGACCCCCCTTCTCGGTCTCCTTTGCTAGATTTTTATCCATATCATACCTTCTGACCATAGATGTCTCACAGAGTTCTGCCCTGCATCCTTTTCACTTCTCTTATACTATTTTACTTGGTAATCTTACTAGCTCCCATTTAATTACTATCTCTACCTATCCTGCCCTAATTTCTCTGCTGACTTCCAATCTCACATCTACAATTACCTTTCAGATATCTTGAACTGGATGTCCAAACTCAACAAATCCCAAACCAAACTCTGTTTTTTATTTTGTTTTTTTTTTTCTTGGCAAGGCAACTGGGGTTAAGTGACTTGCCCAGGGTCACACAGTTAGTTGTGTCAAGCATCTGAAGTAGGATTTGAATTCAGGTCCTCTTGACTCCAGGGCCAGCACTCTGTTCACTGCACCACCTAGCTGCCCCTAAAATCCCATTTTCTATAGGAAGCCTTTCCCAGACCCTCTTCATTCCACTGCCTTCCCTCTCTTACTTATGTCCTATTTATCCAATGTATATTTTGTTTGTACAAATCTGTATGCTTATTGTTTCCCCCTTTAAATTGTGAGATCCTTGAAGGCAAGGTGTGTCTTTTGCTTAATTTTTTTTTATCCTCAGTGCTTAGAATAGCACATTATATACCCGGCACATAGAAGACATTTAATAAATATACATTGATTGACCAACTGAGAGATCAAGTAGCTTTCTCCTGGTCATACAACCAGGAAGTATCTGAGGCTGGATTTGAACTAGGTCTTCCTGACTCCAAGTTCAGTGCTCTACCTACTGTACCATCAGCTGCCCGACAGTAAGAGCACTGTATTAATTGCAAGCTTCTTAGCTGTCCCATGACTGACAATGCTTTTTCATTACTTATAGGGCATGCCAGGACCACACGGGAATCCTGGATTGCCTGGGCTACCTGGTCCAAAGGTAAGTGATTGATTTCACAAGAGTCGTGTGATTTTCCTGATACTGTATAAACATGGCACCTTTGGAAACTGAACATATGGAAAGAGAAAAGTCTGAAGCTTCAGGATGGGGGAGAGAGAGAAGACTCCCAGAAGGAAGCAGTCATTGTTTCTTTTCCCTCCATCCTTGCCAAGTGATGGCATTTCTACAGAGTTATCCCAACCAGGCAGTGAACAACTCTAAGACGCAGGATCCCAATTCTTTTCAACATCTAGGATACCTCTCTTTACCTACAGCTAATATATTTTACTCCTATAGCTTCTCTAATGTATAAATGAAATGAACATCTGGAAGGCACAGTGATAGAAGATATTGAAGAAAGAGCATAGGGTTCTCAAAGGACCTGGAATCTAAACTCTATGCCCTCTGCCTTCCTGAAAAAGAAAAAAAAACCCACCTTGTAATATATGCATAGTTAAGCATTCCAAATTCTCAAATTTGTTGTGTCCCAAAATATGTCTCATCTTGTGCATTTAGTCTATCAAGTCTCCATCAGGAGATGGGTCATATTCTTAATCATTGGTCCTTTGGAATGATGTTTTATCATTTCATTAATTAGAGTCTTTCCAAATTACTCATTTTGAAAAAAGGTTTTTTGTTAGTCAATTATTTTATTTGTTAATTAATTTAATTTTAGTTTTCAACATTTCACTTCCACAAGATTTTGAGTTCCAAATTTTCTCCCCATCTTTCCCTTCCCCCCACTCCAAGATGGTGTGCATTCTGATTCCCCCATCACCCAATCTACCCTCCCTCCTATCACCCCTCTCTTTTCTTATCCTCTTCCCTTCTATTTTTCCTACAGGGCAAGATAGATTGCTATGCCCCATTGCCTGTATATCTTATTCCCCAGTTGCATGTAAAAACAATTTTTGACGTTTGTTTTTAAAACTTTGAGTTCCACATTCTCTCCCTTCCTCCCTCCCCACCCACCTTCATTGAGAAGGCAAGCAATTAGATATAGGTTATACATGTGTAGTCTTGCTAACACTTCCATAGCAGTCATATTGTGAGAGACTAACTATGTTTTCCTCCATCCTATTGTGCCTCTCCATTTATTCTATTCTGTCCTTTGACCCCGTCCCTCTTCAAAAGTGCTTACTTCTGATTATCTCCTCCTCTGTTTGCCCTCTGTTCTATCATCCACCCATCTCTTTTCCTGTAGGGCAAGATAGATTTTCATACACAATTGAGTGTACATATTATTCTCTCTGCCCCTCTAAACACTTATTCTGACAAGGGTTTTTAATATAGTATAAATTTTTTTCCTGGTTTTGCTTATTTCACACTTTTGATAATTCATTTACATCTTCCCAGGTTTCTTTGAAGTTCTCCTTTTCATCATTTCTTGTGGCATATATTACAATCCATCACAGTCATATACCATAATTTGTTCAGCCTGTCTCTGATTGATAGATATAGGTTGTTAAAGAAATGCAAATTAAGGCAACTCTAAGTTTCCACCTCACACCCATCAGAATGTCAAAGTTGATGCCAAAAATGTTATGGAGGAGGATAGGATAAAGGGTAAAGGGCTGGAGGCAGGAAATGGAATTTTAGCCATGGGGAATGAGAGCATGTAGACTAGTTTAGCTGGAACACCACCGAATATATAAGAAAAAGTAATATATAATAAGCCTGGAAAGGTATGCTAGAGTCCGAGTCTGAATGATTTTAAATGCCAGAGAAGTTTTATTTGATCATAGAAGCAACTGGTAACCCTGGTAGCTTTTTAAGCAAAGAAATGATGTCCTTGGATTTATGTATCAAGGAAACCATTTGGACAGCGGTGTGTGAGATGGATTGAAGAAGGGGTAGAGGAGAAAGAGAGCAATTGTGAAGCTGTCACAATAATACAAGCAGGAGGTGATGAGGGCCTGAATTAGGGTGGTGGCATTTTGAGTGGAGAAAAGGGGAGGATATGAGGAATATTAGGGTGGTAGAACTGACAAGGTTTGAGGAGTGAAGGAGACTATAGCAGAAAGGATGATTCTGGGGTTGTTAGTCTGGGTCACTGGAAAGATGGTGCTGCCCTTTATTGAAATAGTGTGAGTGTGTATGTGTGTGTGTGTGTACCTACTGAGTTCTGTTTTGGTAATGTTGAGTTTTAGATGCCAACAGGGCAGTTAGTTAGAAATATTTAATGGGCAGATAGAGTTTTAGAGAGAGGTAAAGGCTAGATGTATAGACCTTGGAGTAATCTGAATAGAAATAATTTTTTTCTTCTATTTATCTGACTAGATTTGAGCCCATAGGAGCTAATGATCTTACTGAGTATAGAGAAAGAAGAGAAGAGGGACAAGTACCTATCCTTGGGAGACACTCACACATAGGAACTGGTTAAGTGGCTAAAAATACAGCAAAAGAGACTGGGAAGGAATTTCCAGACAGGAAGAGAACCAAGAGAGCAGTATCATGCTCCAGAAAGCAGAGAGTATCCAGAAGTTGGCCAACAGTAGTAAATGTTTCACAAAGGTTGAGAAAGATAAGGAATGAAAAAAAGTTATCTGATTTGTTCATTATGGGATCATCAGTAATGGAGTGAGCTGTTTCAGTTGAATAATCGGGTTGGAAGACATTTGCAAGAAGCTGAGAAGTTACAGAGAAGAGAGGAAGTAGAAGCAACATCCTAAACAGATTTGTCTAGAATTTTGTCTATGAAAAGAAGAGAAATAGAGAATGGATGCTAGAGGGGATGGTAGATTCAAATGAAGGTTTTTGGTTTTGTTTTAAAGAAAGGAATACTTGGGCATGTTTGTATGGAGCAGATAAGTTAATAGGTAGAAAGAAAATGAAAATTAGAAAAAAAAAGCGGTGAGGAGGTGATTGTAGGGGAAAGCCATCAATAGAGACAAAAGGGGTTGGGATGAAGGGTACAAGTAGGACAAACTGTACCTTGACCCCAATAAAATGATGCCTTTTTGGTCCTCTTCAAGCATGAAAGACAGCAACCATATCTCTAAGATATAGTAAAGTTTTCTTCTGGGTTTCCTATAGAACCTTAGAAATGCCTTTCCTCACTGCATCTAGGCTGTCCTCAGTTCCCAATGCAGTCACTTCAGCTACTACTATCCATACTACTATTATACATACTATATATATACATACTATCTATACTACTATTGGCTGGGATGCCAATGAAAAAGTCTAAATCCTTCATCCCTCTCAAGTTCACAAAGTCCTCCTCCAGCCAAAGCACTAGGAGTCAAATATGAGGTTGATATGAAGTTATCGTACCCCCTAAAATGATTTTTTTTCTTAGACGCTTCACTGGAGCCTTGCTCTTCTGTCCTGGCAGAAACTCCAATTCCAAATTAGCTCACTGGTTTAATACAGACCCCACAAATCCTTTTCCAGACCCGTGATGAATCTGAACAGAATTCCTATACAACACCATTCTAGTTCAACTGTTGGCTTTCAGAGAGATAATGCATTGAGGCCTTTTTCATTCTTAATCTAAGGCCTAGAATTGACTTACTCAGTAGAGAAGTATTTTCACCAGATTGTCATCGGGGTGAGCCATCTTTATTTTTTAAAATTTAATCTATTTTACTCTGAACTTAAGATATAAAACAACATTTCCATAACATGGTAGAATTGAAAAAATATGATTGCATGTGAAACTGCAAATCTGTTAAGTTTGACTTGCTATTCCTTTTAAATATATAATAAAATTATCATGTAACTTTCTTTTTTTCCTTCCCTTTCCCCTCTGTGCCTTGCAATAGCTGCCATTAGACACAAATACATATAATATATATATATATATATGTTTTTGTGTATGTATGTATAGATATATGTATATATTATATATTGCACATGTGTGTATATGTGTAAAACTATTCTATACATACTTCTATTTATCAGTTTTCTCTGGATCTTTAAATGGAGTGGTTTGATTTGATTGATTCAGTCAGCCCCAACACTTACTTGACAAACATTCTTTCCCCAAACCTAGAGTGTGAAGAAGCATCCTCAAGCCCTTTTACCATCTCTTGCAGAGGTTCTCAACCTTCCTAATGCCGCCACCCTTTGATACTCATATGTGGGCATATCTACATGTGGGTGGAACCTCCTGGAGATGGATAGAGGAGCGGTGTCTCGGTTCCTAAGACCATCGGAAATATGTGTTTTCTGATGGTCTTAGGTGACCCCTGTGAAAGGGTCATTTGACCCCCAAAGGGGTCACAACCCACAGGTTGAGAGCCGCTGTCTTAAAGGAAGGAAGCAAGCTTATACTTTGAGCACAGATAGAAACCACTTGGCTCTATAGAAATATAAACACTGTACCTTTGGTGCAGGTCATTACAAGATTTTCCCTGTTCTCCATTGTGAATGAGGTCCTCAGTGTTGTTTGTCAAACAGCTTCTCATCCCTTGTAAGAATCTTGGGTTAACAATACAGACACTGACCTCTCCATGTTCTATGGAACAAAACATCCTTTAATACCCCTACCCATTTAAATTAGAATCCATGTAAAAGTAACAAGCAAAGGCTGCTCCTTTAGGGACATACTGTGGATGTGTTTAGGTTAATAGCTGTTTTAAAATATAAAGATAACCCTCATTGGGATCATGCCTGACCTTGAGCCCCTTGAGAGCTATGTCTATAAACTGTTAAACATTAGAAGATCAAAGGGCCACATGGCCATTGTAATGGCTTCGTTGCAATTCTCCACAGTGTTAATAAAGTAAAATGTAATGAAGGAGACAAGAGCTATTCATCTCATTAACGGAGATCATAGAGGTTCCATTATGAGGCTAATTGTGACAATATTGCCGTACTAATAAGTTCCACAGAGAAGTATGTTCCATTTATGACTTTCAAATGTCCATTCCCTCTGTTGAGTGGCCTTTTTTTGGTGCCATTGAGTGTTGTAAGGGTTATTTGTTTATTTCACTTTTATTAGGGGGTAGATACAAATCTTTACCAGTGCCAATGAAATGCACAAAGAGTTCAATAACAGCCCTTTGAAGATGCATGCTGAGTCCAGAGTCTGCATAATAACCTTCCCATGTGATGCCCATTCTACCCATGGCAATCTGCTAGTAGTCAGACCAGCTTCAAGAAGGATTCCTTAAGGAACCCTAAAAACAGTGAAAACTGCCTCTATTGCTTTAGTCAGGGGATAGCATTTTCTTCTAGTTTTAAGCATTTTGATGGAAAATATCTGCCTTAATAAGGCAGCAGGGTGGCACAGCAGATAGAGCACTGGACCGAGAGTCAGGAAGACCTTAATTCAAATTTGGCCTCAGACAGTTACTAGCTAAGTGACCCTGGACAAGTCACTTAACCTTATTTGCCTCAATTTCCTCATCTGTAAAATAAGCTGGAGAAGGAAATGGCAAACCACTCCACTATCTCTGCCAAGAAAACCCCAAATGGGGTCGGGAAGAATTAGACATGACCAGAAATGACTGGACAGCAACAACTGACCACATCACCATCACCCCTATCCTCATTCATAAAACTTTGTGGCTTCTTGTTACCTCCAGGATCAAATATAAAATCTTTTTGGTGTTACATAGCCTTTAATAATCTGGACACTGCCTGTCTTTCCAGTCTTCTGACACCTTCATTCCCTGAGAGCTAGAGGCAATGATTTTCTCCATGTTCCTTGAACAAGACACTGCATCTCCCTACTCTGCCTGAAATTCTGTCCCTCCTCATCTTCACCTCCTGGTTTCTTTAAAGTCTCTGCCAAAGTGTTGCCTTTACAAGAAGCCTTTCTCCATCACCCTTAATTTTAGGGCCCCCTCTGAGTTTACCTCCAATTCATCCTGTATGTATCTTGTTGGTACATCTCGCTTGCATGTTCTCTCCCCATTAGACTGAGAGGGAACTCCCCGAGAGCAAGGATTGCTTTTGTCTTCCTTTATAGCCCCAACACTTAGCGCTTTGCCTGGAGCTCCATAAATGCTTAGTAACTTGACTTTTAAAAAATCATCTTCAAGTTACAAATGCATCATATGCGTATACAATGTAAATTGCTTGAGAGTAGGCCCTGTTTATTTTACAGGTATGCAGTAGGAGCTTAATAAATGCTTGTTGGATGAATGAATCAATCTATGAAGTCATGAAAATTAGGTTCAAATGGGAAACTGAGGTTAAATTTGAAGGGACCTTGCTGCCATGATGGTACTCTTTAGTTACAAGAGGCTTAGTGGCAAACACTTTCATGGGTAGGTTGAGCTAAATGGATTCTGAGTTTCTTCTCTCAAATCCTATGATTCTGAGTCCTTGTGGGTCCCAGGCTCCTAACCAACCATTAGAGCTTCAAACTCTAATACACAGGAAGAGTTCTGAGAGGAGGCTGGCTCTGTTTATTGATGGTGTACTCAGAAATTCTGCTGGTATTGAAAGGATTTATTCATATACATATATATATTCATAATCCATGCACATATACATGTATATATGTGTATATTTTGTGTATATATAATATGTATATGTATATGAAGGCATTTGCTAATATCACAAACTACATGTAGTCCTTGAATAGGGATAAGTAGGTAATGTAGTGGATAGATCACTGGACCCGAAATCAGGAAGGTCTGAGTTCCAATCTGGCTTCAGACACTTACTATTTATGTAATCCTGGGCAAATCACCTAATCTTTTGGCCTCATTTTCCTCATCCTTAAATGGGAATAATAACAAAGGTCTACCTAGATTCAGCTAGCTTATGTAGTAGATAGAGCTCTGGGCCTGGAGTCAGGAATCCCTGATTTGAAATCTGGCCTCAGACACTTACTAGCTGTATGACCCTGGCCAAGTCACTTCATAGCTACATGCCTCAGTTTCCTCAACTGTAAAATGGGCATAATGATAGTGCTTGCCTCCTGGGATTAATGTGAGGATCAAATGAATTAATATTGGTAAAGCCTTTAGTAAGGCGGGTACTTAATAAATAATTGTTCCTTTCTCTCTCCACTGTCAGGGTCCCTTCCCCCCCCTACCTCCCAGAAATGTTATGAGAATAAAATGAGATAATATTTTTAAAGAGCTTTGTGAATCTTAAAATTCTATATAAATGTTAGCTATCATTATTTTTATTATTATTAAATTATTCATACTTTGATAAGCCAATGGATTTGTGATCCATTCATTGGAACACTTGTTCTACCAGCATGAGTTGTAATTCACCCATGTCTCCATCTAAATTGTTCCATAAATTCCCCATAGATGATCAATACAATGCCATTGAGACTTTCCTCTAGGCCTTTTTCATGAAGGCTGGCCTCAAATTGCCATGTTACCTCTCACTTCTGCTCTATGGACTCCAACAAATCACACGTTTCTTGCCTGGATGTTGTCCCTTAGGCAGTTTCTCACGTGTTGGTCATTATTGGTAATGTGGATTCAGAGCCCATCTATCTCAGCCCCTTGGCAGATGAACCAACTCAGGCCCAGGGAGGTAAAATGCCTTATCCAAGTACAGTGTGCCCAGTAACTGCTGATATGTGAAGATGTGTGAACCCGCCCCTCACTAACCCTTTCCTTCTTGCACCCTAGGGCCCTAAGGGAGATCCAGGATTATCTCCAGGTCAAGCCGCAGCTGGAGAAAAGGTAACGTGCTTTCCTTTAAAAAATGTAAAAGTCATGATGGTAGAGTTGAGGTTTTCTGGTTTTGTCTCTTTTTTCTACTTGTACTGTTTGTGAATCGCTATTGGACAAAAAGGAATTCATCCTGGGCACTGGATTAATATTCATTTAGATGTTCATTCATTCACTGATTGGTTTACTGATTTATAGAGATGTTTGAACCACTATTATCAATATTTATTTAAAGTATATGGTACTAAGGGCATGGACCCTGTGGGAGTGAGGAGGTGGGTGGGAGGGTAGTACGCAAAGAAGAAGGCATGAACTCTAAAGTATTTTCACGTTATATCAGATATCAGTGGCTTTATGGTGTAGTGGATAGAGAGCAGGCTTTGGAACCAGGAGGAGCTCTCTGCAGGCCCTGTCTCTGACACACAGTGGTTGTGTGACTCTGTACAAGTCACTTACCTCTCTAGGCAATTCTCTACAACTATATAAGCCACAGAAGTGTCGACCTGCACTGGTAAAAGGACTTTCCTCATCGGGGAGATCCCTCTACTAGAGAAATTACAGATCTAGGACCTATTCCCATTTAAGATAAATTTGGGTTTAAGTGCATTTATACATACAGATTAGAGAAACTTAGGCACAGGGGAAAGAAGATTTGCCTTGAAATCGGGAAGATACAGGTTAAAGACTCACCATATAATCACTTTGTTGGCCTGGAATAGTGAGCCCCTCAGTGACTCTTGTAGGCTCTGAATTATAAAGTTAATGACATTCATCAGAGCATGCTAAGAGTTTCCCAAGGAGATGAAATTGCAGGCCTAGACCAAATACACACAACTTACATGCTTCATACATAGTAATACATAGATAATACATGCACTCCTATGTCACTAAAATTTACATGACACTTTGGAAAATACTTAACAGCTCATTTAATCCTCACAACAATCATGGAAAATAGGTTCTAATTATGATCTCCCAATTTACAAAACTGAGGCTGAACATCACATAGTTTCTATGTGTCTGAGGCAAGATTCAAACTCAGGTCTTTTTGACACCAAGCACTGTGCCACCAAGAACTATGCTTCTCATATCACACACACACACACACACACACACACACAGGTGTATGTATATGTGTACATATGTATCATATACACATGCACACATAATATCTTCGCGCATATATATATATATACGTGTCTATACACAGGTATTGTTCAGTCCAACTCTTCATGATCCAATTTGGGGTTTTCTTGACAAAGATGCTTGAGTGGTTTGCCATTTCTTTCTCCAGCTCATTTTACAGATGAGGAAACTGAGGTAAACAGGGTTAAGTGACTCGCCCAGGGTGACACAGTTAGTAAGTATCTGAGGTCATATTTGAACTCAGGTCCTCCTGACTCCAGAGCCGGTGTTCTATTCACTGTGCCACCTAGCTGCCCCTAGAACCCAGATCTTTTAACTTCTGGTTTAGGCCTCTGCTTGGAGGCACCTAATGCTGGACTTTTGGAGCAAGGAAGATCTGAGTTCAAATCTTGCCTCCCCAGGCACTTAGAAGCTGCCACTTAATCTCCCTCAGCCTCAGTTTCCTCCCCTGTAAAACGGATATAATCGCAGCACCTACTTCACAAGGTGGAGCACATGAGGACCAAATGAGTTATCCCAGTTGTATAAAGCACTCAGAAGTCTCAAGGTTATTTATTGTATCCCTACACTCTCTTGCTCTCAAAAACACAAGCATTATATGAAAATAAGGCAGTAGCCTACGTAAAAATAACTGACATTCCAAACACTGTGACAAATTCATAAATGCAGGTCTCCAGTCACACAGCAGTCCCTTCTGGAGGCATCTGCTGCAGCTTTGTTTAGACTGGGATTTGAGCTCTCCAGGACAATTATAGGGTGATTTTGTTTATGTGGCATGTGCTTGCAGGCTTCATTTCACCCTTTTTTTAGTCCTAAAGCATTTCGCCAGTTCCTTCTCGGCAACCTGATAGCCATCCTCCTCATGGTGCCTTGTAGAATAAGCCTGTTCAGCATATCTGTGTTTCTTTTAGGATTAAGCTAATTTACACCAGCACCCCTCAGGTGTGTGTTAACTGGAACTGGAGAGGTTTCTTCTCCTGGTGCAAATGAATTCATTGATGAAATTATTTGGAAAGGGAAGGCAAGTTTATTCCTGGGAATGGGATCATTCACTACTCTATCTGCAGCTGACATGTACTGTCAATGCAAGGGGATCCAAATCTCAGGGCTCAAGAGGCCTGTTTTTAGAAGCATAAATATAGTATACTCCATTGCCTTAAAATTTAGAAAACAGAAGCCTTCCCTGTTCTGGTGACAGCCTAAAATAGAATTCCCAGCAAAAGCAAACACAAATAAACCAGGTACTTTGATTTTTTTTTTCTCTTTCTCAGTTACTTGTCAGTGCAAAATATAGGGTGGCTTGGAGCAGCCTTTAAGCCAGCTGGCTTTTGAAATGCCCATGTGCTCATTATGGTGAACACTGTTAAGGAGAGATGTGGAAATATATAGAATCTAACAACATGTTGATAATGGCCTTTAAGTGAAAGCTAACTATTGAAAAGAACATGTATTTCCAACATGGTGATGTATGAGAGAGAGATCCAAGAAGCTCTAGTTAGACACAGAGTCCAGGTCTAAATGTGGTGTAGAAATATGAGAGTGGGTCAAAGAGATGGTTTTTGATAATTCAAGGGATCTGCCTCCACCTCTGATTAGGATAAGAAATTCCTGGATGAGTAAATTCCTTCTACCCATTCAGATCACAATGTCTGTGTAACTTAGAGTCTTACGGAATTGCCTAGGAGTCAGGGGAGCTGAGATAGACAGGCAGTTAAAAAATAAACATTTATTAAGGCTTATTCTGTCCCAGACACTGTGTTAAACACTGGGAATGCAAGGAAAGGCAATTTCATTTTTTGGTCAAAATCTAATCAGATGAGATCATATGTGTTGAGCCCATAGCACAGAGTCTGGAATACAGTAGGCTCTTAATGAATGCTTAGTCCATTCTTCCATTCCTGAAGGAGTTCATATTTTAATGGGAAAGACAAGGCACAAATAAATATATGCATAGAAGATATGTACAATAGAAATGGAAGATATTAGCAGCTGGAAGTGGGGGGAGAGGACCAGAGGAAGTCTCTGCCAGAGGCGGGGATTTGAACAGAGTTTTGAGGGACGTCAGGGAAAGGTGGAGGTGGAGAAGGAGAGCATTTCTGTGGGGACCAGCCTGTAGTATAATAGAGTATCACGTGTAAGCTCTGTGTGACTGAATCAAACTGGAAAGGTAGAGACCAGATTCTGAAAGGCGTTACCTGCCAGACAGGACTTCCTATTTTACTTTGGGGGTAATTGGGAACCACTGGAGTTTCTTGAGTGGTGGGGTTGACATGATTGGAGTCATGAATCCTTTCTGACTAGCTGCGTGACCCTGGGATGATCCTCTTAACTTCTCAGCCTCAGTCTCCTCATCTGTAAGATGGGCATCGCACCTTCCTCACAGGATTGTTGTGAGGGTCACACACAAAAAATAGAAAGTGATTTTGGAAGCTTTAAAGTACTAAATCAGTGTTTACTCTTGTTACTTTCACCTTGTCCTGTTACCCCTCATAGAAGTTGCTGGACAGCACTGCCCTCCTTCACTTTCTCTATTGAGAACATCTCTACCAAGGAATTCGCAGTTCCCAGACCCCCTCCCTCCCACCCCCATTTAAAAAAATCTTGGCTATCATTTTTAAGGAATAGCATTTTTCTCCCCAGTTTCAGGTTTCTACCCTATAATGTGACAATTCATTTCAAGTCAATGCATCTTACAACTTTTTGGTGACTCTAATAACTCCGTTCTGACCTGCAAGTGCTCAAAAACAACAACAAAAAACACCCCTAAATACAACTCTTTCGTTTAGAGGCTAGCGTTTCTGAAAGGTGATAAAGTACACCAATGATGTGTCGCCACATTTAAACATGAAACACAACAGCAAGGTAGGCAGCGAGATGGCGCTATTGAGCACAGAGCACTCATCTTCCTGAGTTCAAATCCAGCCTCAGACACTTACCAGCTGTGTGACTCTAAGCAAGTCACTTAACTCTGTTTGTCTCAGTTTCCTCATCTGTAAAAAGAGCTGAAGAAGGAAATGGCAAATCACTAGTATTTTTGTCAAGAAAACCCCAAATGGGGTCATGAGGAGTCAGACACAATTGAAACAACAACAACAGAAGATGATTATGTCCAGGCTTAGTGGTTCTGATGAGGAGTGCTATAAGAGTTCAGAGGAGGAAGAGACTACAGGTAGAGTGATTGGGGAAGACATGTTGAAGGGGGACTTGCATTAAATCTTGAAGTGTGTTTCAGATCCAAGCAAGTAAAAGAATCTCAGCCTACAGTTCTGCAGTCCAGTTAAAGGAAACTTTAATTTTTTTTTCTTCTTTTCCATGAAATAAAATCTTCATATGTTTTATTTTCAGGGTGATCCAGGACTCTTTGGGTTCATAGGCCCCCCTGGTTTTCAAGGTGACAAGGTAAGATTCAGGTTTCCTTTTGGCATTTAAACTAAGCAAAGGGTGAGATATATTCTAGATGAATTTGAGACCTCTTAGCTATTCCCACATGTCCTTCCTTGTCTCATCAAAATAGAGGTGCAGCATTCTCAGAAGGGTGCTACCAGGGTGGAGAGGGGCCCAGAAATTATGCCATGGAAAGTTCTCAGGAGAGCATGGGAATCCAAGAGCTGACATTTTTAGCAGGGACTCAATGGTTATTCTCCAGTTTCCAAAAAAACCGTGATGGAAAAGTAGGGTGAGACCCGTCCATCTCAGCTCCAGAGGTTTGCAAAATCAGAGCAATGATTGGATGTAGCACAAAGGGACATGGAGACTTGGCCTAAGGGGGAGATAAAAACCTTCTTAACAACTGGGGCTTTCCAAAAATGCAGTGGACAGGCTGGAGGGGTTGTGATTCCCCTCCTCCCTAGAGGTGTTCGTGCGGAGGAAGACTGGTGGCATGTCAAGGAAGTTGTGGAGAGAATACTTGGCACATATAGCCTTCAGATGGACTCCGTCATCCCCTCTGTGCTGGAGGTTCTGGGATTCTTAGAGGCACCTGAGTACATAGAGCACTGGGTCTGTGGTCAGGAAGACCTGAGGTTAAATCCAACCTCAGACACTGGCTCACCTTGGGTAAGTCCCTTAATCTCTGCCTCAGTTTCCTCAACTATAAAATGGGAGTAATAATAGCACCTACCCCAGGGTTGTTGTGGGAACCAAATGGGATAATTATTTTAAAGCATATAGCACAGTGCCTGGTACTTGGTAGGTATTTGATAAACGCTTGTGTCCTTCTTTTCTTCCTCTTTCTGTCTTTTCTTTCCTTCCTTCCTTCCTTCTTTCTTTCCTTCCTCCCTTCCTCCCTCCTTCTCTCCTTCCTCCCTCTCTTCCTTTCCTCCCTCCTTCCATCCTTCCCTCCTTCCTTCCCTCACTTCCTTCCCTCCCTTCCTCCCTCCCTCCTTCTTCCATTTGATCCTCACAACAACCCTGGGAGGTAGTTCCTATTATTGTCCCCATTTTACAACTGAGAAAACTGAGACAGATAGAGATTAAGTGACTTGGCCAGGGTCACACAGCTAG
>CM053584.1:36671790-36687307 GCA_028627135.1 Pseudochirops cupreus
TCCTTCCTTCTTTCTTTCCTTCCTCCCTTCCTCCCTCCTTCTCTCCTTCCTCCCTCTCTTCCTTTCCTCCCTCCTTCCATCCTTCCCTCCTTCCTTCCCTCACTTCCTTGCCTCCCTTCCTCCCTCCCTCCTTCTTCCATTTGATCCTCACAACAACCCTGGGAGGTAGTTCCTATTATTGTCCCCATTTTACAACTGAGAAAACTGAGACAGATAGAGATTAAGTGACTTGGCCAGGGTCACACAGCTAGTAAATGAGGTTGGATTTGTACCTGATCTTCCTGAATCCACGTCCAGTGCCCCCCCTCCCCTCCCCCTGCCTTGTAAAGCACCCGGTAAATCTTTAAGCCTTATATAAATGTTAGTAGTCACAATAGTTGTTGTTACTGTTATTATCATCTCAAAAGAGTTTCTCATTCGCACCCTATAGACAATGCCCAGATTTGTGTTAAACAATTTTAATTTTCGCTCTTTTTATTTTCTTGGTTGCTAACAAGTATTTGGGGTTGATCGCAGTAAAATGCAGGTATTTCCACCAAAGCCTTAGGCACGGTGTGGTTACTGTGCGGGAAGAGATCGGAGAGGTGCCATTGTCTTCCCCTTCCCAGCCAGCAGCTCTGAGATCTTTGAGCAGTGGCCAGTGAGACCAGATGTTACTGTGCGCTCCTGAAACCAAAGACGTACAACTGTACGCGAGGGTTCATTTCAGTCCCACTGGGTAAGCTTGTGGACTTTGAGGAAAGAAAAGAGCACATGGAGAGGCTTTCCTCTAAGGCAAGAATGGGTAGTGCCCTATTCAGCACAGGCACAAGAGCTAGCAGCTACAGCCGAACGAGAAGGGAGAAGGTTAGGAGAGACGTCACACTTTAGGTGCACATGTTGGACTGTGGTATGTAAGAATGAGTTATATTACACTTATTTGTCCCCAGTATGATTTTTCTTTTAGTGGATTCAGATTTAGGAGGACATCCTCACCTCTTTCCCCATGATACCTACTGGATGAGCAGTTATAATGTGTTAGTGTAGGTTTTTGGCTCAGTATGATTCCATGAAATCATTGGTTTAGTTGGAAGGAAGGAAAAAAGAAGGAACAGAAGGAAGGAAGGAAGGAAGGAAGGAAAGAATGGAGGAAGGAAGGGAGGGAGGGAGGGAGAGAGAAAGGAAGGAAGGAAGGAAAGAATGGAGGAAGGAAGGAAGGGAGGGAGAGAGAAAGGAAGGAAGGAAGGAAGGAAGGAAGGAAGGAAGGAAGGAAGGAAGGAAGGAAGGAAGTGAGAGGAAGGAAAGGAGGGAGAGGGAGGGACTGAGGGAAAGAAGGAAGGAAAAGAAGTAAAGAAGGGAAAGAAGGACAGAAGAGAGGCAGGGAAGAAAGGAAGAGAGAGAGGGAAGGAAAGAAGGGAAGAAAAGGACAAGAAGAAATAAGGGAGGGAGGGAGGAAGAAAAAAGCATTTATTAAGCATCTACTACATGCCTGACATAGTGCTAAGAGCTTTACAAATATTATCTCATTTATGATTCACAACCACCCTAGAAAGTAGATGCTATTATAATCCCCATCTTACAGTTGAGGAAACCGAGGTAAGGCTTATGTAACTTGCCTAGGGTCACACAGCTATTAACATCTGAGACTGTATTTGAACTCAAATCTTCCTGACTCCAGGCCAAGCACTCTATCAACTAAACTACCTAGATATCTTTGATATTAGAGGTTATATGTCCAACATCCCCATTTTACAGATGAAAATACTGAAGTCAAGAGAGATTAAATAGCTTGGCCAAAGTCACACAGATAGGAAATAGCAAGGATCTTTCCACCAGTGATCATGCTGTACTGATTCCTAGGCAATAACCAGGAGCTGCTGGCTCCCTCAAGACATAGAAAGTTTCCTCCATGGAGCCACAGACTCCAGACTGGTTACCTCTAATTGGTTTGGGCTTGACATAAATTTATAAATAGGCATGTTAAATGCTACTTAGTGCACCCCTTAGCAAAGAGTAGTATGCATCTATGTACTGACACATTCTGTAGAGTTAACCTTGTAAGACCTTCTAATATGGAATTAATCATAGTTATTACATCTGGAGCACTAAATAGGCTGTCACTGCAGTCTAAACACTCACAGTTCTTATAAGAGAAAGACGTACTAATGGTTACTTTCTAAGGCAGCTTCTCTGAGGCTTCCAATTTTAATTCTGGGGTGTCTGTTGCTTTCAAGCCATTCCAGTGGTTGTTTGCAATTCCAGCGTGGGGAATATGAGCAGATATTTCAATGTAATTATTTAGGGGAGTTGGTTACTGAATGCTCCTGACAAGGCTATTGTTTCATGTTTATAAAGAGAAGAAAATATTTTGATTTTAACCAGTGGGCTAGATTAATATTCAGAGTAGTAGTAGATTACTAGGTTACTGCTATACATCCATACAAAGAGAAAGTGATGTCAGTGAGTTAACTGTGGAATTGCTTTGTGGATTTTATCCATTACCTGAGCCTACCAGCTTTTTAAGAAATAAAGGTCTTAGGGTAGCTAGGTGGCACAGTAAGTAGAGCACTGGCCCTGGAGTTGGGACAACCTGAGTTCAAATCCGACCTCAGACACTTAACACAAAAAACTAGCCATGTGACCTTGGGCAAGTCACTTAACCCTAATTGCCCTGCCTTCCCCCTTCTAAAAAGACAAAAAAAAAAAAAGAAAGGTCACTTGCTTGCTGAAACAAGGACTCATATTTAAACTCATGTACTTTCAATGATATTCTACAACTGGGATTCACGGAACACTAAAAGTTTCTGAGGGCAGCAAGGTGGCACAGTGGACAGAGTCTGACCTCAAATAACTTAGAAGCTGCATGACCCTAGGCAAGTCACTCAACCTTGTTTGCCTCCGTTTCTCCATCTGTAAAATGAGCTAGAGAAGGAAATGGCAAATCACTCCAGTATCTTTGCCAAGAAAACCCCAAATGGGGTCACAAAGATAAATATGACTGAATGACTGAACATCAACAAAGAGAATTTCTGAAAAATTGAAGGTGAATCTCAGCAGGTCGTAAGAGAGTAGTGTGAGTGTAGGATGTAACATGTTAAAAATAGGGTATTTTACACACACACACACACACACACACACGTGTGTGTCAAAGGAGGTTGTGTAGACAGATTAAGAGGCAAGTGATGGGCAGTTCATGTGTTCCACTGGTATCTCCATGATATACAGAAAACTTGAAGAGAATGTGCAGCTGGCTGGGTAGCCCTCCCTCCTCCCCCCCACCCCCACCCAAACACACATTCCAACCATGGTGGAATTTTGGGACAGTGTGGACCAGAGGTGTAGGCAGTATGGATGGACTGAGATTTGCAGCAATAAAGGTAATACCTATACAAGTAAGATCACAGATCCATTGGAGCGTTGGCGTTAGTGCAACGAAACAGCGTTGATAAAAATAATCTGGTATTTAGGAAACTGGGGCTTACAGGAGAATGGGCTGGGGTTTTATTCTTTCTGTGTTAACAAGGATTTATTAGGGGTCTACTTTGTGGCAACTACCATGTTAGGTATAGGAGATAGAAAGACAAAATGAAGCCATCCATACCCTTGAGGAACCAACATTATATTGGGAAAGGGTGAGCAAAATTAAAACGGATAAGTGAACATGAAATGTAGACCAAGTATGTTCAATGTAATTTTAGAGACAAGGAACTAGGCTCTGGGGAATAAGGATACATGCAACTTATATGAGAGGTGGCATTGGAGCAATCTGGAAGGAATGTAGGGTGCTACACATGAGAGTGAGGAAGAAGAGTACATGGCAGACATGGGGGATAGGCAGCCTATGTGAAGAAAGACACTGCTGTGAGACATGCAGTGTCATGTCAAGGGAATGGCAAGAAGTGGGTTAGTAAGAGAAGATCCATGAAAAAGGGAGTAGGCTATAAGCCTGGAAAGAGAAGGTGGAGTCATCTCTAAGTGCCAATGAGAAGAGTTGGTATTTTGTCCTGGAGACAACTAGGAACCACCCAAACTTTTTGGCCAAGAGAATGTCAGGGTCACATCTATGCTTTAGCCATATCAATTAGGCTTCTGTGTGAAGAATGGAGTATAGAGTAAAAGAGAGACTGGAGGTGGGAGGACAATCAGGAGGGAGAGAAGAGGACAAGGTGGAAATGAGAGGTGTTGTGGAAACGGAATTAAAAAGACAGTACCAATGTGTGTGTGTGTGTGTGTGTGTGTGTGTGTGTGTGTGTGTGTGTGTGTGTGTGTATCCAGTGGGATAGGTGAGAGTTAAGAGATGAGGTTGACTCTATGTTGTGAACCTGGGTGACTTGAAAGATAAAGGCATTATGACAAAATAGGGAAGTTGGAAAGATGGTAGTGTCTGGGGGAAAAAATGAGTTTCTGTTTTGGACATGTTGAATTTTGGCTGCTAATGGGAATCCAATTAGAAGTCTCCATTAGAAAATTGATGACATGGGGCTGAAGCTAAACTAAGAGAGAGATTAGTGATGGAGATTTTTATCTGGTAGTGATTGGCATGGAAAGGAAAGGTAAACCCATGGGACAGAGAGAGGGAAAGAGAAAGGAGGAAGAGGAAGGAGAGAGAGGAGAGGGAAAAGAAAAGGGGGAGAAGGAGAGATGAGGGGAGGAGAAAAGAGGCTTCATAAAGTTAGAATTTGGTGATATACCCATATATAAGGTAAGGGATATGGATAATAAGCCAGCAAAAGAACTGGTGAAAAGCCAGACCCACAGGAAATCAGGATAATGTAGAATCAGAAAAACTAATGGGAAGAGAGTATCCAAGGAGTCAACAGCTGATCACTGAGTGATTAAGAAGGAGGACTGAGACAAGGATATAAGAAAAAAGTTTCAGTTGAATGATAAAGTCAGACGCCAGATTTCAAGTTGTTGAGCAGGGATTGTAAAGATAGAAGCTTAGGCAACATATAGAGACAGTTCTGGTCCAGGTCACAAAGGCAACAGAGATATAGTATAAACTTTTGAGGAGATTGGCAGGGTCAAATGAAGGGTTTTTTTAAATATTAGGGATATTGTTTTGTTCACAAGCAGCAACCAAAGAGCCATTAAATAGGGAAGGTCTGAAGATTAGACAGAGAGAAGACTACAGGGGCAAGTCACTGGAGGTCATTGAATGAGAAGGATGACTTCTTTGTTGGAGACTGGAAGAAAGGGGATCATGGGGGTATGGTGTCTAAGGATTTTGGGATATGGAATAACGGAGAAGGTGGAGCACATGTCAAATGACCACTATTTTCCCAATAAAGTATGGAGTGAAAACCTTTACTAAGGAGGGAGAAAGATGTGTAGGAGGCCTGAGGAGAGAACAAAAGGTCTGAAGAAAAGAAAAAAAGGAGACCATGATAGTCATGGATTGTTGAGTCATTTCAGTCACGTCCACCATTTTTCTTGGCAGAGATGCTGGAATGGTTTGCCATTTCATTCTCTAGCTCATTTTAAACAGATAATGAACTCAGGCAACCAAGGTTAAGTGACTTGCCCAGGGTCACACAGCTAGTAGTAAGTGTCTTAGGCTAGATTTGGACTCAGGAAGACTTATCTTCCTGATTCCAAGCCCATTGCTCTATCCACTGTGCCACCCTGCGTGATATTTAAGGAAAAATAAAAAGATTGCCCTGTAACAGTGATGCCCTGGTTTTTTCCATTATAAATTTGAAGTGGATCCAGTCACAAAATCATAGAATTAGAATCAGAAGGAAACTTAAGTATTATTTAGGTGAACCCCTTCATTTTACAGCTAAGAAAAAGAAAAGAAAGCCCTGGTGATTAACCAACTTGCTTAACATCACCCAGGTTGTGCATCAGAGAGGGAGGGTGGTATAATGGATTGAGCACTAGACTAGAATGAAATGAATGAATGAGACATTTATTAGCTGTGTTTTAAAGGCAAAACACAATGCTAAATGCTGAGGATACAAACAAAAAAGCAAATCAGCCTGTGCTCCTGGGAAGCTCCCATTCACATGTGGGAGACATGGGGAAGGGTTTGGGGGTTTTTTAGCCAGGAAGACTCCCACTACTAACTATGTGACCCTGGACCAATCACTTAATCTCTCCCGTCCTCGTTTCCTCACCCATAGAATGAGAGGATCAGATTCAATGTCCTCCAAGCGGCTTCTGCTCAAAATCTATGATTCACTGACTAGAAATCCAGCTGTTTCTTCTACCAATGAGCACAGTCATATGATTTCCTTCAGCATGTTGTTCCAGAAAAGTAGTACAAGGGCATTCCCCCAAGCAACTTGGGACAGTTGACGTGTACAGTGCTGGGTTCTTAGGATCAATTATACCTTGAGTCATTCATGACTTTCCGTGTTTTGGTTGAAGGGCACCAATACACTTCAAGTGTGGTTTCCACTGACAATAAATGTCTCTCTGACTGGAGACTGAAGGAGCTGAATTTAGTCCACACTGGACTTTTCTACTGTTCAAAAATATAGTCTTGGTCCTAATTTGCAGCTGCCTTGTCAAATGCCTGCAAAGAATAGGATTAAAAAGGTCATGAAGTCACAATGATTTTATGGATTTTATGAAGGAATCACTAATGAACAGGATTTGACAGTGACTGTGATGAGCAGTTTGAGAATTTTGAACATTTTTCTACCTCTGGAAATGTTTGTGTATGTCTGCATTGTCAGGTTGGGTGGGGAGGAATAGGGGAAGTATTAACGGTCATTATATTTGCAGACATACCCTCAATATTGTACATCAAAAATCAGAAACTAACTCATTTTTTGAGATTGGCAGGTGGTACAGTGGACTGAGTCCTGAATTTGGAATCTGGAAGACGTGAGTTCAAATCCTGCCTCAGATATTTCCTAGTTGTGTGACCCTGGTCTAGTCGTTTCACTTCCCTTCTGTCTGCCTCAGTTTCTTGAAGGGAGGGGTAATAATAGCACATATTTGTTGTGAAGATCAAGTAAGCTAATATATGTAAAGCACTTGACAAAACTTAAAGCACTATGAAAATGCTAGCTATTATAAGGACAAGAAATGTTAAGTGACTTGCTCAAGGTCTCATAGCTAGTTAACCAGAATCAATACTTAGTTCTCCAGTCCAATGTTCTTTTCATTGAACCATGAATGAAAGAATAGATGGGTACACTCCTTTAATATCAATAACTATTTAGCTAAATTGGAAAAAATATTTTTACAGATCTTAATTATAACAACTTCCCTTCATAGAATGCTTTGAGGTTTACAAGTCACTTTTCTCAAAGGAGCTAGTAATAAGTGGTATAGTGGACAGAGTTCCAGGCCTGGAGTCAGTAGGACCTGAGTTCAAATTTAACCTCAGACACTTACCAGCTATGCGAGCCTGGGCAAGTCACTTAACCCTGTTTGCCTCAGTTTCCTAGTCTATAAAATGAGCTGGAGAAGAAAGTGGCAAACCACTCCAGTACCCTTACCAAGAAAACCCCCAATGGGGTCACCAAGAGTAGATCATGACTGAAAAATTACTGAGCAAAAACCCCAACTTATATGATACTTTTAGGGTGGCAAAGCATGTATTATCTTATTTGACAGAACAGCCCTGGGAGACGGGTTCTATAATTATCCCCATCCTACAGATGAGGAAACAGAGCCTGCTTGAGGTCAAGTGACTGGTACAGAGAATAAACATCTGAGGTAGTATTCAAACTCAGGTCTACAGTGCTAAGTTGGTAAGAGGAAAATAGAATTCAGATTTCCTCGTTTCTGGTGCGCAGTGTTCTTTTTACTATTTATTCTTTGTGCATTATTGTCAAACTGGATAATAAGTTCTGACAACATTTATAAAGTGTTTAACACAGTGTCACACATCTAGTAGAAACTTAATAAATGTTTGCTTCATCCTCTCCTCCTCTTTCAGACTCCACATTCTGCTCTTAGTTCACGACACCAAGATACTTCCCAGGCAGGTCGAATTATTCTCATTTAACAGATGAGGAAATTAAGTATCAGGGAGAAGCAACTTACTGAAAGTGTCACATGGCTGATAAATTTCAGAGGTGGTATTTGAACCCAATTTTCTTGATTCTAGTTCCATTATTCATTGCCCTCCATCCACCAATTTGCACATCCGTCACCCTGCTGCCAACTGATAATAGAGAATAGTATTGAATCATAGAGTGACTTCCCTTTAAAAAAAAAGCTGACCTATTAATCTACTTTGTGAATTGTCCACTCATTCATTCACTTGCTCAATATTATATCTGGTATTTGGGTCTTTTGGCAATACAGAATTGAATTGTATGTGTGTATGTGTGTGTGTATATGTGTGTCCGTGTATATGTATGTGCACATGTATGTGTGTGTATGTATGTGTGTGTCTGTATGTCTGTGTGTGTGTGTGTGTGTGTGTGTGTGTGTGTGTGTGTGGAGGTAGGGGCTGAAAATCGTGCCAAGGGAAACAAGTAGTTTTTGGATGCCAGTTGATCATGACCTCATAATTCTTTCACTCTAGGAAGGACCTGAGCACTTCAGTAGCTGTAATAAAACTCTCCTGCCACTAGCCATATTTAGAGAATTCCCAAATACATATAATGTCTACAGGGGAGGTATAAGGAGGATGTGGAGAAAAATAAAGAGAAGGTAAATTTCGGGCAGCTTTGTAAAAACCACAAGTGGTGTCGAAACTGAGCAATAGGTGACCAAGTGAATAGGCAGTGCCCATTTCCTTTGGCCTCACATGTACAGTGAATATGTAAGGTTTGTGTCTTTTTTGCCTTTTTATCTACACCTTACCAATATGGGCATTTTTTTCTAAGTCTTCTGCCAACTAAAAAGTTAGGAAAATCATATGAACTGTTCTTTGGACCTTCCTTTCCTTTGGTTTGTTCTGTTTTTCTCCTTTGCTGTCCCAAACCAGTCCCTGTGGCCATCCTAATAATACCCTGCAGGGTCAAGTGTGTGGAGTCAGTTTGGAAACTTCCCAGGGCTAAGATTGTCCAAGAGGAAGTTCATCTAGGCCTAGGCTGACCAGCTGTGGGACGGCATAATTGCTATCACATAATAATGTAGCTGCTTTCCAGCGGTAACATATATCCCACTGAACATTTAAAGTTTGTTATAGGAGAAGCTGTTTCTGCCACAGATCCTGGTGTAGAGCCATGGGAAGTCTTAATTTGAGGCTCAGATTTGAGAGGATTACATTTAGGTCCTAAGCTTTATTGGGGGGGGGGGGAGAGGAGTCTGTGATGAGGATCAAGTGAAATAATGTATGTAAGTGCTTTGCCAACTTTAAAGTGCCTTATAATTGCTAATTGTTGTTGTTATCTTTATTGATGTAGGGAAGTTCCCGTGAGGGAATCCTCTTTGCTTAATAAAATCAGTAACCACTTTGGGCAGCTAGGGAGCATCCTGGATAGAGTGTTAGATCTGGAGTCAGGAAGACTCATCTCCCTGAGTTCAAATCTTACCTGGGCACTTACTAGCTGTGTGACTCCGGGCAAGTCATTTGACCCTGTTTGCCTTAGTTTCCTCATCTGTAAAATGAGCTGGAGAAGGAAACAGCAAACCACTCCAGGATCTTTGTCAAGAAAACCCCAAATGGAGTCATGAAGAGTTGGATACAACTCTGTACCCTCTTGTCTTATGGAGAGTTCTTTGAGGCATTGATATTAAGTGACCAGGGCTACACAGTGTTAGAGACCAGACTTGAATCCAGTTCTTTCTGATTCTCAGGCTAGTGCCCATTTCCCACTGCCTCTCACTTGTTAATTTACTATATTAAAATGAGAAATCTGTCCTCTAGACTCCCAAGACTTGTAACCCGAAAAAAAAAAACTGCCTCAAGCAGACTGACTAAGGGGCAAAGGGCTACTAAGTCATCAGAAGTATCTATCACAGCACTTGCAAAATATGTTGTGCAGATACAAAGACATTTCATAAAGTGTTTCCTCTTTATGAAAGTATTTAGTTGTTTCAGTCACATTTGATTCTTCATGACCCCATTTGGACTTTTCTTGGCAAAGATACTGGAGTGATTTGCTACTTCCTTCTCCAGCTCATTTTATAGATGAGACAAACAAGGAAAGTGCCTTACCTAGCATTATACAGCTAATGTCTGAGGCAGGGTTTCAACCTAAGTCTTCCCCACTTCAGGTCTGACCCTCTATCCACTGTGCCACCTAGCTGCCAAATGTAATGTTTCTCCCCATCCAAACTCATGGACTCAGGTTGAGAATTCCTGGTTCCAAACCCATTTGTTGTTGTTCAATTGTGTCTGATACTTTATGACCTCGTTTTTATTTTTGTGTGTGGCAAAAATACTGGAGTGATGTGTCATTTTCTTCTCTAGCTCATTTGGCAGATGAGGAAACTGAGGCAAACAGGATTAAGTGACTTGCCCAGGGTCACACTAGCGACCTAGGTAGTATCTGAGGCTGGATTAGAACTTGGATCTTCCAGACTCCAGGCCTGGCACACTATCCACTGAACTACCTAGATGCCTCCTGTAATATCTCAAATTCTTGAATATCAGGGCTATGTGATAAAGTATTTAAAGAAGTTAATGACATCTGTCTACCCTTGGAGCATAGTAGGGGTCCAAGGATGTTGTTCAGTAGAAGAGAGGATACTTTGAAAAGAGGAGCATGTTTGATCTATATGTTTTGGCAGCATTACTAAATTCCACAGCAGATTAAATTCCAGTCAAGATCAGTTGAAGAAATTAGTCATTAACACACATAAATTCCTTGAGATTAAGGGCTTGTCTTTTATCTTTCTTTGTATCCCCAGCTCTTAACCTAGTGCCTTCCATACAGTTGGCACTAAATAAGTGCTTGTGGCCTGACTCACTGTTGATTAATAATAACGAAGGTCAGGGTTCGGTTGTCTTTTCTGTGTAAGTGACTCCTGGATCTGTCTCTATCTCTCTCCTAATTCCTAAATATTAAGGAATTTGAATACACTGTCATTTCCATGTTATTTATAAATTGGCAAAGTTAGTTGTTGGAGTTGGGGGGCATAAACTTCAATTCACAAATTTTTCACTTTTACCATTTTTATTTTTACCAGAATCTTTTAATTTGCTATAAGGGATTAAGGCTGTCATTTATATCTAGAAACAAATAGAAATGATTAAGAAGCTCACATTCACATAGCGCTTTTCTGGCAACAAATCTGTGATAAGGGATATAAGTAGCATGAGCCCCATTTTACAGATGAGTAAATTGGAGCTCCAAGAGTTTAAATCTCTTGCCAACAGCCAGACAGTTAACAAGTGGGAGAGCCAAGACCCAACCTGAAGTTTTTGGATTTGAAGTCCATTCCTCCACATGTGTGAAAGGTCTTTAAGTGACTGACAGTTTTGTAAATTACATTTAAAAGAGGTGTAGATGGCATTAGCTACCACACTGGAAAAATACCACAGGGAGACATACCATCAAAGCCAGTAAAAGTCTGGGCTGGCAAGGAAAGCAGAGAAAGAAAGGAAGAAATTTTGGGATAGTGCTCACTGCTCAGCTGCTATCCAATGTTACAGCTGTGTTCACACTTCTGTCACTGCAGAATGAATCTGGTTGGACAGAGACTTGTATTCCTTCTCTAGTCAATGAAAGCAGTCCCTGGCTATGAGGTGGCTCTTGAATTATTTGTGGTTTGGGGTTCTATAATCACCCCTATTTCTGCCTCCTCTCTCTATTCCTCATGTGGTGTAGGAGGAAGATGATGAAAAGTTGAAGATCATAAGACTAGTCTGGGGACAGGCTGCACAGAGATGGAGTAGGCAGATGTCTCCATTGTATGTGAATATTCATTGAAGCCCCTTTGCCAAGGAATATTGGATGAATATTCTAGCTCACAATACTAAGAAGGTCTGGATAGCCAAAAGGGTAGTAGAATAAGGTATCACATATGTATGAGGCAAGGGGGCTCAAATGCATTTGAGTCAGAATCTTGACTGAACATGGTCAAATCAGTCACTTTATCTCCCTGAGTCTCAATTTACTTACCTATAAAACAGGAACAATAATATTTATGCTACTTATCTTAATAGGTTTGTTATGAGAAAGGAATTTTGTAAATAGAAAATTTATGTAATTGATCAATCAAGCAACATGCATTTATTAAATCCCTATTATCCAGGATCCTGTGTTCATAACCTCAGCATTATTCTAGATTCTTCAGTCTCTCTCACCTCATACATCCAGTCAGTTTCCAAATCTTACCATTTCCACCTTTGTGACATTTCTGGCACTTGACCCCTTCTTTCTACTACCATGGCTACCATCATAGTTGAGATACTTATCACTTATCACAGCAACAAGCTCCTAAAATGTCTCCCTGGCTCAGCATTTCCCACTCTATCCCATCCCACACATTTCTGCTAAAGTAATTTCCTTTAAATATAGATCTGACCATATGACTCCACCACCCAAATCCAGTGGCTTCCTATTGCCACTGGGATAAAATAAGAAATCCTTTGATTAGTTTTTACTAACCTGCCCCCAACCCATCTGTCCAATTTCATTCACTACACTCCCTCTCTCATACTCTGCCAGCCAAAGTCCTTTCCAAGGTTGAGGAACCTGTGGCTGATTCCACACTCCTGGTCTTTTCTCTTTTTCGCTCACATATAGCTACACTCTGCCTCTCACCTCTGTGTCTTTTCCCAGGCTGTCACAAATGCCTAGAATGTACCCTCTCCTTACCTCCACCTAATAATACACCTTGCTTTCTTGAGCAACAAAGCTCCAACCCCATCTTCTGCATGAAGCCTTTCCCAATCCCTCCAATTGCTAGTAACCCCTTCTTCCAAAAATCTTCTAACTGTCTTGCATAAATTTCTATTTGTTAACTGTTTTATGTGTACTTGTCTCTCCTATCAGAATCAAATAAAATAATGCTTGTCCAATGCATTGCAAGCTTTCAGGACTGCTGTTATTATGTAACCTTTTTGCAAGTAGAAATTGTCTCATTCTTTGTTTCTGTACCCCTAGAGTCTAGAACAGCAGTTCTCAACCTATGGGTTGCAACCCCTTTGGGGGTCGAACAACCCTTTCACAAGGGTCGCCTAAGACCATCAGAAAAGACAACCATAATGACATTTCAACAGAACCCACTGCAAACCAGTCTTTATTTTTTTAACAAAACATCAGGTTCATAGATTAGAGCCATTCCAATGGCTTCAAAGAAGTCCATTTACCCAGGTGCATTGCCATCCCTACTCCCACCCCTTCCAGACTTAGATTGGTATTTGAGCAGAAAGTGAATTGGGCACGTGATCAAAAAGTTTGGGGAATAGTAGTGTAGTATAGCCAACGGGGGTGCAAATTGCAGTCGATTAGAGAGCCATCTGCAAATGGCTCCAAAGGGCAGACCCCTCCCAGGCAGCTCTTAGATCTACACCACATTTAGCATCCAGTTCAGCTCCACACCCTAGGCAGCCACTCCTTCTGTTCCAGCCCTGCCTCCCACAACATTCCTACTATAGATTAATACTTAGAGTATCTCCAGAAATATTCAATTGAATTTTATGTGTCATGGCTTGAATTAGATTTGAGCTAAAGCAGTATCCAAGGTTTAAGAATTTCCATAAGGGCTTTTTATGAAATGCCAAGTGTCATAAAAAAAAAAAACCACAGTATCAGCTTTAGCTAATTTTACTTAAGATACCTCTTCCCTGATGAACACCAGCCATCCAATTGGCTGTGTATTCATTTCTAAGGATCTTAGCCATTTTAATTCCTCTAGTTGCAGCATGGCATGGTTGAAAACACTTGTTATACAGGGACTGTGGAAAGATAGATACACTAATACACTGTTGGTGGAACTGTGAATTGAACCAGTCCTTCTGTATAACAATTTGAAATTGCACACCTATAAAAAGTGATTATAACTACCCATACCCTTTGACCCAACGATTCTCCTGCTAGGTCTATACCCCATGGAGTCAAATGATGAAGAGAAACATCCTATAATGTACCAAAATACTTATAGCAGTGCTCTGAAAATAGTTAAAGACTGGGGGAAAAGTACATGCCCATCAATTGAGCAATGGCCAAATAAATTGTGGTATATTAATGTAATGAAATATTATTGTGCTATAAGAAATAATGAACATGGTAAATAGTGCCTATTTTATATGAATTCTGAAGTAAGAAAAATCAGGAAAACAATAAAAACAAATATTACAGCAATATAATTGGAAAAAAGAGAAACAGAACAATAGTAAAAAATGAATGGTATAAAATTATAATGATACAGATGGCTCCAAAAAGAAGATATGAGAATCTATCTCTCTCTTCTTTGCTAAAATGAGAGACCATGGTATGAAACTGCATTTGTCAGGCTTTGGTTGGCTAGGGTTGCACAAGTAGTAAGCAGAGCTGGAATGTGAAATTCCAGCTATAATTCTATATTCTAATTCCAGAACAGTTTCATTTTTGTCTGTGTCCTATGTATCTAGTATGGTACCTAGCCCCAGAGCAGGCACTTATTAAATCCCTTTTGATTGTCTGCTTCTAAGGGTCAGGCTGGAAATTAGGGCAGAAATCAAAGTTTTCAATAAAGAAATAAAAATTTTTAAAAAAGAACAAATGATGTAAAAATCTATGATATAGAATCTCTATAACATAGTAGATGCTCCATAAGAAAGGAACATTTGGAACTCAGAAATACAGAAATGGAAGAAAATTTGACAGAAAAAAATCAAAAGATAACAATCAGTATGAACACACAGAAAATGAACAATATTCTTCTAATGTTGCCTTTTGATTTTATTTTGAGTTCAAAAGAGAAAATCTTTTGAATTTTATCATGATGATGACTATGATGTGTAGATCCAAAGTGACTGATCTTGATCATAGAATATACAGAGATTATAGATAATAGCTTTCTTAGGAGGGAAATGATGAAACTAAAAGCCTGAATACCATAGATGAGGAAATAATATGAGAAAATTGTTGTTCAGTCATATCTGGCTCTCCATGACCTCATGTGAAGGTTTTTTGCCTTAAAGGCAGGTAGGTGGCTTAGTGGACAGAACACTGGACCTTGATTCAGGAAGAGCTGAGTTCATATATGGTCTCAGATACTTACTAGCTGGGTGACCCTAGGCAAGTCTCTTAACCTCTGGAGAAAGAAATAGCAAACCATTCTACTATCTTTGCCAAGAAACCAGCAGGACAGCTCCATCAAAAATAGGTCATGCCACAAAAATACTTTGAAAGACTTAAGAACTATGACCAATATGACCAACCATGATTCCAGAGAACTCATGATGAAACATGTTAGCCACTTCCTGATAGAGAAATGATAACCTTGGAATGCAGATTTAGACCAACATGTCTACAAATAACATCTATAATATACATGTATGTAATACTATGTGATATGCATTCACACACATGTATTCCTGTATTGGCCACATCCTCCCTCTCCCCCCCAATAGATATACATATATATATATATGTATATGTATATATGTATATAATCTACATCTAAGTGTATATATTATATAATATGAACATTATAATATATTACAATGAAGTGTTACATAATTATTTTA
>CM053584.1:36687807-36736584 GCA_028627135.1 Pseudochirops cupreus
GTTCTCCCTTTCACTGAGAATATGAAGGTGGAAGAGAGAAAATTAGGATTTAAAATTAAATAAAATTGAACTAAAAAGTTGGTCATACTAGACTATTACTTTGGGGGGAAAAACAACAGGAACATGTAACTAGTCGTTAAGAGGAGGGTAGCTATTCCTACAAAAGCATTGGCTAAAACTTCTCTTACTGTCTTTGTGGAAAATGCACAGACATATGCACATACACACACATATATGTATATATGTATATATGTATATACACACATATATATTTACAATACAATGATATAATGAGATAGATTCAGAGGTGGTTGAAGGGCCAAAGTCAACGATTAGTCAGTTATGCTTCAGTCTCTATTTGGGAGGTGGCCACTGGCAGACTCCCTCCACTCCCTCCCCACCCCTGCAGATGGATGCTTGACTTTTTGTTGCTAAATGTTTCTGTTAAGACTCAGATAAAAGTGTAATTTGCATCTTGATTGAACTTGTTTGTGATACCAGAGTGGGAGAGAGAGCTAGTACACTAGATATCAAAATTTTAAAAAATATTGACAGTCTAGAACACTGAGGCCATATTAATAGAATGAAATCCAATAGGGATAAATATAAAGCATTACATTTGGCCTTAAGAAGTCAGCTTTGAAAATTACAAGGTGGGACAGCTGTGACCAGATATCAGATCATTTGAAAATTATCTGAAGCTTTTAATGGACTGCCAGTTCAATATGAGTCTGCATTAGTGTAACATCCAAGTAAGCAAATGTGACCTTAGACAGAAGTAAGTACATTGCGGTGTCCAGGAAGAGGGCAGTGATGATTCCTCTGCATTCTGCCCTGGTCAGACCATGTTTTGCATGCTGTTGGGTTCAAACTACCATATTCTAGGAAGGACATTGATAAGCTAGAAAACATCAAAGGTGAGTAACCAGGAAGGTGAAGGACATTGACTTCATCCTATAGGGGGCTGGTTGAAGGAAATGGGGATGTTGTAGCCTGAAGAAGTGGTTTTAGGGGGGAATGAGTAGAGAGCAGGAATGATAGCTATTTTATATAGCTAGAGGGCTTTCACAATGAGGAGGGAGAGACTGGCTTGGATTCAGGGAGCAGAACTAAGAGCAATGGATTCAAGTTGTAAAGAGGCAAGTTTAGGCTTGATGTAGGAAAGCACTTTGGCAGCTAGGTGGCACCATAGTGCACAGAGCGTGGAAACTGAAGTCAGGAAGACTAGTTTTCTTGAGTTCAAATCTGATCTCAGACACTTACTAGCTATGTTACCCTGGGCAAGTCACTTCACCCTGTTTGCCTCAGTTTCCTCATCTGTAAAGTAAGCTGGGGAAGGAAATGTCAAACCACTCCAGTATTTCTTCTAAGAAAATTTCAAATGGAATCACCAAGAATCAGACAAGACTGAAACACCTGAACAACAACAGGAAGGACTTTATAATAATTAGAGCTATTAAAAAAAAAAGTGAATGGGCCACTCTGGGAGGCAGCAGGTTCTCCCTCAATGAAGGTCTTCAAGAAAAGCTGACATTTGTCATTGGTCCTATATGTCTTATACGGATTGTTGTTAAAGTATGGGTTTCACTGAATGACTACTAAGGTTTCTTCCAACTCTTCAATTCTATGACTCTGGGAAGAAATCAGAGGCTGGCATGGTATTTGATAAGCAAACATACCAAACAGAAAAAAAAACCCAAGAAAGGTAGGTAAATACTTTGGCTCCTCGGGAGCAAAAACTTTCCTAGCTTGATGAGCTGGGACAAGTCAATCATCTGACCTCAGTCTTAGCCTCTTCATCTATAAAATGGGAATAATAATAGTACCTAACACAAGATTATTGGGAAAATTGAAGGAGATAACATGTACAGTGCTTTGCATTATTATAGACAGTTAGGAATGCTTCTACAGCTCCTCCACCTCTCTCCTATTTCTTTCTGGTACTGGCACATTTTCCTTTGTCTTTTTCCACATGCCAAAAGGTAAATAAATAGAATTTGCCAGAAAAGATCAATCAATTAAATCAATGCTTTCATATTTCTTGGGCTAAAGAAGTCTATTAAAACTCTAGCATTGTTTGAGAGCTAAGAAGTGAACAACAACAAAAAAAGATTTGTGGGAAAAATGAAATGAGGAGCATGAAATCTAAAGGGATTAAGTGAGCCAAGAGGAGGGAAGGAGGAAGAACTGATTTAATATATCTTGAAGTGAAACCATATTCCCTCATTAACCAATCAAATCCTAGCCATAACAATAAGACGTGAGAGGAAGTGAAGGTATAAACATTGACAGTGACAACAGATGCAGAATTATTTTTATGACAAATGAGATGATAGTTTTAGTTAGAGGACCCCAGGAAGCAACTAAAGAAACTAATATGATTAAAAGGTTTTCTTTAGTTATAGCATACAAAACAAATCCCACAAAACATCAGCAATACTTCTACAAAGTAGTCACAAAAAACATAATGAAATGATAGAAAGCAAGGCTAAATGTATTTGGGACTTAGCCTACTAAGACATACTCAAGACTTACATAAATATAATAATAAATCCTTTGCAGAAATAAAGGAAGACAAATAATGGGTTAGATATTCATTGCTCATGGCTGTTGCACTAATGTAATAAAAATGAAGAGCAGTTAGATAGTGCAATAAATAGAGTGGCCAAGCCTGGAGTCAGGAAGACCTGAGTTCAAATCCAGCCTTGGACACTTACTAGCTGTGTGACCCTGGGCAAGTCACTTAACTCTGTGCCTCAATTCCAAGTCTGTAAAATGATCTGGAGAAGGAAATGGTAAGCCACTTCAGTATCTTTGTCAAGAAAACCCCAAAAAGAGTCCCAGAGAGTTAGATGTGACTGTATAATGACTTAATAACAGCAAATAAAAATGATGGTACTATCTAAATTAATTCATATATTTAGTCCTGTGCCAGTCAAACAACCAGGGAGGTTGCTTCTTAGAACCAAATACAAATTCATTTGGAGGAGCAAAAGTTCAAGATTTTTAAATGAAATTATATTTTAAAAGTAGTAATTAAGGAAGCTTAGCATTACTGGACCACAAACTGTATTATAAAATAATAATCATCCAAACTATTTTGTATTATTCAGAAGATAGAAATAAGTCAGTGGAATAAAGTAGGCAAGCAAGACTTAGATGAGAGAAAACATTAACCTATCACTCAATAAAACCCAAGATCACAAACAAGTTCAGGTAAGACCCTCTCCCCCCCCCCCCCCACACACTCCACTAGGATTACTAGGAAAACTGGAAAGTGGTTTGGCAGAAAACAGGGGTCCCCCCAAACCATTTTAGCAATTCCATAATAAACTCCACTTGGATATGTATGCAAATTTTAAGGTCTTATCACTACAAAATGAAAAGAGAAAAGAGGGGGGTTGTTCTTCACAATTGTAGTTGGCAGAGAATTCATAAACAAATATGAGGCAGAAGACACTGCGAAACACCAGAGAGATAATTTTGATTTCATATATTATATATGTGTTATAAATATATATCATCTATATATTTAAATTGACATAAACAAAATCAATAAGGCCACATGAAGAGAAAGTATTGAACGGGGAAAATTTTTCCATCAGACAATCTCTGATTAAAGTCCAATATTCAAGGTATTTAATTGATATCAGTGTACGACAAAACCATTGAAACAGTTTTAAAAAGGAAAAATAAAAAAATTTAACCCTATAAGAATTTTAATAACAAGGAACTAATCCCAAGAAAAACACAGATTAAACAAATACTGAAATTCTCCTCACACTCATTGAATTGCCAAAAGTGACAAAAAAAATGGAATAGTGGATGCTGGCTTGGCATGTGGGGAGACAAGTTCATTAATCACTGTTGGTTGGGATAGGAATTGGTACTGAAAAACAAATTGGAATGATATGATAAAAGTTATCAAATGGCTCCTAACCTCTAATACAGCAACTTTAGTATTTAAAATACACTGTTAGAGAACCAATTTATAGAAGGAGAACGCCCATGAATTTCAAAACATAGCACTTCTGCAGGAGCAAAATACAAAGGCCCCCAAAACCCTAGAAATAAAGTAAGGACTGTTGATTGGGAAATGGCTGCATGCATTGTGTTATATGATATAGTACAATGTTATTGCACTCAGCTTTGTATCTTGTCGTAGGATCATGCTGTCGTGATTTCTGGGGACCTGAAGGCAGAATCACATAGCTCACTATATCTAGCTGCCTTTAGACCCTCAACAAGGATTTGACCCCTTCATCTTCCTGTTGCAACGTTTTTCTATATTTCTATAAAGTAGTAAAAAAAAACCATGATGAAAAGATAGAAAGAAAGGGTAAAGGTATCCGGGAGTTAACCTACTAAGACATAATCAAGACTTACATAAATATAATAATAAATCCTTTACAGAAATAAAGGAAGACAAATTATTGGTTAGATATTCATTGCCCATGGCTATTGAACTAATATAATAAAAATGAAAAGCAGCTAGATGGCGCAGTGGATAGAGTGGCCAGGCTGGGCGCTCACCCTTCCCTCTCCCTGTCCCTCACTCTCTTGCCTTAGCAACAATAATCATATTATCCCTACTATTTCTGCTGGGAAAAGTGCATCAATCAGTCAACCACTTCCCAGACCAAAGCACCACTCCCTGGCTACCCTTCCCTGTTAAAATGTAAACTTCTTGAAGGCAGGCACTATCTCTTCTGTGTTCCTATCCCCAGAACTACAGTCAACTCCTGGGCTCTTGTAACACTTAGTAAATGTTTTTTCTTTCTTTCATTCGAAAGGAATGATGAATATTCTGTTATTAAACAGAAAGTAAATGAGCATGGGCCACTCAATTTGCTTGCAGTCTAGTCTCTTCTATTAGACGCTAATCAATATTTCCAGAGTACATTTGGAGTACAGAATATCTGACCCTCACCTGGTTTCTCCTACTCTGGAAAATCCTTTACTCATTTCTGCCACCTCTTCCAGCCATTATCCCTTTCTCTTCTTTACGTAGTCTTTTTTTCTTTAATAGCTATATACTCTTTGCTGCTTCCTCACCATCTATTTCCAAGACCCATAATCTACTTTAGTACTGATGATAGGACACAAACAAATAATCTGTTTTGGCCAAATCCCCTTCCTCCCCCAGTCCCCACATTCTCTAGAACTCTCTATTAAATGTAATCCCTTTTATCCCTTTCTAGACTCTCAGCTTAATTCCCTCCCTCTGTGCTTTCCTGGTTTTCCTTTTGACATCTTTGATGGATGGAGGCAGGAATATAATATAATCTTGTATATATAATCTCATATACATAATCATGTCATCTCATCAACCAGGGATTCCCCTGATTGAAGGGCAGTTTTCCAGGTGTGGACTCATGTCTTAAGGACATCACACCTGGAGGCAGTACACAGAGATGTACTGGTAAATGCTTTAGCGAGCTCTTAGGAGAAAATGCATGTGTGACATACTTTTAAGTTTAACCTGCTATATTAACTTTTCTTCATCACTTTCCAAAATCTAGACAGTCCACAAGACAAACCCTATTTGGAGTGTTTGACAATTTCTGAGGTGTAAATGCTCACCTCCGTATTGGAGAGCTAGGTGGCGCCATAGTGCAGAGACCATCTGGCCTGGAGTCAGGATCTTCTTGAGTTCAAATTTGACCTCAAACACTTACTAGCTGTGTGACCCTGGACAAGTCACTTTACCCTATTTTCCTCAGTTTCTTCATTTGTAAAATAAGCTAGAGAAGGTCATGAAGAGTCAGACAAAACTGAAATTACTGAACAACAACAAATGCTCATGATGAAAATTTAATAGTCTCTCATAACCTGGATCCAGCATACCCCTGAAAGTACCTATCTCTTAGCCCTTTTCTGTGGACTGGGGCTGCATCCAAAATGACTGTGACTAGGAGCCAGGAGGAAAGGACTTCTGTCGGAAGGACTGTTTCACCGTTTCACTTCTACTGTCAAGACAAACTAGTAGTTCTCTCTCTCTCTCTCTCTCTCTCTCTCTCTCTCTCTCTCTCTCTCTCTCTCTCTCTCCCCCTCTCCACTCTGTCCCTTCTTTCCTCTGTCCTTCCACCTCTGTGTCTTCTCTTTCCCCCTCTGTCTCTCTTTCTCTCTTCTCCACCCCCACTCATCAGAAGAGACATGGAAGAGGGGAGGAGAAGAGGAGGAGAATTTTTTTCTTTCTCAGAAGCAGGAGTAGGTGATGCTGAATTGTGGCACATGGCAGTCACTCACTAGTAGAGGAGGTCAGATTTTGAAATCACTAGGTAGTATGATCCCAGAGTCTAGCCTTTTAGACAGAGAAGACAGATTTTTCTAGGTAGTACCAGTACTTTGCTTTATGGGTAACCAATAGTTCCAGGTTCAAGAGTTCCTAAGTTCAAGCGCTTATATAATGGCAACTTAGAGAAAGGAGATTTTTTCAACAGGGTTCTTTTTAGAGAAGGAAGATCACACTTCAGCTGAAGGATTAGAACCATCCCTTGAGGATCCAGGAAATCAAACTGGATCTTACCAATCCCCTTCACTACTGAAATGAGTTGCTTGGACCTTTGATCAGAAGAGGATTTCTTGTTTAGTACTGTCCAAAGGTTGCTTACCTTCCATCAAGAGTCTGATGAGCTATTTGACTGTATTATGTGATTCTGTATTTGTTCTTGGGTCTCTGTGAGTCCCTTCTGTCTCACACATTTTCTAGAGGAGGGGAAAGAAGTAAAGACTCTCCTGCAGCCACTATGCATTTGTGTACAATGAGTGGAAAGGGGAAGTTATGGACTCTGTCACTAATATTTAGGGAAACCTAAACACAAGGTGCTAAACTTTATTTTGAATATTTCCCTGGAGTAAAACTTCAGGTTGACTTCAGCAGATCAAAGATAGAAAAGGACCTTTTTAGGTTAGTGACCCAGTATGGGACTCTGTAAGATAAGAATATCTGTGCCCCTAGGTCACAAATTATGTTTATCTTGGTTTAAAATTTCCAGTACATTGTAAGCACTTTGAGGGCGGACATTATTTGGGGGGTGTGTGAGGCAATCAGGGTTAAGTGACTTGATTAGGGTCACATAGCTAGTAAGTGTCAAGTGTCTGAGGCTAGATTTGAACTCAAATCCTCCTGACTCCAGGGCCAGTGCTCTAACCACTACACCACCTAGCTGCTTCAGACATCATTTTAAAAAAAATTTCCGCATCCCTAGCACCTAGCACTTAACATGCACCTTTAATAATTTTTTTATCAAATCAATGAATACAAAACCTGAAGAAGGTTAATAGCAGAGAACAAGTAATTCCCCAAGTTTTGTTTTGGATCTGGATGACTTAGAGATCGTTGTGAGATGTGTGTTGTAGACATGCCTGTGAACTCCATGTCTTTTAAAATGGTAATAACAGTAACTCATTTACATAGTGCTCTGAAGTATGCAGAGTGCTTTCTGTCGCTGCTTTTTACAGCTAACTGGACTTGCGCCTCCTTCTACACTCCACAAGTATACTTTCCATACCTTGACCTCTGTCCAACAGCCTATTTGAAACAGGGCGGGTACTGAAAAGCAAAGGACTGATTCAACATAATAGTGGAATATCTCTGTTTCCATCTCTCTACTAGCTTTCCTCTCTGTGTTTTGTTCCCTTGGGGGTGTTTGGTTTCTGAAATGTTTTTTGTGAATGATTCACAAATCTACACCTCCAGGCTTGACATGCTCAAGTTTCCTAGAGGATTTTTCTACTTCTCTATCCTGATGGTACCTGAAAATTAATGTTTAAACTACTGAGCTTATCTTCTTCCCCTCTTACAAATATATAGCTAAGATTTGCACAATTCCTTAACACATTATCTCATTTGATCTCCACAAGAACCCTGGGCTGTAGGTATTATTATTATACTTGTGGAAACTAGGGCTGAGAAATGTTAAGTGATTTACCCAGGGTCACACAAGCAGTAACTGTCTAAGGCAGGATTTGAATTGAAGTCTGGAAAGACCCTGATGTAGGGGAAGATTGAAGGCAAAAGGAAAAGGGAATAATAGTGGACAAGATGGACAGAGTGTCGTGGAAATGATGAACATTAACTTGGACAGACTTTGAGAAATAGTAGAGTATTGAAGGGTTTGGCATGCAGTCCATGGAGTCACAAAGAGTTGGACATGACTGAACAACAACACAACAACTGAGTCCAAATCCAACACTCTTCCCACTCTACCCACAGCTGCTCTTCTAGTTTTATCAATGAAAACATCCTCTGTGTCTTCTCTGCTCATCTATATCTCTTACCTCTTACAAAAGCCCTTTCCCAAATGTATCACTTCTAGTCAATCTTATATGATTAGTATAGATCTCTTCTCTATACCCCATTAAACACTTACTTCTGGTTATATTACATTAATTTAAATGACCTGATGTTTATCCATCTAATAGGTCCTTCAGTTATTTCGTAGTCATTGTCTGCCCAGCTAAAGTAAAGTTCAAGTCTATTTCTTTTGTAAGAACCATGTCTATTTCCTTTTTAAGAACCATGTCTATTTCTTTTGTAAGGACCCTGTCTACTTCCTTTGTTTACTGGATAGCGCCTTATAGAAAGGCTCAGTTATTGAGGGACTAACAAAGTTATTCAAAAGCAACTCCAAAATTACCTCATTCTCTCTCTCTCTCTCTCTCTCTCTCTCTCCCTCTCTCTCTCTCTCTCTCTCTCCCTCTCTCTCTCTTTCTCTCTCTCTCTCTTTCTCTCTCTCTCTCTTTCTCTCTCTCTCTCTTTCTCTCTCTCTCATTCTCACTCACTCTTTCTCACTCTCTTTCTCCTTCCTCCCTCTCTCTTTCCTCCCTCTCTTTCTTCTGCTCATCCTCTTTCCTCACCCTTCCTCTCTCATTGCCTCTCAATTCTTTCTCCTAAATTAAATGTCTCACCAGGAGGTTATCAACCATCTCACAACTTTGAGAATAGGCAATATAATATTCCATTATAATTGTGGTTAAGAAAATGTTTACTTCTACTTATTTCCTAGAGAGCTTGTTAGAGCCTCCTCTGATGACCCTATGAGTATGCTGCTCCCATTTATATTGGCTTATTCGGGGAATGTTATGACAAGGATTTGGATAAGGGAAATTGCCTGGATGAGATCCAACTTTGTAATAATTACAAACAGATTGTGGCTGAAGGCATTTAATTTAATTTCATTGTCATTTAAACTAACTCCAATCTTTGTCAAGCCTCAGCAAATGTAACAGAGGCATAACTAGATACCAAATTTTCAGAAAAGGAGGTAGTCTGGGGAAGTTTTATTTTATTTTTCTTTTAGTCCCAAATGCACTACTACTTCTACTGGTGACATGAAGCCCATATGAATAACTCTGATAAATCAACCAAGTCAAATATTCTTGCTGAGGAAGCCAAATGAAGAATATAAATGTGAGAAATTTGGATCCAGTGTGTGGCTATGTGACGCCTGAGTATATGGTCTATCTCCTGACTCCTGACATTTTGGTTTGCCCCCATGCCTGGAGAGCTCTCCCTCCTCGTCTCTACCTCTGGCTCCTCTGATTCCTCCAAGTCCCAATTAAAACCCCACCTTGAACAAGAAGTCTTTCCCAAGCCCCCTTAATTCTAGCGTCTTTCCTCTGTTTACCATTTGTCCTGCATATACCCTGTTTGTACATAGCTGTTTATGTATTGTTTCCCCACTTAGATTGTAAGCTCCTCAAGAACAAGAACCATTTTGGCCTTACTTTGGCAGAGTACCATAATAGGCATTTAATAAATGTTTAGTAATTGATTGACTGGCTGGTTATTTGGACCTTCATCTGGCATATCTGAATTTCCTTTTCACAGTAACTCTTTATCTCTCTTCCTTGCAGGGTATCAAAGGATATCCAGGGCCTCCTGGTCCCCGAGGTGATCAGGTAAGTCCCACAAATACTTCTCTTTCTTTTTTTTTCTTTTGTTTTGTTTTTTCTTTTTTGGAGAGCAATTGGGGTTAAGTGACTTGCCCAAGGTCACACGGCTAGTTTTTTTGTGTGTCAAGTGTCTGAGGTCAGATTTGAACTCAGGTCTTCCTGACTCCAGGGCCGGTGCTCTATTCACTGTGCCACCTAGTCGCCCAAATACTTGTCTTTTAACTGCATCAGAAGAGCCATTGAGGTCTCTTGAAATTCTACCCATTTTTCCTATCTTATATCTTAGGTTTAATATAATACAAGTAGAATTAACTTTTTATTATCTCCATTTGAGGCTTCTCAATCTCCATCAGCCTGTTTTCCTCCTGATCTTTAGTAAGACCACTTTCTTCCTGCACTGGCTATTGTTAGTGAATGCAAATTATTTTATCAACCTAAGTAAAATGCATCTGCTCTTGTTCAAAACAAACAAGCATCCTGAAGCAATATAGAAATGGCTTCTTGCTCCTTCCATCAGGATAAGTAATCAGAAGTTGATCATACGTCACTTTTATGTCATTTTATGACAAGGAATAATGCTCTGATGTCCACTTGATAAGTGGTTGTGTATAAGACTTGTACACATGAAAGGAGGAAGAAGAAGAAGAGGTTAATATGAAGAACACCATAAGGGTAGGTTTCTACAGGCCACCTTATAGCAGAGCCTCAGGGAGAGGTAATGGGGTTTCTGAAATGATCCCCAGAGGAGACCATGAAATAAGGATACAAAACCAATGTTTCACTCTCGCTCAACTGTGCTATAAAATCCTAGATGCGGTGAGCCGAGTAGTCTCTTTTCAATCCCTCAGGCACCATATTTCAAGATTCCTAATTACTAGGGGTGGCCAAGAATGCAATGCATGTGTCCACAGCAGGTGCAGTGGCTGTTTCTTGAAAATCAAGGGGAAAACAAGTGTTGAAAAGCAAATGAGTAATTATGGGAAGAAAATGAGAGGGGCAGCAGGGAGGAGGCCTTGGGGAGGAAAAAAAATGACTTCTGAAATACAGCTTTGGCACAAAGTGAACTGAATGTGTGGATTTGCCTGAAGAAACCCCAAACGCCTCACAGCCAAATGAAAAATCGCTTATGCAGCGATTCTCTGACCACAGCCCAGTCACTTCTCATTGCTAATATGAGCAATGTGGTCCTGAGCAGGCTACTTTCTTTTGAAAAGTGTAAAATCAGGTTTAAACATTAGAGAAGATCTATGGGGTTTTTTGGTTCAGGGAAGGGGGAAGGGAACAAGCATTTATTAAGCATCTACTGTTTTCCAGGTACTTTAATAAATGCTTTACAAATCTTACCTCCTTTCCTTCTTACAACAACCCAGGAGGTAGGTGCTATTATGATCTCCACTGGAACCAGACAGGCTTGCTCAGGGCCACATAGCTAGTAAGCGTCTGAGATGAGATTTGAACTCAGGTTTTCCTAATTGTGCCATCAGAGCTTAAATATACCTTATGCTTTGGATCTTAATTAGCTCTGATCCAATTGAACAAACATTTATTAAATATTGACTGGGGATCAAGCACTGTGATAGGGTCTGGTACCTAACAAAATGGTGCCTACTCTCAAGGGCTTATGGTCTACTGGTGAGACAGAACATGTATACAATTACAGGTTGTAATTGGAGCTGTGGTTTCATTAGTATAGGGAACTCCCAAAGGAAAAAATTCTCTCTACCAGTGCAGATCACCACCACATCTATAGCTCATATTCAGAGTTGCCTGGAACAGAGGTGGTCAACAGGTAGTCCATAATACTCTCAGGTACAGTTGGAACCAAATTAAAATGGAATTAGGAAATACTTAATGAAATAAATAAAAATATAATAGACCATAGATAATGTTGATACATGGTTTTCCACGTCAGTATGGAGCACACCAAGATCCTTATGTGCAGTTTAGTGGTCCTATTTCTTTTTGAGTTTGACCCCACAGGCCTAGAACACTCAGAGGTTAAGTGATTTGTCTATAGCCAGGATGTGTTGGAAGCAGAACTTGAACCCAGATCTTCCTGTTTCTAAGGCCAGCTCTATATATTGTGCCACACAAAAATTCAAAATAAAACAAAAATAGTTTCAAGAAGAACAAAGTGCTAATAGGGATGAAAAATCTGAGATGATTTGGGAATAACCCAAACTGCTTAAAGACAATAGAAATGCTGAATAATAAACAAATATGCCTGTTTTGCTACAAGGCATTCATATGGACCAAATTCCTACACTGGAGAAATTACTATGAAGTTAGTCACAAGCCTTTCAAAGTACATTATGCCATCTGTGCACAGTCTAATGGTTAGAATACGGAACAGGAATGGGGTAGATTTGGGTTACAGTCCTAATTTTTCCATTGATTGATTAATTAATGTTTATGGCCCTGTTTCCCCCAAACAAAACATCTCCCTCTCTCCCACCTCATATTTTGGATAAATCCTGAGCTGTGTATGTTTTTATGTGTCTCATTCCATAAGATACATCATTTGATGAGTTGATTTCTGTGTATCCATCTATCAGTTCCATCTATCAGGATTCAGTAAAAATCTGCTGTCCAGGACCCAATGTCTCCTATGCCTTTCACTACTGTTGTGACAAATTGATCTACTGATTCTAGGAGTCTATTAAGTGCTGTTAACCAGCACTTATTAAGCACCATATATGATGCTTAATTAAGCACCATATGCCAGACACTGTTAAGTGCTAAGAAAGCCTTAAAAAAGGCAAAAAACAGTCGCTGCTCTCAAGGAGAGCACAGTTTAATGGGAGAGACAACAGGCAAGTACCTATGTACCAACAGAGGATAGACAGAATAAATCAAGGGTAGTATAAGAAAGGATTGGGAAAAGCTTTTTGTGGAAAGAGGGACTTTAATGGAGATTTGAAGGAAGCCAGGGAGGCTAGGAGATCGAAAAGAGAAGGGAAAATGTTCTAGGCATGGGAGACAGCCAGTGACAGTGCTTACTAAGAGAAAATGGAGAGTCTAGGGAGAAACAGAAAGGAGACCAGTGTCATTGGTTCACAGAGTAAACAATAATAGAGTTTTAAGGTTTGCAAAGGGCTTTCCAAATGTCATCTCATTTTATTCTCACAACATTGGAAGGCAGGTTGCTATTATTACCCTCATTTTATTGATGAGGAAACTGAGGCAAAAAGAGGTTAATCGACTTGTTCAAGGTCACACAGTTAGTGTGTGTTTGAAACTGGACTTGAACTCAAGTCTTCCTGACTCCAGGCTCAGAACTCTTCCCTTCTCTGAGAGCAACTGTCTAAGAGCTATACTATACTACATGATCACTTACCAAAAAAATTTATAAAACAAAACAAAAGTCAAACAAAACGTCAGTATCAAACAAAACAAAAAGAAGAAGAAATCATTAATAGGAAGGAAAATTCTGAGATGATTTTGGAGCACAAATATATTTAAATTAAAATCAAACAACTGAAATACTAAATGAAGGAAAGAAGGAAGGAAGGAAGGAAGAAAGGAAGGAAAGAAGGAGGGAGAGAAAGAAGGAAGGAAGGAAGGAAGGAAGGAAGGAAGGAAGGAAAAGCACAAAACCATTCAAAAACAGAAATTCTGAAATTAAAAAAAAATCAATTATCCTTGTTCTGCTGCACTCATGTTGACCAATTTCCTACACTAGAGAAATTCCTATGCTATTTTGCTGCCATTCTTCTGTTTCTAGCAGGGGGTCAGTTATCTGTCATTAGCCCAGGAGAATGGGGAAGGAGACTTGGTAAGGTGTAGTAGAAAGTTTACTGGATTTAAAGTTAGAGGAGGACCTAGAAACCTCAGATTTGTAGTTTACACTTGTATGATCTTAAATTAAGTCACTTGAAACTCTTTAGGTCTCTCTTTCCTAATCTCTGAAAAGAAGGAGCTGAACTAAGCTCCAAGATCCTTCTAGTTCTAATTCCTCCAGGAATTGAGATAAAAGTAGAGAGTGAAAGTGACCTCTCCAATTCATTCTGCCCCTGACTATCCAGCCAGCCAGACATTATCATCATTGCTAGTACTAAGCGTGATACAATATATTGCTATTCAGTCATTTCAGTAGCATCCAACTCTTCATTACCCTATTTTGGGTTTTCTTGGCAAAGATATTGAAGTAGTTTCCCATTTCCTTCCGGAGCTTATTTTACAAATGAGGAAACTGAAGCAAACAGGGTGAAGTGACTTGCCCAGGGTCACACAGCCAGTACGTGTCAGAGGTCATATTTGAACTCAGGTCTTCCTGACTCCAGGCTCAATACTCTACACAGTGTGCTATCTAGCTGCCCTGATATAATATATAAACCAACAATTATTCAGGACTTTAACCTTTGCAAAGCAGATGTAAATTGTCTCATGGAAACCTTGGAACAGCCTAGTGAGATAGGACCTACAGATATTACAGGGAAGGAAACTAAGACCCAACTAGGTGGTGGTAGAGCTGGAACATGGACACAGTTCATTTGATTCCAAGTTCAATGTGCTTTCTACCCACTCTAGAACACTGCAAGGATTGTTAAAGAAGAAGGGAATTTTAATTCAAAAGAAGACTAGTTATTTTCTTTTAATTCACTTTTATGATTTTGGTCCATCTGGTTTCCTCAATGATTGACTGCTTTTCTAGTCAGATTTATCATTGTGTGTATATACACCTGACTTTCCCAAAATGTCACTTCAAATTATCCATTAATTAGTTTTTGAGTTTGACAAGATGTAAGTGGTCTAGTTTTAGCTTGTTTTCATTCATTTCTTTTGGTATGATTGATCCGTTTCCCCCTTAAGTAGCCCAGCGAGGTTCTAATCAGAAATTAGTATGGAGAGTCCATTTTTTTCTGAGTTTGAATGTCATGTCCTAACATATGAAAATGTGTTCTCCTTTGATATGTTATTTTGTTTTCATAATTTTAGGGGCTTCCTGGAATGGCTGGTCTTGCTGGTTCACCTGGTTACCCTGGCAGGCAGGTGCAGTAACTATCCTCTGCATTTGTCCTTATATTTCTGGGTCATTATTATTATTTAATCTGTTGAATTTCCTGATCCCTGGGAGTTAACATTCAAATAATCTTTTGACAATCCGGCCTATCTTTAGGGAATAAGAAACTGATTGTGATAAGACTTAGTATTCCTACTGTGTGAGACCTTGGGGTAAAGAGTTTTTCATATGACCGTAATCACTTGGGACAGTGCTGCCTAATTCCCTTCTCAAAGCAGTGAAACTTGGGAGAATTTAGCTGAAAATTTATCCCTCTTTATGTTCATCTGCTTTCTTTCTTTTCTATTCCCAATGTTTTGCAATGATTCAAGTCAAGTCAACAGATACTTATTATTAAATGTTTAGTATGTGTCAGACACTGTGCTAAGTGCTAGGGATAATACAAGCAAAAAGAGAGATAGCACCTGCCCTCAAGAAGCTTACATTCTCATGGCAGAAGAAAACACATAAAAGAAAGCTGAAATTGATCAGGGAAAGGTATTTGTGTAGGGACATGGTATAGAAATTCAAGAGAGTAAGGAGCTGAACTGTGAGATGAGTGAAAACATGGCTGGCCTAGGCACTTTCCATAAAATGGAGGGTTCTAAGCAGATGTGATCAATCAAAGGAATGGACCACAGGGACAGAGTGAAATTCCAGGGTGAGAAGTCCACTCTGGCTTGGTTAAAGAAATCCACAGAACCAAGACTAGAGCCCAGAAAGGAATGAAAAAATAAACGATCTGGGCATTTTGCATAAAATGGAGGTTCTATAAAGAACGGCTCAATCAGAGGAAGGAGTCAGAGCGGCAGAATGAACTCCCAGAATGAGGGGCTCCTTTGGCATCGTTGAGAAAGTCTGGAGAGTTGGGAGTGTAGCGTGGAAGAGACTGAAGCTTCCTTTTATATGTTGGCTTTCCCTATTAGAATATAAGCTTCTTGAGGGCAGGGACAATCTTTTTTTTTTTTTGCTTGTGTTTGTATTCTAAGGGCTTAACTGGGTGTCTGATACATAGTAAATAATTGCAAGTATGCTCTTCAGAAGAGTTAGGGATATTGTTTCCATTTTCTGACTTACATTTGCTCAACCAAATAATCATTCCCTCAGCTTTCTTACAGACCCAATTTCTGATATTTTTCCACTCACACGAATAAAGGAAGTACAAATACTGAAAGAAATTATAAACAAGAATCCATGTCTTAGTTGTTTAGAAATAACTAAGAAATGTTTTAGTTCCTTTTCTTGTATATTATGATCTCAAAGTTAGTCAAACATTTAAAAGTCCTATGAAGTAGTTTACATGTTTTCTTGATGATACAGAGAGATTATCTAAACACCTAAAACTCACTGTACTTCATTGATCTGAAGTGAGCAGTTCTTTCAGGCATAAAAATTTATGAGAATCTCACTGGCCTCTGGCCTTTTGCATGTAAAAGTTATGTCTTTTCTGGTATTTAATTCAGCATTTTATAGCTTTTGGAAAGAAATGAAAATAATATATAACTATTGCCCTTTGTTCTTTATTAGGGTTTAGTTGGACCAGAAGGTAACCAAGGCCCTAAAGGTACAAGAGTAAGTAAGCATTTTAAAGCATTCTGTTCAGCATGACTGCATTTTACATACACGAATATTAGTAGCTAACATGGTTCTAAGATTGTTTCTTCAAAGGTTACCAATGATCCCTTACTTGCCAAATTCAGTGTCTTTTTTTTTCTGCCACTCTTTTTTTTTGGTAACTTTCAACACTATTGATCATTTTCTTTCTGAATGTCTCTCCTCTTTGTTTCTGTGACGATGTCCTTTCCTGACCCTCTTTCTAAATTCCTCACTGTTCCTTCTAAGTGTTTTTTATTTTTTCTTATCCACTTCCTACACCTCATACATTGAGATCCATCAAGACCTGTTCTGAGGCTTCTTTTCCTGTAAGCTTAAGTCTAATCTTTCTCACAGCTGCAAAAATAACATCCCTAAAGCATAAGTCTGACCACTGCCCCTTCTCAACTCAAAAAATTTTCAGTGGTTTCCTTTTGTTTCTTAGGATAAAATACAAATTCCTTAAAATCTTTTGCAAGTAAGGTTCTGTCCTACTTTTTATAGCTTTATTTCACACAAATTTTATATTGAAGTTAAAGAAGAAGTCCCTGAATTAAATATATTCTCTCTTGCCTCTCTGCATTCACACAAGCCATCCCCCATGGTTAGAATACACTCCTTCCTCTTCTTTGATTTTTAGAAATTTTATATTCCTTCAATGGTTAGCTCAGGTGTTAAACTTTCAAGGGAAGACTTTTCCCACTAGCTAAGAGGTTTTTTTTTTTTCTTGCCACTTAATTTTTCTGTCTGGTTCTCTCCTTGGTGGCCTCTCTCACTTTTTACCATATGTATCTATTTGCATGCTGTATATCTGTCTCCCTCACCCCTCATAGTACCCTTTTGTATTCCTGGCTTCTAACACAGTGCCATATGTATACAGTAGGCACTTAATAAGTAGATGGCAAATGGATAGGCAAGCAAGAGTCTGATCCTTTTGCCACTTTGCTCAGTCTGCATGCATTTAATACTTCTAGCTCATAGGATTCTCCATCTATATTTTACTGCCTTATAAAGCACTCTGAAATCCTTACTCATGAGGCATTGTGTTTTCACCCAAGCAGAGCAGAGATTTGAATGTTTAGGTTCCTGATGCTTACTGAGTTAAGTGTAAGCTCAATTAAGCTGTTTTGGCCCTCTTTACAAACAACCCTCCAGCTGGATAACATAAAACAAAAGCCAGCTGTATTTAAACACAAAGTCAGTGGAAACATCGTATTTACCAGAAATGCAGCTGATGATACTGAATGTTCAAAGCCCACAGAATTGTCATTTTCATCCCGACAACTTTTGGCACAGCCTCAGGACAGTCTGAGAGCTGGATGGGGCTCAGAGTGCATCTAAGGCAGCCCATTCATGAACAGGATTCCCATTGAAGGTATGTGTCCTCCAGGACACAAAGATAATCAAATACCTGCTGCAGTCTCCTGTTCCCTTCAGAGAGAGTTTTAATGGTGGAGGAGTTGTCTTGAGATCAAGCTGAATTAGGACTCTGCAACTTCCTACTCTTTTGAATCAGTCTGATCCCCCTTCCATATGACAGCCTTTGAAATGCTTAATGTCAACTACCTCATGCCTCTTCAGTCTCTAGACTGTATCCACAATCACATTGTTTATTCCTTCCTTCTTAATACTCCCCTTATAATTTCTACTCATTCATAAAGACCTAAAGAATCTGAATGAAACTTTCCCAATATAAGCCTGTCCCCAGGGATCTTTCTGAATGTGACATCAGTTAATACCCCTTGTATATATCATTCACTTGATTGTTAGTATTATGCTACTTGTAGCATAATCAGATTCCTCCTCAAGTACCTTCTATTTTTCACCAATTTCACTCTGTTCCAAACAAATGACTTTTCCTATTGCCTCAAATTAAATCATTATTGGTCATCTTTCTATATTCACGTTTCATCTACCTGATCACACTCTCAATCTACAGGCAGGGCCTGATTGCGTATTTATGGGAATCCCATAATGCCTAGGCCAGTATAAATTTGATAAATTTATTGTCTAATCTGTATTTTCTGGAAGAAAAATAGGGAAGAATGAAATCATGTTGTCTCCTTAATTTGCCATTTCTCAATAATAGAAATGAGGTTATGTGCAAGTATATTATGTTGTATTTTATTAAGAAATTATATTGTGGTTTATGTATATTTGTTTTAATAAATTATATTGTATCTTAACATTTATATTACTAAATTATATTTTATTTCACTAATATTTATTTTAATAAATTAAATTTTTATCAATATTTGAATAAAATTGCTTAATTTTAACTTATTTGGTTTAAGGGTTTCATTGGCTCTCCTGGCATGGCTGGACAACTAGGACCTGAAGGAGAAAGAGTAAGTTTATCACTTTTAAAAAAGGTTTGTTTTAAAAGTAATGTATTTATGATGAATGTATCACATGAATTGGAAGCATATGACTATTTACAAGTATTCTACACTGGTAGAATAAAAGTTTTTTTAATGCAAAAATTGATTAAGAAAATAATTTGTAAGAATAGACTTTTCTTCATGTCTAAAATAGTTATTGGAATATGTTTATAATGGTTATAGTCCCATTTCTGCTTCTACCTGGAAGCCAGAACATCTGCTTGGCTGATAACATATCAGGATTTTTTCCTTCTTCCAAGCCAATCTTTGCCTACCCATCTAAACAGAGGAACATCTAGGGATGGGTAACCTTCACAAGGGATAAGGGTGGTGAGGAAGAAGGAGCAAATATTAATACAAGTAACTTGAGGAAGCAGCAAAAAGACAGGGGAAAAAGTCAGGCAATATAATTTGTCATGTGCCCACCTTGTGCCAAGCAGGGACTGGGGATTCAAACAAAGGCAAAGAATGCCAAGTCCTAGAATACTATATATTGTCCTTAGCAGATTCTACCACTTGTAAATATCAGTTTAGTTAATCAGGGTGGAAAGACAAATTGAATGAAAAGTTCATATGGCTTAACTATAAAGCATGTAGTTGGAAGGGCAGCCCAATGAGTTCATGTTTTGTATGGATCTTTGCAACATAAAGAGAAACTCAGACATTCCCCAGGATGTCAGGTGGACACTCTGTGGCAAGCTTATGGGAGGTTGTAGATGAGCTGCACAGAACAGACAAGAATAGATGGCTTGCGATATTCATCAATGGAAGAAATATCCATTACCGATGAGATCACAGATCCATTTGTATACATACATGCATACATACACATGTATGTATGTGCAACTATGTACATGTGTATATGTACATACATGTATACACACATATATTTATGTGTATATGTGTGTGTGTATGTGTGTATGTACGTGTGTATAAAAAATGAGCCCAAGAATCCTGGGGCTTGTTCTTTCTGCTTTACAAAACTCTTCCATAGTATTTCCATACAATTGAGTTTAAAGAGGAAGTTATAAATGAAGGCTTTGGAGATTCACGGAAAGATATGGTGTGGGGAAGTACCAGGAGGGGGTCTGCCGTGGTGCAGTGGAGAAGAATATGGTGTTTGAAGTCAGAGGAAGTGTGTTCAAATATGAGCTCTGTCACTCCCGATATGACCTTGGGAAAGTCACTTAATCACTCTGAGTTTCAGTTTCCTTATTTGTAAAATGAGAGGCTTGGACTCACTGACGTCTAAACTACCTTCTAGCTCTGTGAGTCCAGGAATTCCCACTAAACGATTATTGATTCATCATGTATACAACACACAAAATATATTTTTCTTACATGCCTACTATGCACAACTCATTTTCTTAAATGCCTACCAGGTGCTGGGGATATAAAAATGAACAAAGCCTCTACCCTCAAGGAGCTTATGTTATATTTGGGAATATAACATATAAACAAATACATAAACACTAAATCATTTGAGAATAGAGAGTGCTAACATCTCAGAGCATCCAGAAAGCCTTTCTGGAGAAGATGGTGCCGGAGCTGAGGACTGAAGGAAGATATTGGATTTTAAAAAGCTGAGTTGAGAAGATAGTACATTCTGGGTATGGAGGATGGCTTGTGAAAATCAGGGAAATGGAAGAGAGAACGCCAAGTTTAGGGAGCAGGAGGTTGCTCATCTGGTTGGAATGTACAATACGTGATATACAATAAAATACTTGGAAAGGTGGGCAAAATGCCAGACTCAGATACTTTATCCTAGTGGCCACAGGGATCATCCACCAATGGTTTTTGAGTCTGGCAGTTGTGTGGTCAGATCTGTGTTTTAGGAAGATTAACTTGGCATCTAGGTAGATAGATAGGCAAGGGGAACTAAAAGGAAAGAGATGGATGGGGGTTTTATAACAACATAGGTAAGAGGTGATGAGGTCCTGAACGAGGGTGGAAGGTTGGTCCATGTGAGTAAAAAGAAGGGGAAGGGAAGGAGGAGTTTTGAAGATAGAATCAGTCAAACTTGAGGCATGCAGATGGCAACGTCCAAGTAGGCAGCTGATTGTTATAGCACCTGAAATTAGCAAAGTGACCAAGCCCTAAGACACCCAATTAGGAGCAAGAATGAATGAATAAAGGAGTTTACAACCAACTATTGCAGGGGCCTTAGGCGCAGATGGAGGAATAGTGGGAAGGACTCTGGGACCACCTCAGCCTCAGATTAGTGGACTGCCAGCTCCCTCTTAAGTGTGGTGCTGGACTTGGAGTAGGGATGGGAGCAGGGCTAAGCTCCTGCCACTTGTGGTCTTTGTTTGCCACGCCTTTTCTTGTTCCATCTCTGATCCCTTACTACAAACTCATAAATGAACTATCTAAGGGAGAACTAGTAGAATCTACCACTTTTCATCACATCAGATATACCATCAAATAACTTATTATTTTCTCATTTTTGTTCTATTAAAGTTGTCTTCAAAATTAGGCTAAAATCTGCCCCATCTTACAATTCTGTGAGGAAATTCCCATTTTGCTGATTGATAGAAGTCAAACCATTTAGGGGAATATCTCAACTCATTCCTTAACTTAAATAGACTTTCCCTTAACCTCAAGTTGACAGGCATTAATAAACATCCACTGTGTGCCAGGCATTGTGTTAAGCATTAGGCTTACAAAGAAGAGAAAAAATATAGTCCCTGCCCTCAAGAGGTTTCTAGTCTAATGGGAGATGCAAACAACCATTCTCAAACAAGCTTCCTACAGGATAAAGTGGAGGTAATCTCAGAGGGCAGGTGCTAGAATTAAACAGGACTTGAGAAAGGCTTCATGCAGATGGTGAGATGTTGGCTAGGATTTAAGGAATCCAGGAGGCAAAGATGAGGAAGAAAATAGTACCAGGCATGGGAGACAACCAGTGAAAATGGCTGAAGTCTGGAGATGGGATATCTTGATCAAGGGTCAGTAAGGGGCTGTTGTCACTGGATCATAGATTATGTAAAGCGGAGTAAGTTGGAATGAATGATGCTTGTTTTTTTTTTTTTAAATTCTGAATGATTTACCTCAAATCCACATAATTTTTGTTTGGCATGATGTGAATTTTCTGCTTCAAACCACCTGAAGCAGACTGATTTCTCAGGCTGGACAAGATAACTGTCAGATATTATGCCTCATTTGAATTCAGCCCCGATTTAATAAAAATACACCTAGTCCTTTAAAACAAGAAAAACTATACAAACACCTTTCTTCTTCTTCTTCTTTTTTTTTTTTTTTTGCTTTTTGGAGGAAGGAGGGCAGGGCAATTGGGATTAAGTGACTTGCCCAAGGTCACATAGCTAGTAAGTGTTAAGTGTCTGAAGTCAAATTTGAACTCAGATCTTCCTGACTCCAAGGCCCATGCTTATTCACGGCACAGCCTAGCTGCCCCTACAACTTTTTTTAAAAACATTATTAACCTTTTTTTATTCCCCTCCCCAAGAGCTATCTCTTATAACAAACTTTCTTTTATTGTTAATATGTTTCTTTACTTGTCTTTTGGAAATAACAGTAGCATATAATTTAGTTACTTGAGACAAAATGTCTGCATTAACCGTAATCTCTATATTACAGGGAGTTCCTGGACCACGTGGAAGGAAGGGTCCAAAAGGAAGACAGGTAATTGGTCTTGTTTCTAACTGTTACTTTAGATCTCCTAACTTCTCATTCTTCTAGTCTATAAAACATGTGAACGTGTTTTCATTTCTCTGATACCTTACCTCCAAAAGATTAGGTTTCTGTTACATGAACAGCATGTTCAGTAGACAATTGATCATTTTATTAATAGGGTAGGTCAGGAGTGTGGTAGCTAGAGACCTAGATTTAGCGACAGGAAGACCGTTCAAATCCTGTCTCAGATACAAGGTTACCCACTGTGCCACCCTGGGCAAAATGACTGAACCTCCCTTGGTCACAGTTACTCATTTGCCAAATGGAGATAATAATAACAGCCCATCTCACACGGCTGTTGAATGAATCAAATGAGAAAATATTTGTAAAACGCTTTGCAAATCTTAAAGCTCCATGTAAATATTATTGAGCTAATATTATCTATAATAATACTATTAATATTATCTGTAATAATAATATATAATAAAAATATAACATGAGGCACTAGTGTTATAATGATTATGAAAGGTCTGAAGTTTTAAAATATTTTAAATGAAGAAAGATTAACCTCTTGGTTCTTAACAATGAAAGGAAGCTAGGTGGTATAGTATAGGGCAGTGAAATGGCCATAGGACAGCTAGGCGGCGCCATAGTGCACAGAGCACTGGACTTGGAATCAAGAAGACTCAACTTCAAGAGTTCAAATCTGGCCTCAGACACTCTCTGTGTGACCTTGGGCAACTCATTTAACCCTGTTTGCCTCAGTTTCCTCATCTGTAAAATGAGTTGGAGAAGGAAATGGCGAACTACTCTAGTATTTTGCTAAGAAAACCCCAAATGGGGTCATTAAGAGTTGGACCCAGTTTTTTGTTTCTTTTCTCTAGTCTGTATTTGTGTTCTGGTGTTTGAGTCTGAAATAAAATTTTTGGGAAAAAAAACCAATTGGACGCAATTGAACAAGGAGTCAGGAAGACCTGGGTTTAAATCCTGCTTCAGACACTTACCAACTATGTGGCCTTGGGAAAGTTACTTGACCTCTATTTTTCTCAGTTTCTTTGTCTATAAAATGGGTATAATAATATCTACCTTTCAAGGTTGTTGTGATGATAAAATGGGATAATATTTGTAGAAATCACTTAGCACAGTGGCTGGCATGCAGTAAGGTAAGTACTATATAAATGCTTCTTTCCTTCCCCCTTAACAATCGTGGAGATTTTTCTGTTCCCAAAAAGGTTAAAAAGTCAATAAAAAATGCAAATTTTGATTTTTAAATTTAAATTATTATTGTCCATTTGCTTCTGTTGTGTCTGACTCTTCATGACCCTTTTGGGGGTTTGCTTGGCAAAGTTATTGGATTGGTTTTCCATTTCCTTCTTCAGTTCATTTTATGGGGGGAACTGAGGCAAACAGGGTTAAGTGACTTGCCAAGGGTCACACAGCCAGTAAATATCCGAGGCTGGATTTGAACTCAAATCTTCCTATTTCCAGACCTGGTGGTTTATCCACTGTGCCACCTAATTGCCCAAAGTTGATAGGTAAATACTAGCAGCTAGATCCTGGTCTAGACAAGTTAACTAGGATTCTAATATTTTTAGATTTAAATGTCTATGTGTGTGTATATGCACATACATTCATACATACATATACATATGTGTGTGAATACTATAAAGGATCTTAAAAATTTTACAAGTCAACCCCTGGTACTGATTCAGAAACTGAAACTTTGAGGTTAACCTTAGATTATTATATAGTTAGCTAGTAGATACAGAGGACTGGAGTCTCTGTCTCTTGGTTACCAACACCATGCCACTTCCACTGCGTCACACTGTCTCTAAAGTTATTCACTAATATGAGAGTATTTCTGTAATGAAAACAGATTATAAATCTATGTAACATGGCTAAGTATCATTTGCAATATGTCTGGAGGTTCTCATGCCATATTGGGCTCTATAAAAGAGAATGCCATTCTCTGCAACAGATTTTCTACAATCTCTGGTGTCTTTGAAGTGACATACTTTGTTTTTCATAAAATTGTGGTAGAATAGATGTTCAAATAAAATTTTAAAGGTGGCATTTTTCAAGATTCTTAATGAGCTTTGAAAATTTTACTAAACTTATTAAATTAACTCAGAAAGCTAAACTTTTATTCTGGCTTGACTGCAATGATTTTACTTAAAATTGATCTTTTCTGCTCTGCTATGAAATGATTTTGGATTATTTATTCATGCTAGTTTTCTAATTCACATAAATCCTGCATCTTAAATCTTGCCAGATATATTACTTGATTCTATCCTCTGTGTTGCATAAAATTTCTGTTTTAAAGATTTGGGTTCAACCCTACACAAAATTGTGAGCCACTTTCCCTTTCCAAACTCTTTCTTCCTTCACTCATGACTCCTCCCATTCAAACATCTAGTGGTCCTGTTTTCTTTCTCCAAAAAGGATTTGATGAACTCATTCACACTAAAATGTCACTAAACTCTATATGTAAGTTTCAAGTTGTTATTCATTCCTTGGCAAACCTTAAGTCTCATAGGATGAGCTAATATATTCATTATTATTGTTGTTATTTTATAATTTATTATTATACATGTGTATATATATATATACATATATATATATATATATATATAAAACCAGATATTTATTTATCCCAAGGATATTTTAACTTAGAATTTTTACCTTTATTGCTTTGAAAAGTGGTAAAGATCTGAATACAGACTGAAGCATCATATTTTCTGCCTTTGTAAAAAGTTTTTTCTTTCTAATTTTTTTTCCTTTTGTTCTGATTCTTCTGTCTCAACATGAATAATGTGGAAATATGTTTAATATGATTACACATGTATAGTCTTATTAGATTGCATGCCATCTTGGGGAGGGGGGAAATTTAGAACTCAAAATCTTGTAAAAGTGAATGTTAGAAATGAAAAATACATACATACACACATCCATCCATCCATCCATCCATACATACATACATACATAGGTGGTAAAGAATATGGAACCTGAATATGATTATTTTAACAGGGAACAAAAACTTAAACCAAAGGAATTCGTCTTTAATAGTGGAATTTCAGAAATCAGTGGGTAGTTGTCTGAGGTACCTTGATAAGTAGGAACCTTTCCTGACTCCTTTGAAATAATGCCATATTCATGACTACCTATGAAAATTATGGCAGCAGAGACTTTTTTATTGAGCTTAAGGACTTAGAAATATTATTATAATTCTTAGCTTCTTAGTTTGCCCCTATATTTTATACAGTTATCTTCCAGAACTCTCCAATCCAAAATGAGTTTTCTATATAGAGATTTGAGAGAGGAAGATAAACATATAGAAAGGCCAAAATGATTGTTATATGTAATTTCTTTATATTTGTCCTGGCCTGAACATCAGAAAATTGGCCATATTTGAATGCTATAAAAGCATACCCTTTTTGTAATGAACTAGGGTTCCTAGAAAAGTGATTATAACTCTCAGACATATGTATCCCATTTCTTTCTTGACAATGTTTGTACTAGAAAATGTTCCTGGTCCTATAATATGTCATGTACAGTGCATGTACTCACACTTGCATTTTCCATGAAATGATTTGGCCTCATTTATGAAGAAATTTCTCAACTTTGGTTGCTATTCAAACTGTGTTCAAGAAAGCTTCATAGATCACTCTGAAATGTTGCCCATGTGACAATCCCACCACTGAAAAGATTTATTTCACTTTATAACAAATGATTTCACCTTCAAATATGCTGGCTATTCAATTACCATATGTGATAGTAGGAATTATGCACCCAAGGAATTTTGTGTTTCATTTTTTTAGACAACGTGGATATTCCAGCTAGAAATGCAAATGTATTTCATGTTTTAGTATCTGAATTAAAGGAATGAGACTATGGATTTACAGCTAGAAGTTATATAGAGGTCACCAAGAGCAACCCCATAATTTGATATACAAGGAAACTTCAGATGAGTGAGGATAAATACATAGTTTAAGGTCCCACAAGTCTTCGATCTCACATCCTTTACCTTGAGATAAAAAACTCTATACAACATCCCACTGCCCTCTTCATAAGTACTTCTATTCTCATTGTTATAAAAAAGTATTAAAGCCAATTATCATAATAATTTGTTGTATACTTATATATTTAATTATTCACGTAGATATATCTTCCTTTTTAAGATGAAAAGATTTGATATGGTATCATGGGAAGAGTGTTGAAGTAGGAGTCAGAGTAACTGTATTCAATTTATAGCCTTACCATTGTGACCTGGGGTGAGTCACTTAATCTCTCTGGGTCTCAGTTTCCTCATTTGTAAACTGAGGGGCTTGTACTAGATGATTTCTAAGAAGTAGCTAGGTGATGTAGTGGAGAAAGGACTGAGCATGGAGTCAGGAAGATCTGAATTCAAATTTGGCCAAACATTATTACCAGCTAGTGAGCCTGGGTAAGTCAATTAACCTCTGTCTGCCTCAATTTCCTCAACTCTAAAATGGCGGATCACAATAGCACCTACTTGTCAAGGTTGTTGTGAGGATCCAATGAGGTAATGTTTGCAAAGTGTTCAGCACAGTACCTGACAAATATTAAGTAATTAATAAGTATTTTCTTTCTTTCCTCCCCTCCTTCCATCTCTAAATCTGTGGCCCAAATACTGAAAACACACACACACACACATACACACATACATACACATACACACATATACACACATACACACATACATACGCACATACATACAAACACACACATATACACACATAGACACACATACATACACATGCATATACACATACACATACAAATACACACATGCACACACATGCACATATATACACATATATGCACACATGCACACACATACATGCACACATGCACACACATATACACACATACATGCACACATACACACACAAACACATACACACACACATTCAACCAAGTTATTTGATTTTAGACTACCATCCTTTTACGTTTCATTATCCTGATTATTTTATGAGGGAGATTGTTATCTCTTAACATAACGTATGTCCTCATCACCATGATTTTTAAAGACTTTGTGTGCTCCTATTTATGATTACCAAGTCACTAAATGAGAGGATATTCTCATCAAAGATCAATTTACCCGGTCTAGATAATTTTCTTAGGTCATCTCATAAGCGATTCAAAATACATGCCAAATAATAATCAATAGGTAGCAATAATGCTCTAGATACGGCTGACCTTCACCAAGACAGATATTTCATTGTTATCCAGTCATGTCCAACTCCTCATGACCCTATGGACCAAAGCACGCCAGGTTCCTTCTATCCTCCACTGTCTCCCAAAGTCTGTCCAAGCTCATGTGTGTTGCTTCCGTGACATCATCTGTCCTTCTTGTCCTTTGCTGTCTCCTTCTTTTGCCTTCAATCGTTCCCAGCATCAGAGTGTGTTCCAATGAGTCCTATCTTCACATTATGTGGCCAAGGTATTTAAGCTTCAGCTTCAATATTTGACCTTCCTGTGAACAACCTGAATTAATTTCTTTAAGTATTGACTGATTTGATCTCCTTGCTGTCCAAAGGACTCTCAAAGGTCTTCCCCAGCGCCACAATGCAAAAACCTCCATTCTGCAGCACTTGACTTTTCTTATAGGCCTATTCTCACAGCCATACATTGCTACTGGAAAAACTATAACTTTGACTATCCTGACCTTTGTTGGCAAGGTGACATCTCTGCTTTTTAGTATGCTGTCCAGATCTGCCATAGCCTTCCTCCCGAGGAGCAAGCATCTTTGAGTGATATTTAATTGTATTAATCCCCAGAATAGTATATGTCCTTCCTAGTGATACCCTTGATTCCTCAGAAGAAATTCTCCTAATAACTCTTAAAGGAAAAAACACAATATATTTTAGTAATCTAGACTGTATTTGTATAATTGACTGTGCTTCTCATAATCCAAACTCCCCTTGTCCTATCAACCTTGTGCAAAAATCCATCTTCCTAATGAAAATGTTTACCTGGAGATGCTGTATGGCACCTAATGAATGCAAGTAGAATGTAGTATATTTTCAGAGATGGCCTACAGTCAAATGGTGGCCCAAGGAATATCCGTGAGGAAATTTATGTTCAGTAAAAGAAGTAGAAACCATTCAGAAATTGACATTTAAGTATGGCAGATAGATATATAAGGGCTACAGTGGTTGTTCTTGTCCTTTATTTTTTGAAGAAGATGACAGCGTCAGGGAAATGATGACATGACTTGCAGCTGACTTTGATTTGAGTGAGGGAGGACTGTGTGCAAGGTCACCAGCCTCACTGTCTCCTCAGAGCCATCTGGGTCCAATGACGAGATATTCATCAGGATGACTGGAGATGACTCAGGGCTACAGTGGTACTCATGAAATGTAAGATGACCTAGAGCATGGCCTCCAAGGCATTGTATTGGTCACATATAAAGGATCTAAGAAAGAACAGGGACAGGATAGAAAGGATGGCCTGGATGCATCTTTACCAGTGAAGCAATTTTGGCAGCAATGAGATCTCAAATCTCAAAAGGCATTTTTGCAATGATACTATGCTAAGAAAAGTTAAAATCAGCTGACATGTCACATTATTGTCTGGTCATATATAATAGCGCTTGGAGATTTTCTCCATTAATTCCTAGGGTTAGTTATCATTTGCTGCAAAAGATAGCTAATTCAATTCAACAACCATTTAAGTGTTTATTACACATAAAACACTGTGCTAGAGGCTGGAAGATATTTGGATCTAGTAAGAATATTTCTGATGATTTTAAAAGATTCCTTTGATTAATTAGGTTCTGAAAAAAAAAGATTTAAATATTTAAAGAATAAAAAGTGTTGTTTAACACACACTCACCTAGACCAAAGAGTTATGGACCTAGGAAAGTACCAGTGAGGACCTCTTGTCTCTTTTCTTTTTATACATGCTAGAATATAGTTGACCCAAATTTCAGTCTTTACCATAAGTCATAGATGAAAATAAGCCAATCTTAATTTTTTGTTAATGTTTTCCATATGCCTCAACAATTTTATTTTATATGTTCAGCAATTTCAACTTGAGAAACTTTGAGTCAGAAGATTCAAATTTTGGAGCTTGTGGGAAAGAGAAGCCTGGATCCCATCTGAATTGTGCCTAACCCAAGCTAGTGCTTTAACTTTAAAAGAAAAAGAACCACAGATAGATACTTGATAAAAAGGAAAGGAAGATGCAGTGACAAAAAAGTCATGTGGATCTAATAACTTCAAATTCCATTTCATCTTATCAAAATCCAAATAACTCTTCACTTAGGGTATGTCTCCAAACTTCCCTCTCTAGTCTCACAGCCAGGAAAATTTGGAGCTGCTAAAATTTTACATGACTGTCAGATTAACTTGGTCATCAGTCACTTCCTTACATTAAATAAACCATGCAAATTGGCATGACACATAGGCCCAGTCTTGAATGAATTTAGTTCAAAATGAACTTTTTAGGAAAGAAGCTAACAGCTTTATAACCAGTTTGGGACTCACTCTCCATAGCACCTGGCCAATGACAGACTGCCAAAATGTAGAGGGAAAGTTCCAGGATATTTTTAAAAATTCTTTTGGGTATAGAGAGTAGTGAGTCAGATTTCTATTGTTCATTGGGATAGGAGATTTTACCCAGAACAAAACCTTGTAAGTGCATTTGTCCACATCCCCAGAGTTCTCACTGTTCTACTGGAAAGACAGAAATAGCAGGGCTCTCCCGAATGGTGGGAAAAATCACACCCTTAAAAGGATCAGGTGGCAGAAATATTTATTCTTCTTAAATTATAGAGAAATATTATAAGTAAACAATAAAAAGAAATTATTAGAAAATATATGTTAGAGCCATAATTTTCTTAGGTCATGTCTTTATGTTGGAAAAATCAGCTTTAAATAGATGTCATGTATGTTGGCTCTTAATCATAGTGTTAAAACTTTAGAGTAAAGTACCATTCTTGACATCTGTTATTTGTTTCTATCCTTGGCCCAAGATTATTTTAAGTATATATCACATGGCAGAGTTTTAGATATATGTTTTACAAGTTGCTTAAGAGGCATTTTTCTTTGTCCCAGAATACAGCTGAAATTATTTTGATTGTAAAGAATTCAGCATATTTATGTGATAATTTCAAAGTTTCAAGTAGTCTATTTTGTCAATCCAAGTAGAAAACTCTATTCTGTCACTCATTTTATTAACAGCAAGCAGAATAAACTTTGATTAATATCCCAATCCATTTGAAAAATGATTATATCAAAGGAAAGCAACCAGTTTGATATAAGACAATAAGGGATGAGCTTAAACTGAGACCAGTAAACAGTAAAGAAAATGGTTTTACTCAACAATGTTTAATACTGAAGAGGAAAGGTATGGGCTCTGATTTTCTGCTTGGAATGCCTAAGTCAGGGTCTTGGGGAATAAGAATTCTCAAAGTTTTCTTTATTCCCATGATTTAGGAAGTATTTTGTGATTACGTAGACTCATTGACTGAGATTCACATTACATATACTGTATGATGGCCGTGTATAGAGTGTTCAAGGACAACTTAGTACCTCTGGTGTGAGGGCTTGCCAAGTTCTTTTCAGGGCTGCTCATCCATCTTTGGGGTGTCCCTGGCACTCAACTCTCACCTGTGGCTCCAAGAAGCTATAACACGTGCATCGGCCACACCCCAGCTAAACCATGTTGAGGGAAACCAATAGACCTCAAGCCCATTGGTGAGTTATGGGGAGGGGGTGTACCCTAAACATGTGGAGACTTCCCTAGGCAGAATGCAGGATGAGAACAATTTGTTCAAATGGCCGGGAAAGCAGCTGAAACAGGCACTGTGAAGTACTTACACCTTGGTCAGGATCATCGAATACATCCCAAGCAATCACCAGTCGTCTTGACTTTTTGTCCTGTCATTGGACTTTGATGACTCTGGAAGAGAGAGTGAGGCCAATGACTTTGTGCAATTCTGCCTCACTTAAATCCAGTTCAGGCAGGAGTCAAGCTATCACCCTGTGATATCATTGGTGCTCTGCGAAACACGCAGGACAAATAACCAATGTCTGTACAATGATTGTTTCATTTCATTTCTGCAAGTGTGTTTTTCTTAATCTTGAGCCTACTATTCATGCTCAAGACTTTTAACATATTTTCAGGTATTAGTTGTAAATTTTATGAGACACATACTAAAGATATGAAGTCTTGAAAACTTACCTTACATTTTTAAAATCACTCCCAATTTTTTAGATTTATAACAAAGTATAGAAATCAACATTTATTAAGTCCTATGTGCCAGGAATTGTGCTGAAGATACAAAGAAAGGCCAAAGACAGGCCCTGCTCTTAAAGAATTTATATACTAATGGGGGAAAGAACATGCAAATAACATAGGCCTATAAGATATATGCAGTATGAATGGAAGGTAATTTTAAATGGAAGGGAAGTAGAGGCACCAGAAAGGCCTCCTTCAGAAGGTGAAATTTGAGCTGTCTTAAAAAAAAGTCAGGGAAGGTTGGAACTGGCTAAGGAAGAGATAACACTGCAGGCATGGGGAGCAGCCAGTACAAGTATTTGGGAGATAGGGCATTGTGTGCAAGGAACAGCACATGATTCAGTGTAGAGTTTGTAGAGGGAAGCAATATCTAAGAATTATAAAAAAAAAAAAAACAATCAGAAAGGACCAGGACATAAATAGTGTTCAATGACCAAGAGAGAATGTGCTATTTGATTCCAGTAGTAGAAGGGCACTACTGGAGGTTAATAAAGGGAATGAGGAGTGTGTATATACACATATACATTCTTGTTATAAATAAAAGGACACATAAAGCTAAATGGAAGGGTACCTTACAGGTCATTCTTGAAGTGGCAAATAAAATATTAAGTAGAATTGGTTTCATTGCATTATTAAAGGTAAGAAGAAGCATCACTTCTTGGAACATTTGGTGATTTAGAGTCAATCTGCTGGCACTTTGGATGAATCTTTAGTGGAGGATTTATGGAAAGAAATAGATAAGAACTATACAGGTCAAGAAGGAATGCAGGATATAGAATGGATATTGCTTGCCTTATCAATGGGCGGATGGAGGATGAAAATTTTGATCCAAAAATTTTTTTAAATGACTGTTAAAATATAAATATACTTAAAATATAGAAATAAAAAAGAATGTTAAAAATTTTTTAGTTACAGAAGGAAAACAAGAGTTCCTGTCTATGCCAAAAGAAGTACCAAACCCTAATGAGAATTACAGATCAGTTTAAGTATACATGATCTTCAAAGCTGATGAAACAATTACCATATAATAAGAATGGGCAGCGAGGCAGATTCAGTAGAGTGCTGGACCTGGAGTTAGGAAAACTCTTCTTCTTGAGTTTGAATCTAGCCTCAGACACTTATTAGGTGTGTGACCCTGGGCAAGTCACTTAACCCTCTTTGTTCCAGTTTCCTCATCTAGAACATGAGCTGGAGAATGAAATGGCAAGTCTCTCCAGTATCTTTACCAACAAAACCCCAAACGGTCACAAAGAATTGAACATGACTGAAAAACAACCCAACACCAACAACTGTGCCAGTCAAACATGATTGAAATGACCCAACGACAACAAAATATGCCAAACACAGTATTTCACAATTACCATCTGATTTGATCCTCACAACAACCCTGGGTGGTAGGTGCAATTATTGTCCCCATTTTTATGGATGAGGAAACTGAGGCAAACAGAGGTCAAATGACTTACCCAAGGTTACACAGTTAGTAAGTGTCTGAGACCAGATTTGAGCTCAGATCCTTCTGACACTATCTACTGCACCACTTGGCTGCTCGATTCAGAGAAGGACTGTGTGTGTGTGTGTGTGTGTGTGTGTGTGTGTGTGTGTGTGAGTGTGCGTGTATATGCATGTGCTTACACACACATATATGATGTACACATATGTTCATGTGTGTCTATCTGTATATGCACATGTATACACTCAAGCATGTAATTGCATAAATAACCTTTACTCTTTTCAATAAGTTGTATTAATGCCTTTTTAGAGTTAAGAGTTTTTGGTACACATTTGGTAAAATGACTTTCATTTTTCCATGTTTGTTAGCAACATCAATGTATACATGATCCTATCCTCTTACATTAAAAAGCTTTTGTTATATAGTTTATCTTGAAATACAGCTCAGAGTCAAGTAATTCTATGAATTTTTCTCTTCTAGAAGTGCTATATTTCTTTCTTATCTGTTTCTGGTACAGAGGCAGCATGACACAGTGGTACAATGGTGGCTTGGCCATCAGGAGATCAAGACTTTGTCCTTAATTCTGCTGCTTACTCATTATATGATTATAGACGAGCTACTGCTGCTATCTCGGCTTGCTTTTCTTTATTGATTATACTTAAATTAAACACTTATTATGAAGCTCAATATATATCTTTAAGAAAACAGTATTAATATCAAAATATTTCAAAGTGGTATTATAGCTGGAGACTAGGAGAAAATTCTCTCACTGAAACATGATGTAAAATAATCTTGTAGTTTTGCTTTGTTCTTCTAATTGGATCCTTTTTTCTTCTTCCTTTCTTTCTTTCTTTCTTTTTTTGATCAGGGTTTTCTAGGAGAACTTGGAGAACGAGGCCCAGCTGGTCCTGATGGGAACCCTGTAAGTTCATGGTGTTGGGTTTCATTTTATCTTTTTGAATAAGAGCTTGATGTTATATAACTTATATTAGGTACACACACATATGTAATATATAATTTGCACATATTATACATATATGTATGTATATCATACTAATTTATTCAGCAAACATGCATTTGCCTACCATTTCCAAGGCATTGTACTAGCTCTTTCGTGAGGGGAAAAAGGTGTCCTCATGGAACATAATAAGTAAAAATAAGAATGAACACAAATAGTTAGAGCACAAAGATGAAAGAGAAAATAAGGGGAGAATTTAAGTGCTATGTGTAGTTCTGTATGGGAGTGTAATACCTCTGACAAGGAAGATCACAAAAATAAACCTCATGGTCTCAAGTATCTACACCAGTGGTTCTCAACCTGTGGGTCGTGACCTCTTTGGGGGTTGAACGACCCTTTCACAGGGGTCACAGGGGTCGCCCAAGACCATCGGAAAACGCATATTTCCAATGGTCTTAGGAACCGAGACACCGCTCCTCTATCCGTCTCCAGGCGGGTCCACCCACATGCAGACATGCCCAAATACAAGTATTAAAGTGTCTGATCTACACACAAATGCCCAGAGTTTAGCAACAAGCAAAAGTAATTAGAGGCATATTTTACCTTGAAACTTGTGGGATGAAAGCTATGAATGGAATATGCATCTGGATGGGTATGCCTTATTCAGAAGAAACACAATAGTAAAAGTGGACGTAGGGAAGAAAAGTATTTTATGGAGATAGATAAAGAAATCCAGGAATCAGAAGGGAAAGTTTGCTGGAAAACATTTGGGTAAGGATTAATGAAGGGAGAAAACAGAAGCAAATTTGTCATCAAGCTATACTACAGACCAGATGAAGAGAAAGAGGAAATAGCTCCAGAAACATGACATGCCTGACAAAAAACCATGATGAAGTAGTGACAGGGGACTTCAGTTATCCTACCATCAACTCTAATACTTCTGCCAAAAGCAGAGCAATTAATTCCTTGATTTTATTTAATGATGATTCCATGCTTCAGAAGGGAGGAACTTTTGAATCTGATTTTCACTGAAAGGGAGCAAGGATACTAGAGGAAAGTGTGTGAAGTTTAGGGGGAAATGAACACTCTATATTAAAGCTGGGAGCAGGGGTGGCTAGGTGGCACAGTGAACCGAGGACCAGCCCTGGAGTCAGGAGGACCTGAGTTCAAATTCAGCCTCAGACACGTAACACACACAAAAAAACTAGTTGTGTGACCTTGGGCAAGTCACTTAACCCCAACAGCCCTACCTTCCCCCCTCCAAAAAGCAAAAAAAAAAAAAAAAAGCTTGGACTAGAGAAGGAAGAGAAAGCCAGGCATAGCATGATATGCTCCCTAGATTTCTGGGAAAACAGATTCCAATAAGTTCAGAGGAAGGATAGGTAGGATCCCACAGACTAAAATTTTACTAGGAAAGACAGCCAAGGAAAGAAATCAGAAGACACAAAAGCAAACAATTCTGATGCCAATGAGTTTGACTTCAATTTCTAGCAAAATTATACAGTGAACTACTGAAGAACTAGTTGGCAAGCATCAAGGAAAAGAAGTGCTGATCCCAAGGAGCTAGCATGACTTCATGACATGTAATACATGTGTTTGTTGCTGATTTTCCAATTAATAATAAAAAAATTAAAGAAAAAATTATTCTAGGATAACTTTATTTCCTTTTAGACAGTTACTAAATTGATAGATGACTGAATTGCATTAGATGTGATTTCCCAAGGTTTTAGCAAAGTACATGATAAAATATTTCATGCTATTCTAATGGAAAGGATGGAAAAAACATGAGTTAGTCAGCAACATAGATATGTTTTAAATTAATTAAGTGACCAGACTCAGAGAGTAGTGATTAATGGTTCCATATCAACTTGGAAGAAAGCCTCTACTGGAGTACCCCATGCTCTTTGCTCAGACCTATCAGTGACTTGAATAAGTGACTAGACGGCAGATTATTAGATTTATAGATGATACAAAGTTGGGAGGGATAGCTTACATACTGAATTACAGCCAGGATATTGAAAGAGATCTTGATAAATTAGGAAATCATAATGATGGCAATAAGACTAAACCTAATAGTCATAACTCTAATGTCTTATACTTGGATTTGGAAAATCGACATTGTTAGTATAGATGCATGATTAGACAGTAGGTTGTCTGAGTAAGGAAGAAGATATGGAAACCCAGTGAACTAATGCAGTTTGGGGCTATCTTGTGAGGGTTAGTTTCCATGAATAAAGAGATGATGAGTCCCCACTGCTCTAGGTGAAATGGTACTATCTAAGATGATTGGATAAAAGGCCAGTTTGGGAGTTACAAAATAACTAAAAACACTATCACTACCACCAAACAACAGCTCAGCAAGTACAGAGACTTCAGCAACAGGATCTTATTTAGAGGAACTATCTTCCAACTTAAATAATTATAGTTTGTGTAAATAATGTGAGGTTGAGTATGAGGGGCAAGAGGCAGTTAGTTTAGCTAGAATGGAACATGATTCTTAAAGATAAATTTGTCCTTAGGTCTTTTCCCTTTTTTATAGTATATGTATATGTATTAAGAAAAAAAACCCTTAGGCTTCTGTAAGCTATAATAGAATTGTATTTAATTAATTTCTATGAATATTATTTTAAAGGGCTTTGTTGGTGGCATTGGCCCTCCTGGATTTCCTGGACTTAGGGTGAGTACAATTTGCTGGTTTTGCCATCTTTAAATTTCTTTTTAAAATTTCATTGCCCAATATAGATTTTCTATAATGACATACACATATTTAGACATTAATCCTCAAAATGAGGATTTTTAATCTCATTACTTAGTGTCAACCTTTCTCAAATTTATTTTTAAACATTTTTCAAATGAGAAAGAAAGCTGTCCTTGAAGCTAGGAAGACTTGGGTCAAAGTCCTTCCTCTGACATGTACTGGCTTTGTAAAATCATAGAAATCCATTGCCAGATACATTAATTCCCTTTCAGTCCTCTCATACTTTACTCTGTGTCATATACTCTTTAATCCAGTGACCCCGGCCTCCTTATTGTCCCACAAACAAGACACTGTGCTAAGGATGCTTGTTTGTGTATACCTCCGCTACAAAACATATGGAAGAGAAGCTTATATATGTGTTTATGTCTATTATACGCACATATGTACATATGGATGTATACATATTGTTAGCTGATATATTAAACACATATACAAGTATTTGCACATATGTGTGTATTGAGAGAGATAAATAAAGCAAAGGGTCATATATATGCACACATATATATACAAGTAGAAAGAAAAAGATATGGCTTGCTGAAATCTCTGTATTTCCCTCTCTCTAGATGTATAGGGATATGTGTATGTACCTCCACTATATCCATATGTTTCTCTAAAATACGCACTTATGTACATGCACATGTGTGTTCACATGTGTCTATACACAATATACATATATAGACTTCTCTTCCATACTTCTTGTAGATTTATAATTTTCAAAGACTTCTCATAATATTCTTTCAGTCCTTTATGTTTTATGGATGTTAGCTTTTGAACATCTTGAACTCTGAATAAACTTGCTACTGTAATTTTGAGAATACAAGCTTCCAATTGACAAATTTTTGGATGCACAAGTAATGATGTATTGCCATAGACTATCTATTTTAACAAGCTGGAAAGCATTACCCTTTTCCTCCCCACTGTCATATATATTTCAGGATTAAACATGTTGGAAACAATCTATCTTCGTTTTACTTAACATTAGGACTTATACCAGAAACAAAGCTGTCTCAAGCATAGTGTTTCTCAATATCTACGTCAAATTTTCCATTCTTAAATGCTGTTTTATGCAATTATAGATTGCTGGAATTGTCCTATTATATTGGGAAATAAAACAGCTATTCTATTCTCAAAGGCATCTTTTAAAAGCTGTTTTTTTTAATTTCCAAAAACGTGATGGTAGAGATAACATTTATTCAGTAGAAAAGAGATGCTCATTTTGCCAGTCTATTTTGGCACTGCTTAAAGTCCCACCACTTCAATAACCATTCATTAAAAGCCTGCTATGTTCAAGATTTTAAGTACTGGACCTGTAACTTATTTGAATCAGGCTACTTATATCTTTGTTTTTTGTTGTTGTTTTAGTTTTATTGAGACAATCAGGGTTAAGTGATTTGCCCAGGGTCACACAGCTAGTAAGTGACTGAAATCATATTTGAAGTCAGGCCCTTTTGACAATGGGGCCAGTGCTGTAGCTATCCCAATCATGCTGCTGCTGAATGAAGAAACTCCCTCTACCAAATAAGATATACAGGCACTGGGCTAGGGAGATCCATCCTGCCCTACCAGAAAGTCAGAGGAGTGATGGGGAAGGATATAGGAGAGAGTAGATTGGGGGAGGGCTGTTTTGGGGTGGTGGGTAGGGGAAAGACGGGGAGAAAATTTGTAACTCAAAATCTCATGGAAATGAATGATGTAAACTAAAAATAAACAAAAGAAAAAAAAAGAGTGACATGATGTCACTTTCAGCCCCTGACTGAAGTGAACTCACTTCTCTTTGTGAAGTCTAGCTCTCATTAATCGTTAATTAACAGAGTTGATTGTCATCCTCAAGAATACTCTTTCCAAGGCCATATAAACCATGAGCCTGCCTCCATGATTACCTTTGACAGTCAAGAGTGCCATTGGTCCCCTTTTTGTTTTTAACTCTAGCATTATTAATAAAATCATTAAAATACCCAGAAAAAAAAAAAGAAACTCCCTCTACCAATGCAAACCAACGATTTCTCTGCAACTTAGTCTTATGGTGTTGCCTAAAGCACCTTGAGTTTGAAGCTCTTTTCCAAGGTCACACAGCCACTAAATGTGAGAGGTCTTGTGGCTTCAAGGATGGCTCACTATGCACTGTGCTAACCTGCCTCTCTTGTTAGGGATATAGAGATAAAAAAAGACCCTGTCTCTGTAAGAAATTACAGTAAACAGGTAAGAATATCACAGGGTAAAAAGTGACTGGAGGAACAATAGAAATCTAGGCAAAATCCTCCACTTAAGTTTGAGTAGAGCAAAAAACAGGACATTAAACCTAAAAGACAGATCCCAATCCAACTAAGGTTTAGAGGACCAAGAGAGAAGTAGTTGATTCTTTGTATCCATTGCAAAAGATCTCATAAAGCATCTGGAAGCTCATAGAGGGATACAGAAGTATGGAGAATATTGGTGGTAAAGAATTTTATGTCAAAACAATGAAAAAGGTCCAAGAGAGAATTCTTTTCTTACCGAATCCAACTTTGAAGCTGGATCATCCTCAAGTGTTTGATTTTCCAGTGGTAGAATAAAGTCCCAAGTTTAAATCAAATCAATAAATATTTATTGTTCAGGGAACCGTGAGGGCTTCAAAGAAGAATCACATATGGTCCCTACTCTGGAGGAACTTATAATATGGCTCAATGATCCTAGAAAAGTCAAATCATAATTCGGGGATAAAAGAAATGTCATGGGGCAGTGCATGTAATTAAATTACCAAATGAGAGGTATTAACAGGAAACATTATGGGAGATTGGAGGAAATAAAAAATTATTATGGGCTAAGATAGCTCAGAAAGGTATCATGGAGGATCTGCTTGGACAGGGAGGATTTGAACAGACCAAGAGGATTGAAGATGTTCAAGCTGGAACAGGTACACCTACATTACACCACATACAGGAATCACCTACATTCTAGATGAGACAGTTAAGGTCCAGAGATATTTGCTGACTTTTCAAGGTCACAGAGATAGTAGGGAATGAGGATCTATATCTAGATATTCTGATTCCAAATGCACTGCCCCTGCCACAACCACCTTGGCTAGAGATAAGAAAGCACAAGGAATGTCTGAGGAGACAAAGGGAAAATTAATTTGACCAAAGTCAAGGGTTCTTCAAACAATTTGCTCTTTATAATCTTCCTGGACAGTTACTAGGACTCATTTTTTTAACTGCCTTGCAGGGTGCTGTTGGCCCCACAGGACCAAGTGGACCTTCTGGGATTCCTGGGCCTATGGTATGATTTTGATTGAGTGATAACCTTCTTTGACTGATTTATGATTTCAAGAGTGACAGTCAAAATATTTTTTCCCCGTAGGGTCTTCCAGGGAATATGGGACAACCTGGAATCAAAGGTGATAAGGTGATCTAAATATTTCCATTACCATAGAGATAATTCATTTCCTCTTAAACAGCTTTTTAAATGTTTTTACTGCTTTCGCCTTCAAAAAATGTTTTTCAAAATAACATTTCTATCTACTAGCTTTCACTTAAGGCCTGTCATGTTTTCATCTTGCTTATGGATGCTTTTCAATACTATGCGGATCAAAGATTGACATGTGGTTCAGTTGAATTGATATGTTTGTCCTTATAATACTGTCATCTTTGCAAATACACTATTTTAAATTCAGTGTCTGCCTCTGTATAATACTATGTTGTTTAGGGTGAACAAGGCATTGCAGGAGAGCCGGGAGAACCAGGGTATCCTGGAGACAAGGTAAGTTTTGTGCAATAATTTCTATATAAATTGACAAAAGTCAGTTAAATGTAATATGGAGATACTTTTTAAAAGAAAAGGCATAATATGTATCTTTTATTAAGTGTATCATGTGATTTGGACAATAAATTCACTAGTTTGGAAAAATTCCTAAGATGTCATAACCCTGAATTTTTGGTTTTTCTAATATTCTTTTGACCCCAGATATTTTTGTACCATTTTGTGTTAGTGTATGACAACATCTGAATGAAGAAACAATGTGATTTAAATTGCCTTGTTGAAACCCATCTCAATTTTTCCAAAGGTTGTGATATATTTTGTACGTGTCATTCACAAATAAGGCCATAACTGCCTTGTGTGGTGTGATGATTGCTCTCTTTCCTGAATTATTGTTTTCTTGTAGGGAACTCTTGGTTTGCCAGGACCACCAGGGATGAGAGGAAAGCCAGGCCCTTCTGTAGGTTTGAACTTTTACTTTGCTCTTTCTGATTGTATCGGTGCAAGTCATAGCATGAATCTTAATACTTGTTACTCTTAGCTGCTATAAGAGGCTTTCAAACTCACTGGTCCTGCCTTTCCTATCCTCAGTTTCAGGGCTCAGATAATTCAGTACTTAGCTCACATTCCACAGACTATTGGTCCCCAATCCCCTTTAGTCCAAGCCAAAGCCAATTTCTCTGAACCCTGAAGACTTTGGTGGATTGTGGTATTCCCCTAGATGACATATTACAAGAAGTGTTTAATTTGAATCATATGTTTTCAAACCAGAAAATAGACAATATCTTAAAATAATGATATTTTGATTTTTCAACCAATCTGACAGATTAAGGGAAAAAATCCTCAAGAGAGATATCATGCCATACTAACTCTTTTGACCAAGGGGCACTAATTTCCTTCTTCCTAGAATTCCTGGGCATTCATTGCTGAGAAGAGAAAGATCTTTTTATCTAAGACAGTGGTTCTCAACCTTCTTAATGCCGTGACCCTTTAATACTTGTATGTGGACGTATCTGCATGTGGGTGGACCCGTCTGGAGACGGATAGAGGAACAGTGTCTAGGTTCCTAAGACCATCAGAAATATGTGTTTTCCAATGGTCTTAGGCGACCCCTGTGAAAGGGGTCACGATCCACAGGTTGAGAACCGCTGATCTAAGACACCATAGAAGCATAATTAATTAACAGAATATGACTAATTCACTAACCTACCTCATATACTTTTAATGAAAGCATTTTGCAAAGTCAAGATTGTTATAAAAACTGAGGTTATTACTATTTCTACCATTCATACAAACACAACATATGGTTCTCCTAAGTCCTCTAGAGAAACAGCTCTTTTCCCTCTCCTGGAAAATTTACACATGTTTCATTTTATAAAGCCATGATAGCAACATTAGGTCAGGGACCCACAGCCTGTAGAATATTAGCTTTTTTAAAATCCTTGATTTTATCCTGTTCCATGCAGCTTCCTGAAATTGTGTTTCAAAGGCATCTTTTATGGTTGAACTATCCCAAAAGACAATAAGACATTTCCTGTCAGCCTTTGGAAGGAACCCTCACCTTTAGGGTTCATCTGCCAATCTTGAAAGCTTTGCCTATTTGTCTGGTATCAAAGCAGTTTAGCTTTTGGTAAATCCCAAGAAATTGTGAATAATAGAACTCTAGACTTGGAATCAGAGAGATCTGGTTTTAAATTCTTCCTCTAATACTAGTTTTGTGACCAGAAACAAATGACTCTTTCACCGTTAATTTCTTCATCCATAAAATGGGAAGAGGGATCTGTGATTTTGTTGTGAGGCTCAAATGAGATGAAGTATATAAATGCTTTAAGAAACTTAAAGTGACTATATTAATAAATGTTATTATGATTATTATTATCAATTAAGAGGGAGAAACTTGTGGAACTATAATAAACCAATGAAAGATTCGTGAAACTCGGGTTTACAAAAATGTTTTCAAATTTTTAGTTGACCAACATAGTAGGAACTTCCAGAAATTGAAGTAGGATCCCATTCTCATCTTCTATAGTGATATTCAATGCAAGGATTTTTCAGTTTTTAAACATAATTATTTTACCATTGTTTACAAAGGGTGAGGGCAGAGAAGGCACAATATATTATTTAAACAAAACAAATAGTAAGTACTATTAGTTGAACTCAGCAAATATTTTTAAAGTGCCTAATATGTGGGAGACATAATCCCTACTTTTAAGGACCTTACATATGATTTGGTAAAATATATGTTACATATGTACAATGTGGGGTAATTGAATGGGCACCAAGAAGAACTCTAGAAAAAGGGCTCAAGGAAAATTTGCAAAAGAGCACTCTCAGGTAGGCCAATCAAGGGATGCTTTACTGAACTAAATCTTGAAGGAATGGAAGGAGTCATCAAGGAGGAAATGAAGAAGGAATACTTTCCAGGAATGGGAGATTACATGATATTATGTTGAGATCTTTTGATATAATTGATTATTCAAGTTATATATACACAAAGTAAATATGTTCATATTGTTTCATGCTATTTATCTAAATCATCTTAGCAGTATGTGATAGTGAAAGATCATTAGACTGAATTTCAGGAGCTACCCAGGTTCTGGTCCCAGATTTGTGGGGCTCTCTGGCTAAATCACCTAACCCTTCCTGCATTTATTGTCATTTTTAAATGAAAAGGTTGAACATTAACATTAAGTAGAACATAAACTCTTGAGGGCAGGAATTGTTCCACTTTTGGCTTCTATCCCCAGTGCCTAGTATAGTACCAAGTACTTAGTGGGTATTTAATAAATGCTTATTGATATATGAACTACATGATCTCTAAGAGCCTTTCCAAATTTGTGGTTATTATTTTTCCCCCTTGGTACTATTATCTTCTATGATACTGTAGAGGAAAGATAAGATTTGATGAAATTATCTACTTCCTGTCCCCTTTTTAGTATCCTACCTTGAAAGTTTTATGCTGTGATGGGAGCATAGATCAAGACTTAGTCCCAAACATCTTTGGTCTATAATTTTTTTCAACATTTATTCGTAGCCAATAACAACAAATTAGAAGGTATTTCTGTCTGGAAACATTACCTTCAAACACCTGTTTGAAGAATATCTTTGTTCAGAAAGACCAATTCTCACATTAAGAAACTAACTCCCACATCTAACTAAATAACTTAACACCTCCCCCAAATATTTGTGTACTATCATTAATAGACCACCAAAGTCATAAGAATATCTTTACTCTTTTGTTTATCTCTCCCATTTTTTGTTATTGTTCACAATCTTTCTGTCAATGATATTATTTCCAAATGAGCCTAATCTGCAATGTGTGGATTCTTAATAAGGAAGATTTTCCTGATACTGAGGTTTGTTACATATTTTTAAAGGTTAGGGAAGGTGCATCTGGAATTTCTTTCTCTGGAATTTTGAAAAAATGGAAATTATCCCCATGGAATACTTAAGAATCATTCTTTTCTTAAGGCAGAAGATTAAACTATACCCTTCAGTGACCCTTCCAGCCTTATGATAATATATTTATATGAACACTTGTGTGCTCGGGAATTTCTGCCATGTATGTATATAGAATATTTCACTAACTTCAAAGGATGTTTTCTCAAGAATGTGCATATTTTAGATTAAATCAGAAGGGACTTCAGGAATCATGGCTAAGTGAGAGATTTTTCATTCTCCCAACTCTTTTATTACCTCAAAACATTTCATAATGATCCAGATAAGCTAAAAACAAAAAATAAAATAAAACCACAAGAGGGGATGGAGGAAAGCAGCACTGGAAGGAAGAACACTAGAGAAGCTAAAGAAATGAGCAAGAAAATGAAAGATCCCAATACAATGAAGAAATACTATATAACAAAAGACTGCCGAGAGAAAATTTTAGAAGAGTTATTTTTAAATAATTGCAACTAGCTCTCCTGAAAGTATAATGGAAAGACAATAAGAAGCCTAGGAGTGGTTGGGAGGTTTAATAAAATAATTTTAAAAGGCAGCTTAGTATGATGGGAAAAGTATTGACTCTCAAGTCAGAGTATCATTGTTCAAATTTCACCTGTGATACTACCTGGGTGACCTTGGACAAATTAATTAGCTTCCCTAGGCTTCCGTTCCCTAATTTGCAAAATGATACAACTGTAGGTATCTCTATGTTCCCTTTCACCTCTGGATCTATCATCTTGTAGTCCTTTTATAAGAAGTGAAATCAGACCTCTTAATGAAAAACTTGAGAAGAAACTCGATGGCTTAGAATAGAAACCAGACAAACTTAGCAAAGAAATTGAGAGCCTAAAAACTGAGGGAAAATCACTCAACAATGCAATGATGCAACAAGAAATATTAATGTCAAAAAGTAAAATATTGGAAGACCACATAGTAGTAAATATAGTCAATATTATACTCTATAGTTGTAAATGTAGTCGATATAGAAAATACAGTCATGTAGTAGTAAACATAATCAAATTAGAAGACAGAAATCTGATAAATCATCTAAGAATTATTGGATTCCAAAAAAAAGATCAAAAGATAAAACATTAATATCATTATTGCAGAAAAATCATAAAAGAAAATTGCTTAGAACTATGGAACTAGATGACAAAATGGCTATTAAAATAATTCATAGCACATCACCAGAAAGGAGTGCCTGATTCAACTCACCAAGAAATGTGATTGTAAAACTACAAAATAATTTCAAAAAGAAAATATTACATAAGTCTAAAAGGAAGATCATCTAGAAAGAAATTCAATGGCTACTCCAAACAATAAAAAGATAAAAGAAAAATTGGGATATGCTATACGATGAAGTATCATGAAATAGAAAGCCAGTCTTAAAGCCAAGGAAAACCCAGATTCAAGTCCCGCCTCTGATATATACTGACTGTGAAACTCAGGGCAAGTTCTTTAATCTCAGTCTCCCAAGAAATTTTCTAAAACTTTTTAAAATTTTGCAATATGCAAAACAGGTACCAATCCACATTTACACAGAGAGTGTTCTCATGAGGACTTCTCAACTCTTAGAAATGAGGGGTTCAATAAACAATCAAGCAAAGAAACAACAATTTAATCATAATTAGGAATGTTAATTGGATAAATTCACCCATAAAAATTTAAGAGAGTAGAAGAAAAGATTAGAAATCAAACCTTGACAATTTTTTTTTCACAAGAAACACAAGCAAAATAGAGACTAATGGTTGAAATGAAGGGAGAGATTATTTTTTTCATCATCTTAGATGAGACTACAATAAGTATGTTGTAATATAATCAAGAGAAACAATGTTAACGACATAGATAATGAAATAATATCAATATTAAATATTTGCTTTGAACATCATAACATTTAAGCAATAAGGGAAAAGCTAAATTGATTATAAGAACTAGCTCAGAAGATAAGAATTGTTGGTCATTAGATTTGCCTTTTTAAGACATTCATACTCTTTCAGAAAAATGGGAGAAGGGGAAGGAAAGTAATCAGAATTCTACAAAAGTTATATATATGTTAGAACTTGAATGATTATTGAACAGGAAACAAAGACTATACTTATTTTTCAGTACCTATCACAAAGCTTTGCCTATGTAGGTTCTTTAAAACAATTTTATCGATACCTTTTGGTTTTACATTACCTAAATTTTTCCCTGTATCCCTCCGTCTGTCTCCCATAGAGCCATCTCTAATAAAAAAAAGGGTTTTTTTAGAAGAAGGAAATCAGCAAAACTGATCAATCATTTAAAACTATGCTAATATATTCAATGTTCCGTGCCTATGTATATCCCTCCTCACCTCTACAAAGTAATGGTGAGAGATGTAATTTCATATCTCTTTTCTGGGGCCAAACTTCCTTGTAAAAATTTTGCATCATTTATTTCTTATTGTTTTTTCAAGTTACATTTTTGTACTTATTGTGTATAGCATTTTCTTGGCTCTGCTTACTTGCTTTGCATCTGTTCATGGAAGTCTTTCCATGGATGTAAAATAATAGCTTTTTAATAAATATTTGTCCAATATTGCATGCAACATTTTCTTTTTTAAAAATTTTTTAACATTTTTATTTAAAGTTGTGAATTCTACATTCTATTCCCCTCTCTCGTTCTTCCCCTTTCCCTTAGATGGCAGGCAGTCAGATATGTTATACATGTGCAAATATGTAAAACATTTTCATATTAGTAATTTTGTAAAAGAAGACTTGAACAATAGAAAAACCAAAGGAAAGAAAGTGAAAATTATCATGCTTCAGTCTATATTCAATCAACATCAGTTCTTTCTCTGGAGGCAGACAATGTGCCTCACCATTCTTCTTTTGGGGTTGTCTTGAATCATTACATTGCTGAGAATAGCTAAGTCATTCACAGTTCATCAAACAATATTGCTGTTACTGTATACAATGTTCTCTTGGTTCTGTTCACTTCACTATGCATCAGTTCATGTAGGTCTTTACAAACTTTTCTGAAATAATCCTGCTTGTCATTTCTTATGGCACAATAATATCCTAATGCAATCATATACCACATTTAGCCATTCCCCAGTTGATGGATATCCTTGTGATTTCCAAGTCTTAGTCACCACAAAAAGAGTTGCTATAAATATTTTTGTACTAAAAGGTTCTTTCCCCCTTTTTTGGATTTCTTTGGGATATAGACCTAGCAGTGATATGCACAGTTTTATAACCTTTTGTTTGCAGTTCTAAATTGCTCTCCAGAGTGTTTGGATCAAGTTTACACTCCACCAACAATGCATTAGTGTCCTAGGTTTCCCACAACCCCTCCAGCACCCAACAATTTCCTTTTTTTATCATATTAGACACTCTCATAGGTGTGAGAGGGTACCTTAGAGTTGTTTTAATTTGCATAGTATACTTGCAACATTTTCAAAAATTGATCATGTTCTAGGTCAGTGGTGTCAAGTTGAAATAGAAATGAATGCCTCTAGGACTCATTTTACTTAGAAAACCACAAATTGACATTATCTACATTGCATCATATTTCTATTTATTTTGTCAAATATTTCCCAAATAGAATTTAATTTACTTTGAACAGCAGTCTTTCATGGGCAAAAAGTTTGACACCTTTGTTCTGTTATAATGAATTCATAAATAAGTGTACAAATACCACATATCCATCCTTCAAAGTGACTACTGAAGTGTGATAAATAAGGCTAATAGCTATCTTTATGAATGACAATCAATAGATAGGCTAGTTGCTAAACTTACTTAATGAGAAAGGGAGGGAGAGAAAGAAAGAGAGAGAGTAAATTATTTAAGAATTGAGTAACACTGTTGCTATATAACTGTTCATGAAAATAGAGAAAGCATGTTACAAAACTCTTTCTTTGAGCAAATCTGTCCTTCATATCTAAACACAGATATAAAATGGAGAACAGTGTAGACCAATGCCATTAGTGAATATTGAATAGAGCAAAAAAAACCCAGATTACAGAGGAATGACATGTGACATGAAATAAAATAATTTTTAAAAATCCATTTGGAAGTGGTCAAGAATATCAAGGTATATAATGAAAGAAAAAAAAGAAGTAATAGGTAACAACATTTATTAATTATTATTATTACTACTACTGTTATTATTATTATTATTAAATGCTAACTATATTCCAGGGTTTTGGAACCAGATCTCAATCTATAATAAAATGTAACAATTACTGATACTATATGGTTCTGGATTCAAAAATTTAAAGATCCGTGTAATACACTAAATAAGAAAGACCTAGGGAAATTGTGAACAGTAATCTAATGTTAGAAGAACCTAAGAACTTCAACTACTATGGAGGAGATTCTATTTGACAAAGGATGCTAAGAAAACTGATAGCAATGTGGTGGAAAAATAGATCTAGGTCAGCATTTTATGCCTTATACAACAAGAAATTCCAGATGAATGAATAATTTGTTTGTAAAAAGTTACGTCATAAAGAAATTAAAGGAGAATGGAAGGTAGTATTTTTCTTAATTGTAGACAAGGAAGAATTAGTGATAAGATGTGAAATAGAAATGATCACATATCACAATACTTCAAAAAATCTGTGATAAAGTAGATTTGGTTATTTCTTCCAAAAAAATGAAAAAGAAAAACTAAATTCATGCTTGTCTAGCCTAGGAG
>CM053584.1:36737084-36755132 GCA_028627135.1 Pseudochirops cupreus
TGTAGAGGGGAAAATTTGGTATTTGGTTTGAAAGATGTATTCCCAGTGCTTTGTCCTCTGGCAAAGGTAGACATGTCAGTGATGTGCTAAGTCTCAGAAGAAAAGGAATAAAAAATTTTTAATATGACCTTTTTTTGAGTAAAGAGAATTTATCCAAGACTTGATGCCAAAAAGTATTAAAAAGAGTAACAGGAATAAATTTGTTTTCCCTATAAACTTAAAAAAGAGAGCAACATATAAAATTCAAGAGAGAAAGCTATTTTACCTTCAGAGACAATCATGAATGGAAAAAATCCTATTTTCTAGTCTGAATACAAGAATAAAAGCATCTCTCTAGATACCTGGCTCATCCTTCATTTGCTCTTCAGACTTTTTTAAAACCATGATTTATGGTGGAAAATGCTTACATTTGGTCATTGCTCCTCAGGTATCTTTTTTCCTTCCAAAGCAAAAAAAAAAAAAAAAGCAGCTGAATTCCGTATGTGTACCTTCCAGAAAACACAGCTGAGACAAATCATGTCCAGAGATGAAAATCAAATTTCTTACCCTAAGTACTGATTTACTATCTGTGATCCAAATGCAACTTATTTGCATATGGTCTTTAGAACACATTTGAAATAATTTCTGTGAGAAATTCTAAGCCAATTGGAAAGTTTATTTTTGATTACATTGCCAAAATCACTTATAATTTAAAATCTAATTATTCTGACAAAATCTTGTACATTAATTCAGTTCAACAAACTAGATTGCCCTATCCACATCCTCGTGGCAGTTACCTAATGGCCTTAGGTCATTCTCTCTTCCTTCTCAGGAAGTTCAGTGCTTGGCTCATTTTTCATTTGCACTTCAATCCTTGCCCTTATATTTGAGGACTTCCATATACATGTTGAAGTTTCTTTAAACATCCTGGCTTCCCAGCACAATAATCTCATGTCTTCAACCCTCACTACACCTCAGTCATCAACTTCACAGGAATAGTCATGACCTTCATCTATTCATCATCCAAAAAGTATTCTAACTCTACAATCTGTAAATCTAAATTTCCTTTAACTAATTAGAATGTTTCTTTTGATGATGCAAACTGTCCTCCTAAAAGTTCATCACAGGAGATCTACTCTATCCTCCAGACAATCCATTTTCTTTCTCTCAAGATCAAGAGAAGCCCACTGAACACTCAGGGTTACTCCTTGTTATCTTTGACCCTCACCCCATGACCATCATTTCTTTCTATTATACATTTATACATTATACATTTCCTTGATAATCTCTTTACTCACATTCTCCATTAAAGATACTTATTGCTTATATCCTGCAGCCTATGAACACCTGCCATGTACATCTCCATTGTCCTGTGTAATATTTATTTTTAATTCTTCAGAGACTGTTGTGTTTCATGTCTCAAACACATACAGCAATACCAGTTGAATGATGATACTAAAAAAATTACTCCTTTGTTTCTAGGAGAAATTTGGAATTGTTGAAAGAATTTTGCAATTTCCTTAATATAATCCAGTCCAATCTTTTCCCTCTTCTAACATTTATTTTAATTTGTTCTTCATTTGCATTGTCTCCCCCAGACAGAAACTCTAGGTTACCCATCCAACTCTGCCATAATCCAGGTAGTAGACATTCTTCATTCACTTGATATTTGTGTGTGTGTGTGGGGGGGGGTCAGGCCAAACTCTTTTGATGACTGTAGATTTTTTCCAGGACATACTGCAGCCAGCAGGATATCATTTGAAGAACCTCCCCAATCATAGGGAATCTCCACTTGAACTTGGATCTGTTCTGTTCCAGTAGCAAACACTTTTGGTGATGATATAATTCTCTGGTTTATGCCTTATTTGCTGTTTATGATAAGAACATTGTTAAACAAGATGATTTCTGTTAATTCTTGTTAAAATTTTTTATTTATATTAATTATTTCAAGGAATATTGAATGATTTTGGCATATGGATTGGAGAAATCATGTTGGAAAAGAGCCTTTAAGACAGCATTTTGCTCTATTAAATCAAATGCTTTTTTCATAGAAATGTGTTTCTTTGTTCATGCCCCTAAAACCACTGTAAGGAGTATAGAGCAGCCTTTCTCTGGTGACCTGACCTGTAGTGTGTATGTGGGTTTGGAGAGTAAGTCCATACGTCTTGCAATATCAAGTTTGTTCTCTACATTGCTATTCTACCTCCCATATAAGTATACAGAAGACTGTGTTGTCAGAGTCTAAGTATGGTGGCTCCATTGTCCTGTATTTTATAATCTTTGCAGGTATTTTCCATGTTTCTTCTGTTTGTTATTCTCTTTCTGTTTCATGTCCTTGGATGCTTTCAGAATAGCCTTGCTTAGCTGAATCTCTTGCCAGGATTTCTTCTAAATGGATTTCATCCTTTTCTGCTTCTGTACACTTCATAAGATAGTTCTCACAATCTTCCATCATTCACCTTCATAGGATTTATATGCAAATAAACATTCAAAACCAGTTAGTTTTGGCTGCTCTCTTCCTACCTGACAACTACGTGTTTGTTCTCTCAAATGATTTCTCAGTCTTTTTGATGTTCTTGTGGAAGTAGACTTGATTTTGGTTCAACTTCTATAGAAAATTATTATAATCCACATCAATATCATTTACTTAATTTACTAGTCATTTTAATGACGAATTATTTGTTTAAATAGTTCAATATTAGATTGATTTAATTCTATGCCATATCTTTTTCTCATTAGTATTCTTTCTTCTGTTTCCTTATTCTGATTTTTGCTCTGACAAATCACATGTCTGACAGGAAACTTCTCATTTAGGAATAAATCCCACATTAATGATTTCTTTTTCTGTCTGTTAAAATATGACCAGTTTAACTTCTCATGCTACTATTAGGTGCTTGGTGCATTCAGCACCTATCAATTCTCTTCTTGAAGAAAGTGCTAATTATACGAAAATGTGAGAATTCTGTATAGTCTTTAAGTCTTTGACTTCTATTCCCTATTTCATGCTTTCTAGATATCCACTTTCACATTGAAATCACCAAGTATCAGAGTTCATGCTGATTTGGTTTGTAGAGTCTTACTGATTTCCTCATAGAATTTCTCTATTGCTGCATTCTCTGAAACCAAGTTTGGTTATATGGTTATATTTTTGTAAATACCTACCCTAAGTACTGTAATATGAATTGACCAAAGTCCCTTGCAATGTTTCTTGTTATCTTTGGATATATGACAAAATCAACTATGACAGCTCCTTTTAAAAAAATCTTTCCAAAGAGTATCTGTGAATCATTCTTCCATGCAGTTTTCTTCTTTTTTCTGGTTTATAGAAAGAGTATCAAGTTTGATATACTTCACTTCTTTCATGAGTAGGTCTACTCATTGGCCATTGGACAATGATCTTACATTAACAATATTGACACCCAAATTAAAGTTTATAATAGATGAAAGAAAAAAAACCAACTGTGGGATTCTTAGTAATTTCTGACCCCTGTTCCACCAATCTGCCACTGTCATGCTAGAAATGAAAGGTTGCTGCACAGAACTGAAGGTAATTTTGTATTTTTTTTTTGTTTCTAGAGTTACCATGTAAGCCCAGACTATGTTATTTTCAAATCATAGTGGCATATACTGAGCTTGCAGTATGCTAAAACCTTTGGAATTTTTTTTTCTAAATGAACTGTGCCTTCTCTATCTTACTCTTGTGAAGTTAATTTAGCTTCGAAACTAAATATAAAATTTTATATTTATCCCTATTACATTATGCTTCAATTTACTAACCCAAAAATGTCACAAAAATAACTTGAACTTATCCTAGGCATTCTAGATATCCTTTTTACTATCTTCCTCTTCATTTTGAGTTTCGACCTATTTGCCATTTTGCTTCTGTCCTTTTAAGCTAAAAAGATCTTTATCCCTAGTAGAGAAAACAAATAAATTAGTTGAAATAATCAAATTTCATTACTTTTTCCATAAAGGAAATTCAAGTTAAAAAATACATTTAGAACCATGTAAAACTTTTCTCTAGTTATAGCTTCTTTGCCTTTCAAAACAATGAGAAAAAATGCATGGAAGGTGCTTGTTGGTGCTTGGTGCTTCCCCCTCTCCCTACCTAGAGGTTTACAGAATTTCTTATATTGAACACTACCAGGAAATGGAGGTATGTTCATCCCCTGGAGCCTCTTGTATGGATACTCAAGTCTGGCTCAGCTACCAGTTAAATGACTTTTCTTCACCACATAATAATCAGACAAGAAACAGTACAATTTTCTTAAATTCACTAGTGATCTCCTCACTGCCCAATCAAATAGTCTTTTTCTTAAGTTTTATTCTTCCTAGGTTGCTAAGGCATTTGATGTTCTTGAACCTTCCATATTTCTTCTTACTATCTTTTTTCCTTGATTTTCTTAACATGCTATCTGAAAGCAATCTATGAAACTACTGTACTCAAGGTAACAATAGTTTTTTAGCTGTTAAACTTAATAGCTTTTCTTCTGTCCTCATCATCATTGTCCCCTTTGCAGCAGACAAGCTGTTGATTACTTTATTCCTCCCAGATAGGATCATCTTTATTTTCTTATCCAGGGCCAAAAGATCACAAATTTGTAGATGGAAGAGCTCTTAGTTTTCTAGTCCTACCTCTTCAATTTAAAGATAAGGAAACCGAGTCCAAGAGGTCAAGTGACTTTTTCATAGTCATGTGGATAGCAAGTACCAGAGGTACAAGCTGAATTCACATGAAAGTGGGAAGGTCTTCGGACTCCAAATCCAGTTATCTTTCCACTGGAAGATCTTGTCTTTTGGGTGACATTTTTCCCCGCTCCTTCTCTTACATGCCCAAACATTCCTTTACACTCTCCTTTGCTGGATCACCATCTATGTCCCAATCCCCAAGCACTGAAGTCCCCACAGGCTCTAAGCCTATAAGAATCTTGGGAATACCCTGGGGACAAAAATGGTGGTGACTTTGGAACAAAATAAAAAGGAAATAGTTCAATGAATAGGTAACATATTTGTGGAGCTCATCATGATGAAAGGTAAAACTGTGAAGGGTTCATGAAAGTTTAAATAAATGCAGACTGAAAAGGGGACTAGTGAAAATCAGGTGACTTTTTTTTAACCTTTGGAGGCTGATATCATGGGAGAATAACCCCCATGCCTTCCCATGTACCATCCAGTCAGAGACAGAAGCCTTAGCTGAATGGACTTTTGTGTCATGGATCCTAGGCTTAGAAATTGAAGGAAACTTAGAGAAACTTATTTACAGATGAGGAGATTAAGACCCAAGAAGTTGAAGTGACTGGCCCAAAGTCACACAGAGAGTAACTGAAGAGTTAAGATTCAAACACAGGTCCTATGACTCAAAATCCCATACTTTTCCCTTTATACTCTGCTGCCTCCAATAAAGGGCAGATAGAGTGGTACTTGAAGTCAGGAAGACTTGAATTCAAATCCTGACTCAGATAATTACTATCTGTGTGACCCTGGGCAAGTCATTTATCTCTCTGTATCTCAGTTTCCTCATCTGTAAAAGGGGGATAATAATAGCAACTGCCACCCAGGGTTTTTTTGTGAGAATCAAATGAGTTAACATATAGAAAGCACTTTGCAAGCTTTAAAGTGTCAAGTTAATGTTAGTTACCATCATTATTATTTAGCATTTCTTATTTTATTAAGAATGGTATCATATAACTGTGGTTTTCCAGTAGGAATAATTATTTCATTTCCCCAGTTAACAATCTCCACTGACTTTTATACTGAACAGAAGAATAAGTCTAAATATTTTGCTATTCAGTAAAAGACTTCTTGATTTTATTTTCTTCCCCTCCCCCAAAATGTATCTTTCTTAAGTTTGTCTACCCTAATACAACTTGAGTCAGTACATTTGATTCTATGATGCCCCACACAAATCTTTCATTTTTCTCATTCTATACTTTGTCATGTCCTTCCCTCTCCTTACAATATCCTCCATTCTCTTCTAGGCTAATTCCACTCTAGAATTTGTATTCCCTGTATGCCCTGCCCCACTCCACCCCTGACTTCAGCTGCCATATAGTACAACCTGTTAGTTTTTTATATGAGAATCACAGAGTTGGCAGTGAATTGAGAGGTCACCTTGTCTAACCCTATGCAAAATATCTTTTCTTTCTGGTTTCTCCAAATGAATCATAAGCTCATTAATGCCAGGAACTATGTCTTTATCAGATTTATGTCCCTCACAATGCCCACTTAGAGCAGGACTGAATTCTCTCTTATTTAATCTCAAAACACCTTACAATCCTCTTCCAGACTCAGGAGATTTAGATTTGGAAAAGATGTGTCTGGTCTAATTCCTTTTTTATTACAAAGAGGAAATTGAGTTCCAGAGATTAAAAGATAGGAATAAGGTTACACAAATAGCAAGTACAGCCAGGACTCAAATCTAATGAATAGGATTTTTCTGTGATTATGTAAATTTTATTAATTCTTAGCAAAACTGAGGACATGATCAGTCAGTCAAGCAGCATTTATTAAGTGCTTACTATGAGCCAAATACTTGCTAAATGGGAATACCAAGTCTCTGCCCTCAGGAAGGTCATATTCTAAAAGGGGAAAGCACATGCAAACAATGATGTACATACAAAGGGAAGGTAATCTCAGAGGAAGGGTGGCCGTAGTAGTAGTAGTAGTAGTAGTAGTAGTAGTAGTAGTAAGAGTAGTGGTAGTAGTAGTAGTAGGAATAGGAGTAGGAGTAGGAGTAGGAGTAGGAGTAGGAGTAGTAGTAGTAGTAGTAGTAGAAGTAGTAGGAATAGTAGTGGTAGTAGTGGTGGTAGTAGTAGTGGTAGCAGTAGTAGCAGCAGCTTGTGTGTGTGTGTGTGTGTGTGTGTGTGTGTGTGTGTTTGTGGTTGGGAGGAAGGGAGGAAGGAAAGGTTTCTTGTAGAAGGTATGATTGGAGATTAGTCTTGAAGGAAGTCAGCAAAGTCAAGGAAATAGCATTCCAGGCCTGTGGAATGGCCAGTAAGAAAGGTTGTTCAAGAGATGGAGAGTCATGTGCAAGGAGGAGCAAGGATGTCAGTATTTCTGGATTGTAGAGTATGTGAGAGGACTAAAGTATAAAAAGACTAGGAAGGTGGTAAGAGGTCAAGTTAAAAAGTTCATTAAAAGCTGAACAGAGGATTTTGTATTTTATATTTGTCCTTGGAAGTGATAGGGAGTCACTAGAGTTAGAGTGAGGGAGTGATAAGGTCAAACATGCATTTAGGAAGATCACTTTGGCACCTGAATGGAGAATGAGTTGAAGTCAGGACACACTTGAGGGAGAGAGACTGATAAGAAGACTATTACAATAGTCAAGGCATGGCATTATGAGGGCCTATATCAGGATGATGGCTGTGTGAGTGGAGAAAAGATGTTGTAAAGGTAGAAATGACAAAATGCAATAAGTTGGACATGAGGAATAAGTACATTTGAATAGTTAAGGAAGTCACCTAGGTTGTGAGTCTGGACAATTGAGAGGATGCATCATGATGTAATTTGCCCTCAATAAAAGGGAAGTTCAGAAAGGGGCAGAGTTTCAGGGGAAAGAGAAGTTGTTTTGAACATTTGAGTTTGAGATGTCGATGAGACATTCAGTGAGAGATGTTCTTTAGGCAGTTGGCCATGTAAGATTAGAAGTCAGAAAGAGGTTATACCTTGATGATCATATGCATAGAAATGATATTTCAACTTAGGGAAGCTGATGAGATCACCATCATGAAACAGTGTAGAGAGAGAAGAGGGCCCAGGACAGAGCTGGGGGGAGGGAATGTGGAAAATCCATGACTACTGGAAGGGATTTGGATGAAAATACAGCAAAAGAGAATAATGAGGAGAACCAGGATAAAGCAGTGTCACAAAAACCTAGAGAGAAGTATCAAGAAAAAGGGGATGATTGAAAGGGTCAAAGGCTGCAGAGAGGTCAAGAAGGATGAGGACTTAGAAAAGCCATTAGATTTTGTCAAAGAAGAAATCACTGGTAACTTTGGAGAGAGCACTTTCATTTGAATGATGAAGTCACAAGACAGTCTGAAAAGGGTTTAGAATCAAGTTGAGAGGAATGAGCAGAGGAATCAATTATAGACAAACTTCTCAAGGAAGTTAGTCAAAAAGGAAAGAGAGATAGGAGGTGATAAGTGGGAGAGACATGATGAATGTGGTTATAGGAAGTAGGGAAGCAATCAGTAGACAAAGGAAAGTTTAAGATTAGGGAGAGATTGGGGATGATAGAAACTTCAATCTGCTGAAGAAGAAACCTTGTGTACATAGAGGGGTTTGCCTTGGCAAGGAGAAGGTACACTTCTTAACGTGGAACAGGGGCAAAGGAAGAAATAACAGTAGGGGACAATTGAGTGAAGTGAGATGAAGAGAAGGTGTAAAAAAATTACCTTGCTTCAGTGAGTGCCCCATTGAGATTATATAACATAAATTTGTGAGGGATCTAGGCAACATTGTTTTGTGATTTTGTTCAGCTGTATGTGATTAAAAAGGAGGCAGCAGATGATGGAAGTAATCCAAGTCTGAGGTTTGGCAGGGCAAGATGAATGATGAGATAAGAGTTTCAAGAGAAGGGGACAGTAAAGAATTGAACTGGTTCACCAAGAGGTAAAGATGGGAAAGTAAGGGGAGTATAGCCAATGAAGGAGTGATGGCCTGAATAAGAACAGAGGGGTCGTGGGACTTTTTAATTCTTCTAAAAATGTTTGTTACCAGGAATCTTGGATAGGGAGGGAGGATGAATATAGTTGGAAAGAAATGTAATATAAAAATGGAAGACAATAAAAATAAGAATAACATTGAAAAAAGCTATTTTAGTTGTCTCATCCCATTTGATAGAAAACAACTGGATACATTTACCAAAAAATATCATGCAAACTTCAAACTTTTTGGCTCTCTCTATTGCCCAGGGATGTCAGTAGAAGAATCAATGCACAGACAAAACTGTTCTCCCACTTTGTTAGTGGGATCCCCTCCCCAGGACTAAGAAGAGATAAGGATGTAGGATTCCTACCAGTATGCATCTATTCTAAGTCTGTTTTGAAGGAAGAATTAAGACCTATATGTACCATCTTTCATTTCTGAGAATTAGACATGTCTACCCAAGAAGGTAGGGGATATTAAAATCTCATGTTCCAAAACATACAACTTTTATCTTTTTATATCTCTGGAATTCATATTTCTTTGAAGGCTTGGATGTGCAGATATGTAAACTTCTTTGGCCATATGGCAACATACCAATTTGTCTTCAAAAAGCAAAATATTAGGAAGCAGGAAAATACATACTTGGAAGTATTTTTGAAGTGACATTTGTTCAGATGGTTTTCAATGACAATCATCTTATATGCCAGAGGCAAATAGTTCAGATTTACATCCAAGGATTTGAGATTGTCTTAATTCCATTGAACAATGGAGAATTGAACTTTAGAATAGATGCCACTAATCCAGAGAGATGAAACAGCTGTATATGTTGTATGATTTTTAAGGATGCCCTGAAGGTTTTTCATCTAAAAACATGTATCCCCCACGTGCTCAGCTGGGAGAATAATGCATTTGGTTTAAGAATTCTTGCTATTATAAAATAATGCCAACTGAGAATCTGCTGAAGTGATCAACCGTTTATAGCTCAGTGTTAATTTATCTGATCTTTTCAATACAATGCAATCCAATCATCATGTATTTATTACATGTCAAGAGTAGATTCCTGGCATTAAGGAGATCAGGAGGTTAGAATAAGATAAGAATATGAAGATATGAGGGTCCTATGAATCACTTTGGGTTGGGGTGGATCAGTCAAAGCTACATGGAAGTAATATTGAAATTGGACCTTGAAGGGATGGGGCAGGGAGTAAGGCATTCTTTAGTACATTGAAAACATGAGCAAAGAATCACAGAATGTTAGCAACTGAAGAAATCCTGGAATCCACTTATAGTTGAAAATATCTTCATATATAATGTAATATAAATACTTAATATTTACAATAAAATATTTTACAAATGAGGAAACTGAGTCTCAGAGAAGATTAGTGATAGAGAACATTTCTCCTTTTGAAAAAATAATCACAGCTACTTAGTGGTAGAACCAAGACTAGAATCCAGTCTATTTGAACACAAGTGCTCTTCAATCCCACAAACTGCCACGTTAGTTGTTCCTGTTTTTACCCCAGCCTTTAATAATTGAATCTTCCACTACAATATCATAGTGCTTTATCATGAAATGGAAGGAAACCTGGACTTTCAAAGGTTAAATAACCCAAGTGTTGTTATCAGTTATCTGATCTGTTCATAAACCTGATCATGCTACGTCTCCATTTAAAACTCTCAAATGGATCCCTACTGTCTGCTAAGTAAAGTGTGATCTTTGTCTGGCAGCTAGGTATTACAGAGGTTAGGGCTTGGAGTCAGAAAGACCTGAGTTCAAATGTGGCCTCAGATATTAAATAGCCATCTGACTTGGAGAAAGCCACTTAACTTTGGCCTGCTTCAGTAACCTCAACTGTAAAATAGGGATGATAACAGAACCTACCTCCCTATAAAATAGGATTCAAATAGTTATGGTTGTTACCCATCCTAAGCAGGGACATATCCATTCCTTGATTCAGTTTAGTTCAGTAAACATATATTCAATGCCTACTGTATGCAGAGTACTGTGGTTGGCACTGATTAAGATATCAAGTTTAGAAGAGATATAGTCATTTCTATCATGAAGCAATGAGCTTAGTAAGAGTATGCTAAAGATGTAAATAACAGTACAAAATAATGTATTATACTGTAAATAAATGCTTATGTGATGGGCAAAAGTTCACACTTACTGAAGAGATCAGAGAAAATCTCTGGCAGGAGGCAGCATTTAAGTTGGGCTTTAAAGATTGTGCTGGAATTCAGTGATGGGAACGGGAGGGAGAGGAGTTTTCCAGGAATGGGGAATAGTGTGAGCAAAGGTGTGGAAATGGGAAAGTGAGGGTGCACACAGAAGATGACAAGTAGTTCAGTCAAAGCTACATGCAAGCAGTATTGAAATTGGACCTTGAAGAGATGGGGCAGGGAGTAAGGCATTCTTAGTATATTGAAAACATGAGCAAAGAATCACAGAATGTTACCAACTGAAGAAATCCTGGAATCCTAGAGGATGGAGCATATATGGGAAAGGAACAAGTGATGAGACTGAACAACTGGGACAGAATGAAATCATGAATATCCTTGAAATTAACAATGATGGTAGTTAATAGTGCTTTAAAGTTCAAAAAGTGCTTTACATGCATGATCTTACTCGAGCCTTACAACCTTGGGAGATAGGTGCTATTATTACCTTCTTTTTACAGCTAAGGAACCTGAAACCAAGAGAGGTTAAGTGACTTGCCCATGATCACGCAGCTAGTAAATGTCTGAGTTCAGATTTGGACTCAGATCTTCCTGACTCCAGGTCCAGTGTTCCATCTATGGTTCCACCTAGTTGCCTCTATCCTCATAATATATGGCAGCTGGTCAAAAGAAGTAGGGGTTATTAGCTTCGACAATAGACTAGGTTTAGAAGGACAATTTTAGCTGAGCTAAAATTTTGGGCCACATTTATAATATTGCATTGGGTGTTAGGCTACATATATTAGAAAGGACATTGACAATTTGGAACCCATTCTTAGGAATGTCCTAGAAAGGGAGTAGAAAAATAAACAATTGGTATAATTTGTAAAAAAGCAAATTTCAGTTTAAAGTAAGGAAAAAACTTCCTAAAATAGTTGTATTTCAAAGTGGGATGGGTTACCCTGCATGAGAATCAGTTTCTTCCTTGAAACAAAGATTGCATAGCCACTTAGGTGAGGGGTGGGGTGGGGGGGGTAGGCTTAAGTTTTAGAGGAAATTCTTATTCATGAAAGAAAGTGAGTAGATGACTTCTGAGGGCCCTTTTAATTCTGAGATGATGTGTTTTTTTAATCAGGATGGTAAGTAGCCTTAAACCCACCATATGGTTACTACTTGAAAAAAGTGGGGAATATTTAGCTTGGACAAAAGTCTAATATCAGGAGGGACATTATGATTGTCTTCAAATTTTGAACAAGTTGTTATAGAGAAGAGAGAATAGGCTTCTTCCTCTTGGCCCCAGAGGGTAGAATCTGCAGTAATTGGAAAGATTCAGGCTCAACATTAGGAGCAAATAATAGCAAATGAAGTTTTCAAAAAGTGGAATGGAGTCTCAGGTTCTCCTTTTTAAGGATTTTCAAACTAGATGACAATTTACTTGTTGGAAATGTTACCAATGGAATTCATGCATTATCTAAGGGATGGATTAGATTACACATATATAATCCTATACCCTTCTCTGGAAGGCAAAATAACCTCAGAGGAAAAAGCTTCTTTGGCCTTTGGATCAATTGATTTTTTAGAAAGGTAGCCATATTTGCCAAGGAAGCCATCCACCTGTACCTCCTTCACTCGAGTTTCCTGAAGGAAGTTGCCTTTCTGTTCCCATAAGAATAGCATGACACTTTTTACAATATCGAAACTTAATAAAAATTTGTTGAATGAACAAATGAAAAAAAATGACTCTAAGCCAATAAATTGAGACCTGGGCCTTTTATAAGAAAGCAATTTCTAGAGCAGGTTTTGGGAGAAATATTGTGTTCCATACCATAGTAGCTGCATCTACAAACCAGTACAACAAAAGGCATTTATGATGATGATGATCCTGAATTATTGTGAAAAAACTAAAATCATTTTCTATAGACTCCATTTAAAAAGGCAGAAGAGTATATGTAACATTCTAGCATAGTTTTCACTTTGAAAGCCCTTAGTAATTAAAGAGCTACATTTCTATTATGCAGAAATTTCACATATCCGGAATTCCCTTCCTTCCCGCAACAATCTCACGTTACTCTGTTACTTTGCTTTATTTGTTACTCTAAATGTTACTCTATTTTCCTTTAAACCACATGCAAAGATTATTCGAAAATATAAATTTTGAAGTAATGGTTTTCCATGTTTTAAAATTAGACATTTTGACAGAATATGCATTTATTAAATCAATCAATCAGGCTTAGACTACACTAAAAAACATCTGTGTAGTGAGTGACATGAATACTTTGTCCTTTTGGAAGCTGGAGGAGAGAGGATCAGTAGTCTGCTGCCACTAGAAACTGGCTACGCACTTGGCCTCCTGGGTTTTTTCTTGGTTTGCTTTCTTGATCTGTAAAATTAGTCTGACCCTAAATAAACTTTCTCAGTTTTATGGTATATGCAATAATTTATTATGTCCTCATATATCTTACCCTCTCCCTTCCCTGGGCCCCTTCCCTTTGCTCATACATTTGAATGAGAGTGAACTTGAGAAGTATTCTCTTCATGTGGTATATGAGTCATAGGACAATGTGACTGCAAAGAGAACCCAAACCCAAACTAAATATCTCTGAAGCTTCTATTTCAAGTAAGCTTCCAGGAAATAAAGCAATTAGAAACCAAGCATCAAGCCAACATCTAACTGATTACAAGATACACAAACAATTCTGATGCATGTTTGTAAATTACTTAATGGAATATTGTCCACCATTTGACAACAACAGAAAAATGAAAGAAAGAATACAAGCAGTTTGGGAGTAAACCTTATATAAAGTTCAAGGTCCAAAGTATAGGCCATCAAATATGCTTCAAGAACAGATATTAAAGGCAGCTTTAGGAATCTCATGTGAATCATCTTGAGCTAAGCATGAGAATATGCTTCTAGTATTTCTTTCCTTTACCCTATATTCTTTTTTTAAAAATTCTTTTAGCAACTGAGTAGTATAGAAAGTGGATAGAATCCTAGGTTTGGTACAGGAGCATGAAGGTGAATGTTTAACAACTAGATCCTGGGGAGGGATTGGGAAGGGATGGAGAGATGTATGCACAATGCACTTATAGGCTTAATCGACATTATTGACATTTTCTCCATCATAGTCTTAAATTTAAATAATTAAAAACAACAAACCAAGTCCTGATCAGCATTTGCTGATTTTTGAAATGTAAATGCTCAAACTGAAAATAAGACAATTGACTCCATTCAGCATATCACTAGTTTGGAGTCTTGAAGACTTGATTTCAAATTTTGCTTCAGACACTTAATAGCTGTGTGATGCTGGGGGATGCCTCATTTAGGCTCTTTTGGCCTCAATTTGCTCATGTCTAAAATGGCATAATAATAGCACTTATCTTATAGTTGCCATGAGAATGAAATGAGATTATACATATATATGTATGTGTACATATATATGTGTACATACATATATATGTGTACATACATATATATGTGTACATACATATATATGTAAAAGGACTTTTTAAACCTCAAACTGCCATAAAAATGGTATCATTATTGTTGTCATTATTATTTTGAGCCTGGATCTGTGATTTGATCATTGTAGGATCTTCTCTTCATCTGCAATTTAAGGTCTTACGAGAGTTTTCTGGAGCACTGAGATGAGAATTCAATTTTCATTGTCATGTAGCTAGGATGTGTCAGAGGCAAGATTGAAACCCAGCTCCTATGACTCTGAGTCCAGTGCTCTATCCTCTAGGCCACGGTGATTTTCTGATCATAGGGTTATGAGGAGTGTCCTAAGTGGTGGGTTTCAGGAGTGAGGGAGGAGGCTCTGTAGAGTTCTGCTGGGGACAAATTGTCTAACTCGCCTGAAGTGTATATGAAAAGGGATATGAAAAGAAGAAATCCTAAAATTAGCTTCATTGAAGGAAGTTTGAAGAAAGGCCAAGTGAATGAAGCAAAAGTTGGCTGTCATCATGGGCAAGTCTGAAAATTAAGGGAACTGTAAGGAGGAGATGTTTAGTGTGTATAGAATGGGTGAAGAAATGAATTGCTTCACTAACAAAGACTTACAATTTTGTTTGAAGCAACTGTGAATAGAAATATTTCTGTATTCAACCAGAGTTTAACATGAGCTTAACAGATACATGTTAATTAAACTATTGTTAGTATCTTGATTCAATCATATATCATGTTTGTGTCTGTGCTAATATGATTTCAGGAATTGAAAGGCATATACAAATTAGATTCAAGTATTCATTTCCACTTTCTGGGAGACAAAAGAGTAAAAGAGAAAATGAGCTTCATCACTGACAATTCAGTGTCCTAGAGGACCCTTGTGTGACACTGAAGGACAGAGGTGTTAATTTTATTGGCCACCATAGAAAGCAGAAAATAACCATCAACCTCTAATCCATTTAAGCTAAGTATCCAGTCTAGGCGGCTAGAGTAGGATAAGGCATAGCTTAATTTGGATGGAACCATGTATCCCCTAATAAAGGAACTCTCCAAGGGAAGAAGAGACTGATACCAAAATCTACTGGGAATTTCCACTCTTAAGAGCATTAAGAGAAGTATATCATTCTAGTTTGTAATAGTCTCACTATTCAGTTCTCTGTGCTTCATCTAGAGAGCATCCAGGAGAAGGCAACCAGGTGAAGGACCTAAAGTTCATGTTATGTAAGGAAAGGTTTCAGAAACTGATGATGTTTAGTCTAGAGATAACTGGATTGGGCAGGTTTGGAGAAGGGAGCAAGATAGCTCTCTTTAAATGGTTCAAGGGCTGTCACATGAAAAAAGGATTTAGATGTGTCTTTCTTGGCCACAGATGTCTGTGCAATGAATGGTTTTTGCAAAAAATAAATTTATTGCAAGAAAAAACTTAAAATTATCTTCAAAAGTAGAATGGGTGACCTTAAGAGGTAGTAAGTTTCCCATCACTTGAGGTCTTTAAGTAAAGGTTGAATGACTACTCGTCACTAGGAAGCCAAAGAAGTCCTTTCATTTCCAAAGAATTCTTTGATCCCTTTAATTCCTATTGCCTCAAAGACTGTGACTTTCCAATGGGCAAAGCTTTGTGGGAACTTTATAGCTAGAATAGAAAAGTCTTCCTAGAGGAATTCCACCCTTACATATTTATATGATTCCTCTTTTTGGAAGGAGAAGACAGAGCTGGAGACCATATACTCTATGGTCCTCTGCCCTCACAAATTCAACTTCTACAGTTTAACAAAGATCATTGCCAGATAGTATCTAATGCAACAAGAATATTTAATCTAATCTATGTCCATATTAAACCTTCTGAACAGCTTCCTTAATACTGCCATGTGAAAACACATTTTACCAACTGAACTTTGGTTTAAAAACATCTGTTTTAATTTTATTATTCTTTCACCAACATTTTACCTCTGGTCCTGGTGGTCCAGATGGTCCTTGGGGGCCTGGGTCACCTGCTTGTCCCTAAAAAATGTAAAGAAAATAAAACAAGGATAAGAATACATACAATAACTATAATTTATGAAGAAACAAGCATATAATAAGCTAGCGTTTTACAATGCAATTACGCCCTTCGATGTTTCATTGGTTTACCATATAAAAACTAGCAAAAGTATATATCATTTATTAAAAGATTCCAATGTTACTATGAAAAACTTTTCACTATTAAAATATTTTCATCTATGTTTATCTTTAAGTAATATTAATATGAAATAAATTAATGTTAGTGACTCAGAAAAGCACCCAGCTCCTCCAAAGATTGCGTCTTAGATCATTCCCATTTTCTCTAATCTTCATTCTCTTCCAATCTATTGGCTACTTCCCTCACTCTTAAAAAAAGTAAAAACACCTTTGCTTAACCCTGCTCCCTACTCTCCCCTCAAACTAGTGTTTTACATCCTGGATATAGAGTTGGCCCAAATCTTTCGAGTCATTGTGAATGAGGCTCTTCAGAGTTCTGGAATTTGATGCAATCACCATAATGGCATCTTCCAACAGGTGTATCTGGAAGACCTCGCCATCTATAAGGGATTCCTTCTTGGACTTGGACTCTGCAGGATCTGAGTGAGAGGTGAGACAGTGGCATACACCTTTGACAAACATATGTCTCTCTGTGTTATGATTAACTTGATATTAATGCTCAGGGGGTCACAGAACAAAGTTATCACTGTTGTGAAATCTATGAAGGAATCTTGTACAATTTTGACATACCCATGAAAAACACCTTATTAGAAGAGAGTTTGTAAGGCAGCATTTTGCTCTACTGGATCAAAACCTTTTTTATTATAAACAAATAATACAGTGAGATCTTATATGCTTTATACCTTTCAGGCACTTGTGTGACTATAAAGATGTCATTTACTATAAACTATCTTTTAAGGAGGCCTGTCTGCTCTCTTCTCAAACCTTCATCAAGGAGGCATCGATAACACAGAGACATTATTTCCTCCAAAAAAAAAATTAAAGGTGGGAAAGTAGGAATTGAGTCAATAATTATTGATATTCTCTAGGTTGCTTTTCTGGAGGTAATAATAAAAATCTATATATTTTTTGCACATCTTTGGTATCCCGTCCTCTTTCAGACACCTTGAAGATGAGTGCCTTTAAAACTGTGTTGTGTCTAGGATGAACTTCCTTTTTGTGTACTTGGTCTAGGCCATTTACTATGACCATTTTCACAGTTAAATTCTTAAAAAGTGATATTTACTCTCTTTGTCTCTACTTCCTCTCTTCCCATTTGCTTCTCAATCCCATAAAATCCAAGTTTTTATCTCATTCAACAGAAACTACTCACTACAAGATTACCAATCATCTTTTAGTTACTAAATCCAATCATTTCTCTGCCCTCATCCTTCTTTCCCTCTCTACAGCAATTTACCATATTGAACACCCTGCTTTTTAGGTACCACTTCCTTCTTTGGCTTATGCTCTCCCCTGCTTCTCTTGCCTGACTGGTTACTTCTACTCAATCTCTACAGCTGAATTATTCCCCATTTTCTATCCCCTAAATTGGATTCAATGATCATACTTTTGCTGGTAGATATCTATATCTATATCGATATCGATATCGATATCGATATAGATGGATATATACACATAAATATACACATGTAGATATATACACACAAATATTATATTTGCATACATGCATGTGTACATAAATATACACATATACGTATATATAAACACATATGTGTGTATTATATGTGTGTGTGTATATATATTCCTCAATAAACATATATATATATATATATATATATATATATATATATATATAT
>CM053584.1:36755632-36772664 GCA_028627135.1 Pseudochirops cupreus
GGGATTTGGTTTTCTGGTATTTGAATAAATGTTTTGCTTCTGTCTTCTATATGGAGAATCTGTTATATGTTGTGCTTAAGATATTCATAGTCACCGTCATTGCTGTGAATATTGCATTGATGCTACAAAGAGGGATCCTTGGAGGGGAATGGGCAAGTAATAGGAAGGCAAGGTAGTAGGTAGAAGTAAAGTAAAGGAGGCAAGGAAATAAAAGATATGCACAAACATAAAAATAAAGATCACTAGTAGAGTTTGTTTGGGAAAGTATATGTCTATATATAGTATAGTATATGTGTATGTATATATGTATATGTGTATGTCTATATGTATATATGTATGTATATATCTATAGCTACAGAGAAATATATCCAAATTTAATTCTAGCCTTCTTGGAGCCAAAGGGCAGGGAGTGAAAAAAAAAGAACAAAGTTAAAAAAATACGCAACAGAGAATAAAAGAAAACTTACAAGGAAGCAAAGAAAAGATGGACAATTCTCCAAACAATGTGTATTATTTATCATACAGGCTTTTTTGAATGAAAATTATTGATACATATTTTCAATCCTCTCATGTTCTGTGATGCACACAACATACTTTTTTTCTTTCTTACTTCGTGTTTAAGTTCCAGTATTTAAGTTTATGATATGTTTTTGTTGCTTTCCTCTATTTTATATTTGTGTTCTGACCTTTGAGTGTAAATTAAAAAAATAAAATAATGATAATTTAATTTTTTTTTTTAGGGAGAAGAAGGACCAGTTGGACCCTTTGGAGAGCTGGGTCCGCAGGTAGGTATCACATAAGTAATATTTTTTGAAAATTAGAAGTATTTCTCCAGAACATAAATCTATATCTTATACAATGGAGTATGAATAACCAGAGTATACTTTAACCTAAAGCAATTTTTTAAAAGTCAAAAAAGAGGCCAATCACTTGAATTCTTTGGGGACTGATTAAAGGATAATATATATTGTTAAATATTTACTCATTTCTCTCATAGCCTTAGCCACTTATGCAAATCATGTCTAATGTTTCTCTAAATTTTCTTTCATGACAGATATTATAGCCATCCTCATAGCACCCAGATAATCTATTTTCTGTGTGGGTCAACAATATTGCAGAGAACAAAGATGTACTTTTGTCCATCACTCCTTTAAGCAATTTCTCTAGTATAATCTATGAAGTGCTTTCAAGTTTTGTAAAGGGATTTTAGAACATTTTTAGTACAATTAATCCTCCATTCCTACAAATTTGTGAAAGTATTAACTTTTATTAAGATGTAGTGATTTAAGGGGAATCCATCCAAAAACTGGTAATTGTGCCTCATTTTCCTTTATAACAAGGAATAGAAGAATGGAAACCTCCAAATTTATGTGCCTTTTCAGAAATAACCCTTTCTCTATCCCCTCTTGCTATTAGGTCATTAATTCTTTGGGAGAAATGAAGCTACTTTTAAATTTTTGTTTTAGAGAAATTAAAAATATCATGAATAAATAGAAGCTGCATCAGTTATCCCATTACTTTAAAAAATAGATGAACCTTGTCTTATGTGATTCAGAGGGCTTGTATTCTCAAAGTTAGAGAAATATAGGGTTTGGGGGGTTGTTTCCTGTTCTTTGTTTTTTTGTTTTTTGCTTTACTTCATACTATTAAATTAGAAATGAACTGATATTTATTCCTAGTAGAATTCTTTCTCTGATAGGAAGAATGCACAGCTATTTCAGAAGATTAATCCCCAATGTCATTTGATTAGCTGCTATTGAGAGAATAACTTGCTAAGACCATGTCTACCTAAACAAAGAAGAAAAAGTACAGTTAGGCATTTTTCTTTTAACTAGACAAGCAAAACTTCTTTATTCAAGCCCCAAAATAACCTACATTATGCTGGTTTTTTGTCTCCATTAATCTACTTTAAATTCAATGAGTATTTATGAATGGAGAGGCAACATATAGCATAGTGGATAGAACACTGGACAAACCGGGAAGACCTAGGTTCAAATCCTGCCTCTGGCCCTTATTACATCTGTGATGAGTTGATCATGGTCACTTAACCATTCAAAGCCTTAGTTTCCTCATCTCTAAAATGGGCATAATGATACCTTTGCATTAATGACTCTACCTATCTTATGAGGTCTTATGCAGAAAGCACTTTACAGCCTTTAAAATCCTACATAAATGTAAATTATTATTATTTAGCAACAATTATATTTATGACATTGTGCTGGGCATGGGATATATAGAGATTAAAAATGACATAATCCCTGCTTTCTAGGAATTTATAGTCAAATGAAGGTGGGAGAGGAGGGAAGTAGAGATAATAAAATATGTTTAATTTACATCTTTCTATCCCCTGTGCCTAGCATGGTGTCTTACACATATTGAGCATTTAATTAATGTTTGTGGAAATAAATTGAAGAAGAGAGTGACCTTGAGAAGTAGAAAGGGCACTTCTTCAGAGACAGTGGTAAAGATAAAGACGATACACAAAGACAGAGATATAGCTATGGATCTCAAGATAAGTGACTTCAACTTTCCCAATAAAGACAACCAACTTTGGGGTCAGAGCCCACACAGAGCATGTGGGATCATAGCCCAACTCTGACACTTCCTAACCATGTTAGCTTTCAAAAGTCCTTTCCTCTCTCTGAGTCTCATTATTCTCATCTATAAAAATTAAGGGGTTGACTTTGAAGTTCCCCTCCATCTCTAAATCATATGATCTTGTGTTTCTTGAAAGCCAACTTGATGAAGCAATTCCAAGGACCCCAAATTCCTAAAATTCAGGTTGTTTTAGGGGCTGACAGCTGTTAAATGAGATTCAAATGAAATCATTAGGTCTTTGTCAAATATTTGTTTGGGCTGCAAAGAGGAATCAAAATGTCACAAGCCTCAAGAGACAACTTTTAAAACTGGGGGACTGTATATAATGTCAATTTGGAAAACAATCTCTTTTCTGTCCCTTTGCTTTGTAGGGAAAACCAGGTCGAAAGGGGTATGCAGGTGAACCTGGACCAGATGGCTTGAAGGTACAACTTTTCTGTTATTTATGGATGTATGAAGAGAGATGGAGACAGACAGACAGAGACAGAAGAGGCAGAGAGAAACATAGAGAGACAGAGACAGAGAGAGACAGAGACAGAGACAGAGAGAGAGACAGACAGACAGACAGACAGAGACAGACAGACAGAGACAGAGAGAGAGAGAGACGGAGAGAGAGAGAGAACAAACATTAAGACCTGAAAGAAATTAAACTGGCCTTCTAAAACGCTTCATATTTGAAAGATTTCTAACTTCACTAGAATGGATACAATCTCTATTAACAACAGATTGCAAAACTGGTAGCTCTTAAAGAATTGCTATGTCTAAAAGACTCATTCTTTGGACAACCTGAGGGGTGACCCTCTCCAAACAGGTAGACATATCCTTGCACAATAGGAATATATACTGAGTCACTGGGTCTGTATTTGAGGCTGTTTCCTCTTAGTAGCACCTACCAGAGACTAAGTTCCACAAGCAGAGCTTCTGACTTCTACTAAAGTGGAAATTAAAGGATCTTATGATATATATATATTTATATATATATATATATATATATATATATATATATATATTAATTGGAGTAGTAATGAAAAAGATAAGAATATTTATACTATTTTTTTCTGAAAGCTATGAAGTATCAGTTCTATCAGATTTATCTAAAGTCCTTAGCCCCTCAAAATCTCTACCTATTAGCATTTCTGTGACATAGAATAATAAAAAAGGATAAGAGTTAGTGAATAATTTCTCTAAAATTCTGTTCACCAACACTCATAGTCTTAAATACATAATAGTGGAAATTCTACTTTCCAGCATCCTATTAACCAGACAACTCTATTAACTGGTGCTCCCAAACTGGTCCTTAAATGTGCCTACAGTATAACGATAATGATGTTTTATAACAATGACTGGATTATTCTAAGGTCCTAAAGTGTCTTTTGGAGTAACAAAGAAATGTTAAATTCCTTTTGGTTCCTTTAATGTTAGATAAGACCATATAAAGTACTATGCTATAAAATAGAATACTGTATTTATTGGCCATCCGAGACCAGAGTCAAAAGTTTGTACTTTCTACTGCACGCTTCAGTAGGAAAAAGTTTTGTGGAAAGAACAGAAGCGCTAGGGGCATCTAGGTAGTACAATGGACCTGGAGAAAGGAAGATCTGAGTTTGACTGAGTTTTAGAAACTAACTCTGTGACCCCAACAAAGTCACTTAACTTCTCTCAGATTCACTTTTCTCATCAGTACAATATGTATATACTAGCACCTTCTTCCCAAGGATTAAATAAGATCATATTTGTGAAAGTGCTTTTCAAACCTTAAAGCTCTGTATAAATGCTATCAGTATTATAAGAAAAAAGGAGAAACCATTGTACAAGTGAGTTGATAAAGACCAGAGACTTATTTTTTTTATAAGATAGGATTTGAGAGGACTTGAAAAGAAATCAAGGGAGGAAAAGAATGGTTGAGCTGAAGGAGAAGATATCAAGAACTAGAAGAGAAGGAGGAATTAAAGCAAAAGGACAAGAACTCCACAAAAAGGAAAAACAGTAAGAAAAGGGCCCAAGATGGAGAAAGATTTAAGAACTAGAAGAAGGAAATTAATAAGACAAAGTTAAATAACAGTTGGCAATACAAGATAAGAGGAAGAGGTGGTAAGAGGTTAAAAAAAAAAAGGTAAAGAAATATAAGGACACAGGAAATAAAAGACTTCCCCAAGAGGTTTGTTGCAGAAGCTCTTCAGGGGAGCTATGACCTAGCAGATTCAGTGGCTGAGAATCTCACTTCCAGCAAGTATGTGAAGAAGGAAGAAATCTGTAATCATCTATATAGAGTATGAGATGTTTAACTGTAGCAAAAATGCAATCACATACTCTATGCAAGTTACGGCAAAGTCTTCCTGCTTCACATACTTTTCAAAGTGAGATCTTTAGTCCCTTGTCCTATTTGCTTTTAGCTCCCCTAGAGTCTTTCTAGGTCAAACTACCTGAGGAAATCTGTGATTCCTGTGTTGTCGCTCTCCCTCATAGTGTTAACACCTAATGACAAAGTAAACATTTAAAACAAAGAAACAAAAAGTTTTTCCATGTTCACAAAAGGAAAGGTATCAGGCTTCCATGAAGTAAAAGAGATAAATAGTGACCGACCTAGGGCTATAAGCCAGGTGTGTCCATACATCTGCTCTTCCTATAGTTTCCCTCTCCCAGATACACATGGCTAGCTCTGAATATTTCGCATGCATCCTACTATGAACTGAGTTCTTCTGAGTCTGGCTCCTCTGTGGACCCACTCAAAGTGGACTTTCAAGTATCCTCTAATCTCTATCACCTCTACCTTCAAAGGTAGCTAAAAATCTTCTGGGTTTTTTTTTTCCAAAAGAGCAAGGGCCCTTGCCATATAATTGGCAGAAACCTTCCTAGTTCTTCTCACTTGGCACCCCAACTCTAAAGCCTGCCACCTCCCAGGTAAGCAGTCAGAGTCAAGTCCAGTCAACATACCCTAAATGCTTACTATGTCAGGACTGTGCTAAATGCTAAAGCTACAAAGCAAGGCAAAAAATCACCCCTGCTCTGAAGAACCTCACAATACAGTAGAGGATAAAACATGTAAACATCTATATAAAAACAAGATATATAGAGGGCAAATTGAAAAATCATCTCAGAGGGAAAGCATTACAATGAAACAGAGCTGGCAAAGACTTTCTGAAGAAAGTTGAGGAGTCGGGTATGCATGAAGAGAGGTGGGGAAGAGCAGGGTCATCCACACTTAGAGAGAAGACAGCATCAAAGAGTATCGTTGATTGTGTCAAAGGCTGAGCATAAGAAGGATGAGGATTGAGAAAAGACCATTAGATAAGGCAATAAAGAGATAAGTGGTCACAGTTTCAGCTGAATTATGAGATCAGAAGCCAACCTCCAAAGAGCTAAGTAAAAAGTGAAAGGAAAGGAAGTGGAGGCACTTATTGTTGGTCTTCCCAAGGAGTTTAGCCATGAAAAAGAGGAGACAAGGGATGATAGCAGGAATAGTCAGATCAAGTGATTGGTTTCTGGGTGTTTTGTCTTACAATGGGGGAGATGTGGGCATGTGTACAGACAGGAGGAAAGCAGCTGATAATCAGGGAGAGACTGAAAATAAGTGAGAGAGTAGGGATGATAGAAGTGGCAATTTGCTAGAGAAAATTGGATGGAATTGGATCACTTGGGCATGTATAGAGGTTTACCTTGGCAAGGAGAGTCATCTCCTAACTTGAGACAGAGATGAAGGAAGAGATAATACAGGGATGCATCTGAGTGATGTAAGATTAAGAGGACAGAAGAGGGAGCTCTCAGCAAATGGCCCCATTTTTGCAAGAGGGGTGTGTGTGAAATCTGAAGCAAGGTTTTTAGCTGAAATGTTGGGGGAAAGAGGAGCTATGGAATGTTTGAGGGGGAAGAAAAGGTCTGGAAATGCTATGGTGAATGGGATTGTGAGTTGACTAAGAGATATAAAAGGATTGTCTTGCTGCCTTGACTGCCCAGTTTAGATTATTTAACATAAATTTGTAGCAGACCCAGTTAGCATGGTTTGGTAATTTTCTCTGGTTTTGTTTAGCCCCACATGAGTAAGAGAAAAGGCAACTAATGGTGGGAGTAATATAGGGCTGAGATTTGGCAAAGTATGGTGTTCAACAGGATAATAAGGCAAAGGACTTAAGTGTTCAGTGTAGAGTTGAACTGGTTCACAAAGGAGTCAACACAGGGAAAGCAGAGAGTAACTTGTGCAAGGAAGATAGTCTGGGAGAGATCTGACAGCTGAGGGACTGGAGGTCACAGTGAGGACTGAGAACAAGCTTTAGTGTTGCAAGACTCTGGGATAAATGAAATGACAATAGATTATGATTAATTAAAGGAATTTCAGAGTTCATGAACATAGAGTTGAATAAACCACCTTTACTTTTGTCTAAATTCTCTAGAAACCATGATCAAATGTATTGTCATCTTACTGCACTAAAAAAGGTTAAATATTCAAAAGGAATCTCCCAACATTAATCGAGGCTCTTTATTCAAACAAGCATTTTCCAGCAATGTATGCATATGTGTATGTGTTTATGTAGAACATGTTTTTCTGTACTTATCTGGGATAACAGGGAATTTTCTTTACTCATATACAGTGCCTTTGTTTAAATGTAGGCCAAAAAAATCTGTTTCTGACAGCCGGGACTGTGGTTGTTTATTTTTTTATCCACAAAACCTAGCATAGTTACTGGCACAAAAGTAGGAACTTAACGTTTGTTTCATGAATAACAGTAGAATAAACAGACCCCTTAAGAGACAATTCCTTCCTGGGTCCCGTATAATTCAAACTGATGCATTAGTTCATTGCCACATACATTAATGGTGTTTATTCCTTATGGCTGCTGAGGTTTATTCCAAATCTCAGCTTCTGTGATTCTGGTCCACTCATTGTTGTTGTCCAGTTGTTTCAGTCTGTCTGATTCTTTGTGACCCCGTTTGGGGTTTTCCTGGCAAAGATACTGGAGTGGTTTGCTATTTCCTTCTCTAGCTCATTTAACAGATGACAAAAGTGAGGCAAACAGGGTCAAGTGACTTGCCCAGGATCACATAGCTAGTAAGAATCTGTGGTCAGATTTGAATTCAGGTCTTCCTAACTCCAGGCCCAGAGTTCTATCCACTGTGCCACCTAGCTGCCCTCTTATATGATGTAAGAAATGCCATGTGGTGTTTGCCTAAAGAACCTACTGATTGTCAGTAGGGTCCAATTTACTCAATTAATTGTAATATAATTCATATAACATCTACTCAGTCCATTTTTCTCATGGCAGTAGTGCCAACATGTAATTTTGGCAGTCTTTGGTATTATGGTTCATTTTGTAGAATCATTTCCATTTTATCATTAACCAATTCCAACTCCCATTGACTTTTTCAATCTTATATTTTTAAAAGAATAAACAACAGTTCTAGCTGATCAAAGTTTTTCTTTCTATCAAATATACTGTCTTCTCTAGAAAGTCTGAATATTTGAGCATTTAAACAATTCAGAAAAATACTGGTTTTTTTCCTGAATTCACCATTTTTGTGATTAAAATTAACACTCAGTAGACTATTTGTCAGTTAAAGAAATATACTAGATCTGCCAAATTTGCTACCAAAAAAATGAACAAAATGCTTTCTCTGACACAATTACGGATGGGCCTATGAAAGAAGTAGAAATGATAGCAAAGAGAAGAAATGTGGGAAAAGCAATTGGATTTTAGAGGAGGGGCCACAGAGGAGATCCATGATAGAGGAGAAAGAGTTGTGAAGAGATTTTAGAATGAATGGAAAGGAAAATACTAAAGATGTTGAAAAAAAAATCTTGTACCTTAATACCACCAAAAGTAAAAGAAAATAATAATTATTGCCCTATTTGCCTATTTTCATACCCACATATGGATATTGAATGGATAATGGGACATTTAGATGGAAACCCAACAAAGTTTGTCCAGCAGTATGTATACATGGTACAAGTTGATTCCAATTTCAGTTCAGAGTTGAACAAGGTGAAGAAAGCAGACTAGATTGCTTTTCATAAATTAAAAAGCTCTTTTACTATTCCTAGGTTTTCCATGAAAGCAAAGAGCCATCTTTTCAATAGCAATTTACCAGTATGGTTATATGGCAATGAGATATGGAATGCCATTGACTCTGAAGAACTAAAAATGAACGGCACACAAGGGGCCATAGAAAAGTATATATTGAGGAATGAGCAAATGAATCATGTGACCAGTGAGGGACATGAAAAAAACAAGAAGAAAAGACATTGTCAAGAAACCCTATGATAAGAAGAGAACATGGCTTGGTCCATGAGGCAAGAATATTGGATGATAGGTGGATAGTCAAAATACTTTACTAGTATTTTTGTGATGTCTAGAAAAAGCAAGAAAGTATTCAAGCATCTTGGAGACTCCCTATGGAGAACTTTTAGAAGAATAGCATCACAAGTATAACATGGTCTGGGCAAGCACAGTATTTGGGTATTTTATATCTACCTGACTTAGAATTTCACCAAGATTTTAAACCCAAAAGACAAATCATATAACAAATATGTGTGATTTTATTTATAAATAAATCTTCCAAATCTGTCTTTTTAAAAATACAAATATTGCCCCAGAATGCTACAATCATGGAGCACTTTAATTGTCAAACAAAATGACAAATGACCCAAAGAGGCCATGGACATGGTCGGAACACATAAGCTACAGTATTATCAATGATGACATGTGTGCAAGAAATAACAAATCCAGAAATGTATAATCAGAAAAGATATAGGATAGTCGTTTGAGGAAAGTGAAGAAAAAAAAGGACAGCTCAAGGCCTCCAACACATTGTCTAGACCCTTCATGAAAGACTTGTGGTAAGATACGGACAAAAGTTACACAGTATTGTCCTTTTATGGGAACCATTGGAGGGAGTACCTACAATCGATCCCAGTGCCATTGAAGTATAACATACAAACTCTCCACTGAAGAACCACTCCAATGTCTGGTTGAGTTCTTGAAGGCTAGGAAGTTCTGCTGGGTCTTACCAAACAGGAAAAGCTTTGAAAATGGGCCTGGCAAGAAACAAACAAGCAAAAAAACCTGTCTCTTGTTTGAGGATTAGCTCAGCTAAGACCATTTGCTAAGTTGGCTATAGAGCAATGATTTTTTAAACCACCACAGTTTTGATTTTTGAGTTAGTCTCCAAACAAAAACTGTTATAGAGGGATTGAGATTTGCTTTGATAAAAGGAGCACCCTCCTAACAAACTCACATATTCTTGAATTATTCAAGGAAAAGTGAGTGTTTGCATATATGTGTAAATATATTTACATATACAAATATATTTTAAAATAAATGCTTATCTATTTTATATGTATACATGTATATGTATATACATGTGAGTATATATCTGTATATATATATATGCACACATATATATATGCATTTTATATGGATATGCATTTCTGAAAGATTATATAAACACTAGAGCTAGAAATATAGTAGCTATCTAAACATTTGCAAGAAAATGTATATTTTTTGTAAAGTGGCAAAGTTGAACTAATCAGTCAGGTTTTTGTCCTTTCAATCACATCTGACTCTTTGTAACTTCATTTTTGAGTTTTTTTGGCAAAAATACTAGAGTAATTTGCCATTTCCTTCTCCAGCTCATTTTAGAGATGAAGAACTTAGGCTAACAAGGGGTTAAGTGACTTTCCCAGGGTTACACAGGCCACATTTGAACTCATGAAGGTGTCTTCCTGATTCCAAGCCCCGTGCTCTATCCTCTTTGCCACCCAGTTGCCGGAATTAGTCAATACACATTTATTTACTAAGTCCTCCAATGTTCCAGACCCTAGAGGTACAGAGGCAAAAACCAAATAATCCCTACTCTCAAGAAACTTAAATTCAAGTGGAACAAACTGTATCTGTATCTGTATCTGTATCTGTATCTGTATCTGTATCTGTATATGTATATGTGTATGTGTATGTGTATGTGTTTGTGTATGTGTATGTATATGTATATGTATATGTATATGTGTATGTGTATGTATATGTATATGTATATGTGTATGTGTATGTATGTGTACATGTATATTTTCAGAAGAATAGAGCTGTCCTTTTGTTTCTCTGTATATTTATGTGTATACATATACGCATATATACATACATATATGTGTGTATAACTATACATATACACATATATACATATACATATGTGCGTATGTATATATGTATGTATGTATACCTACAAAAAAATAAAGAATATAGAGGAAGTAAAAGCCAGGTGCTTTGGAGGGAGGTTCAATGACTTGAAAGAATGAGAAATGTCTTATTTCAGAAGGAAATACCCGAGCTATGCTCTGAAGAGAAATAGAGATTCTTTTTGTGAACTTTATTTTTCTTTCACTTCATTTATTTTTATTATATAGCATATGTGTCTTACCAATGCAGTGACTTTTAAAATTCAAATAGTGTCCACTTTAAATCCTGTGCACTTAATATATTGTTTGTGTTAATGAATCCTCCCCCATTCCCAATAGCAATAGTATCAATAAGAATCCTATCTCGTTAAGGCAGTGCGTTAAAATGCTTTTTTCTTAGTAGCAAAATGATGCGGTATACTTTTGCCATTCCTCTTTGGTCATGCAGTTTAGTCCCTGAGTTTTAATTGAAATCAATACTACTCCACAGCACATTGGAATGTGTGGAATTTGATGACACAAATATCCTCTGGGTTTTTCTTTTTCTTTTTTAAAATTAATCTGTCCCCACACACTACCTGTTCATTGAATAAATTAAAGGAAAGTCCTGAATAAAGAGCTGTGTAGCTCATCAAAACAAATCCCTACATTGGTCATATCCCAAAATGTATGTCTCTTTTGGCATTTCAAGTGAATCCTCTTTCTGGCTGGAGATGAGTGCTATATTTCATCTTTATTCTTTTGGATTTGTGGTTTATCATGGCATTCGTCAGAAGTCCTTCAAAATTATTTTTTCCCCTAAATGATGTCATGTAAACTGCTTTCCTACTTCCTGCGGACTTCACTCTGCATCTTCCCAGGTTCTAAAACTGTCCACTTCTTCATTTCTTATGGCATGGTAATATTCCATTACAGTCATATACCATAATTTATTTGACCACTCCCCATAGGATACACCTTTAGTTTCCAATTTGGGGTTACCATGAAAAGAGCTGGTTTTGATATTTTTGTACATAGAGGTCCTTTTCCTCTTTCTTTGATTTCTTTGGGGTACAGGCCAGATAGTAATATAACTGGATCAAAGGCTATTCACATTTTAGTAATGTTTTGAGCTCAGTTCCCAATTGCTTTCCAAAATGGCTGGGCAGATTCATGGAAATCTGAGAGGCAGAAATGAGGAAAGGCTGCATGTCAAGCATGGTGGAATAGCCTGGAGATCAGAGGTAGAAAGCTACGTGTAAAGGACAAGTAAGCTATTTTGGCCGGATTGTAGAGTGCTTGAAAGAAAGGAATATGTATCAGGGCAGCTTGGAGTCAGCTTCTGAAGGGCTTTAAAGGAATTTGTATTTGATCCTTGGGACTACAGGTAGCTAGTGGAGCTTCTTGAGGAAGGATGCAACCTGGTCAGATCTGTGCTTTCAGAATTTCATTCTAGCAGTCATTTGGAAGTTGGAATGGAGAAGAGAGGGATTAAAGCAGGGAGACCAATAACTAGGTATTACGATAGTCCAGGTGAGTAGTGACGATGGCTTTAACTAGGGTGATTAAGGGAGAGCAGAGAAAAGGGGACACATGCAAGAGTTGTTAAGAAGAATTGACAAGACATGGCAATTGGTTGGATAATGGAGGCTGGGGAGAATGAATTGTCAAGAATGACTCTAAGATGATTGAAAAATTTATGTCAAAATATTAGCCTTGATTAATGTTGCATTTTACTGGTATAGAATCATTCCACTACCTTATACCACAAACTAATTAATTCTAACAATTCTCTTTTAAAAATAAATTTATTTATTTATTTTTAGTTTTCAACATTCAGTTCCATAAGTTTAAAATTTTCTCTACCTCTCTTCTCTTCCCTTGATCCAAGATGGACATGCAATCCAATATAGGCTTTATATGTACACATTTCTATTGAACATATTTTCACATTAGTCACGTTGTACAGAAAAATTAGAACATATGGGAGGAACCATGAGAAACAAACCATGAGAAACCATGGGAAACCACGAGTAGTAAAAAAAAAAAAAGAAAGTAAATAGTGTACTTCAATCTACATTCAGACTCCATATTTCTTTGTCTGAATATGGATAGCATTTTCCATCATGAATCTTTTGCATTTGTTTTAGGTCCTTACATTGCTGAGAAGAACTTAGTATATCAAAGTCATTCATCTCACAAAGTGACTGTTACTGTGTATAACATTCTCCTGATTCTTCTCATTTCACTCATCATCAATTCATACAAGTCTTTCTAGGATTTTCTGAAGTGCACCTGCTCATCATTTCTTGTAGCACAATAGTATTCCATTAGAGTCATATACCACAACTTGTTCAGCCATTCCTCGATTGAAGGATATCCCCTCAATTTCCAGTTCTTGACAAAAAGAGCTATGAATATTTTTTGTACATGTGAGTTCTTTCCCCATTTTTGTGATCTTTTTGGGATATAAACCTAGAAGTGGCATTGCTGGGTCAAAGGGTAAGCACATTTTTATAGCCCTGCAGGGATAGTTTCAGATTGCTCTCCAAAATGGTTGGATCAGTTTGCGACTCCACTAGCAATGCATTGGTGTTCCAATTTTCCCACGTGTTCTCCAGCATTTATAATTTTCCTCTCTTGTCATGTTAGCCAATATGATAGGTATGATGTAGTACCTCAGAGTTGTTTTGATTTGCATTTCTTTAATTAGAGTGATTTAGAGCATTTTTTTATTTGACTAGAGATAGCTTTAATTTCTTCCTCTGGAAACTGCCTGTTCATATCCTTCAACCATTTATGAATTGGGGAATGACTTGTATTCTAATAAATTTGACTCAATTCTCTATATATTTTAGAAATGAGGCCTTTATCAGAGACACTGGTTGTAAAAATTCTTTCCCAGTTTTCTGTTTCCCTCCTAATCATGGTTGCATTGGCTTTGTTTATGCAAAAACTTTTTAATTTAATGTAATCAAAATTATCCATTTTGTATTTCATAAAATTCTTTAACTCTTATTTGGTCATAAATTCCTCCATTCTCCATAAATCTGACAGGTAAATTATTCTTCATCTACCAATTTCTGCTATCATCTAGTGTACATCTCACCATTTTGTCAACAAGGATAGTAGTATGAGAGACTTTGGCAAAAGCCTTACCGAAATAGAGATTTATCAGTATTTATATCCAGTATTTCTTCCAGCACTTTAAAAAAGTAGATTATCAGACCTGATAAATCAATCCATTGAAAGCTTCCTTCCTTTTATTTTACTTAAAGAATCACAGGATTTTAGAGTTGGAAAGGATCTTAGAGGCCATCTTGGCAAACCTAGACCTGAACAAAAATCTTCTCTCCAATATAGCTGATATATGATTACCTTCAACCACCACTTCCAGATGTAGTCATTCCAATTTTGGATAGCTCTATTTGTTAGGAATTTTTTATTCTTACATCAAAACTAAATTTGTAATTTCTGTCCATTACTTGTAGTAACTAGAACTTGTAGTTCTACCCTTATTGGTCTGCCTGACACAAGTCTCAATCCATTTCAGTCCATCTTCTATCAAAGTGATTTTCCTAAAGCACAGATATGATCTTATCACATACCACTCCACTCTCCTACTCAATAAACACTAGTGGCATCCTGTTACCTCAGGGATCAAATATACAATCCTCCATTTAGCATTCAAAGCCCTTCACAACCTACCCCTTATTCCTATCCAGTTGTCTTACATTTTACACACCCCTCCACATATTCTTTGATCCAGTGACTCTGACTTCCTTGCTCTTCCATGAACAAAGTACTCCATCTCTCAGCTCCAGGCACTTTGGGTCTGTTCCCCATGCCTAGAATACTCTCCCTTCTCATCTCTACCTCCTGGCCTCCCTGGTTTCCTTCAAGTCCCAACTAAAATCCCTCTATTCTACAGGAATTCTTTCCCAATCCCTCTTCATCATAGTACTTTCCCTATAAATGCAGCATATCATAACATAAATATTCTCTGGGTTTTTATTTTTCTTTTTTAAAATAAATGATCCCTATACACTACATGCTCATTGAGTAAATTAAAGAAAAGGAAAGTCCTTACTATATAGCTGCATAGTTGAGCAAAACAAATTCCTAGACTGCTCACATCCAAAACTATATGTCTTTTGCATATCTATGCAACTTCTCTCTATAGCATCCCTCTGATCTACCAGTCTAGTAATCCTGTAGTAAAAGAAGTCAAAGGTAGTTGAGCATAAACTTTTCTTGAAGACATGGTGACTCTTGGTGATCACTACTTAACTTTTTTAGGCTCTTGTAAATTATTTCTTTATTGATATATTTAGAATTTTGCCAGGGATCACAGTTAAGGGTACTGACCTTTGGTTTTCAAACTTCATTCTTTTTCCTTTCATGGAAATAGAGACCACATTTTCCCCTCCTCCAATCCTGTGGTACTTTGGCTCTTCTTCTAGATTTCACCAACAATGGTGATCTTTCAAAGATCACTGGCAATCACATCTTGGCCATTTGCCTTGATTTAATTAAACAGTTAGTTGCTGTCTTACTACCTAGCTAATAATTATTATTATAACTAACACTTATGTAATGCTTTAAAGTTTGCCAAGTACTTTACATGTATTTTCTCTACTTGGATATTAACTAACTCTCTATTGAATATTTTTGTTAAGTCTATTTTGTTTCTTTAAATTGAAACCTTGTGCTGTAATTCCCTGTTGTATCATTTCCATTCCAAAGGTCATTCTCCTAAATAAAATTGAAGTGATGAACAGGGCAATTCTGACTTCTGTTATCCACTAACATCATCTCATCCACACTGAGCAGTGTCATATTATTCCTTCATTTAGATCTTTAACACAACATCAGATTTGGACAGTGTCTTTTTTGTTATCTTTAATATTCATCATTAATCTCAGTTTGTTCTGAGCTTTAGGACTCATGATATAATACTTCTAGAATCATGCCATCCTTTTGTATCCATTCTCATTATTCCTCTTTCTCTCTGTATGTCTCTTTCTGTTTGTCCCTGTCTCTATCTCTCTGTCTCTGTCTCTCTGTCTGTGTGTGTGTGTCTGTCTGTCTGTCTTTCCTTGTCTCTCTCTCTCTCTCTCTCTCTCTCTCTCTCTCTCTCTCTCTCTCTCTCTCTCTCTCTCTCCACATAATCTAAGTTTGGTGATGTTCCTTGCATATCCATGTCATTCTTTTTTGTCAGTCTGACCTTTTCTTCCTTCTCAGAATCATTTGTGTTTGGGTCATACAAAAGTAATTTTTGAAAACACCCCATGCCTCTTTGGGTCAAATTCCCCTGTGGAATGTTAGGACATGGGATTCTTTCAATGAATTCTTTTCAATCTGTGCTCACTGCATCAGACTCTCATATGACTTTACATTCCTTATGTTCCCAGAACTCCAAGATGAAGTAGCTATATCCAGCTTTTGTAAAATTTCCATGCAGGCACATATATCCTGTTCCCTAGGTCACTCTCTTCCTTCCTGAGAATGTTCTTCCCAAATTGGTCTAGGTAAAGCTCAGAAACTTTCCAGTTCAGATAAGTGATACCAGTCCAAATCTGATTAATTGCAGCCTCTCATCACTGCTATTCAATATTGTTGTTCAGTCTTTTCGGTTGTGTCTGACTCTCCATGACCCTTGACAAAGATGCTGGAGTGGTTTCCTTCCCCAGGTCATTTTACAGGTGAGGAAACAGAGGCAAATAGTGACTTGCCCAGCATAGAGTGCTGAGTCTGGATCTTCCTGGGTTCAGACTTACTGCTCTTCAATACTAGTATGTAAATTGTGCAGGCAGCAGGACTTTAGGATTCACCCTGCACACGATTCCTTTTACATTAGGGCTCAGTACTGTCAACAGTCCTTAACTTAATCTAACACTATCTCTCTCTTTTTCTTCCATATACACTCATGGCATCCTAAGCTCCATAATCAAATATCTTTCCTCACTGCATATGAACTGCTCCAGTATAACCCTGAAACGCTTTCCTGCTCAGCATTCTCTTAAATTCTCCCTAATACTCAAGACATACTTTCACTCTCTAGCTATAGTCCTTTCTTCACTAAACTCATGCCAATTTCCAGCTCCCCAAATGACCAACAAATTGAGGGCAGTATTTTGTGGTGTGTTGAACTGAGAACATGACTCAGAGTCAAGAAGACCCAAGTTAAAATCTCATTTCTAACACATCTTGACTATCTGTTCTTGGGCAATTTTTAGTATTCTTGGTAAATCTCCAAATAGCTCTGGATGGGATCATAGGAAGCTTTGTAGGTTC
>CM053584.1:36773164-36808503 GCA_028627135.1 Pseudochirops cupreus
CTACTACTACTACTGCTACTGCTACTACTACTACTGCTACTGCTACTACTACTACTACTACTGCTACTGCTACTACTACTACTACTACTGCTACTACTACTACTGCTACTGCTACTGCTACTACTACTACTACTACTACTTTTTACTTATACAAATTATTCAATTATTAGATATCCAATTATTCGAAATTAGATGTGGTTTATGGCTTCTCTTGTTGCTTCCTCAACATATTGACAGACACTTCGTATAAGAGGTCTTTTCTTTCTGGGATTACCTACCATTTACACTGTATATAATTTGTACATGCTACCAGTTTGCATCTTGTTTCCCCAGTCAGAGGAGTGGGAGTATTTGGGGATTTGAGTTCTAGTTTTGTTTTTGTCTTTCCGTACTGAACTTGAAGGTATTCCAGAAAATAAATCAAGCAACCTAAACACCACAGCGTCAGAAATAATGGAAGAAAATTCTCCCGAACTTCTGCACACAGAAGGTAAAGTGCCAATCAAACAGAATCCGTATACCAGCTCCAGACAATCCTTGTACTACAAACTTCACAGCACACAGTGGTCGAATTTAACAGTTCCAGTGACAGGAAATTATGCAAGCAACTGGGAGAAAGACTTCCAAATTTAAGAGAAAGGAACTTTTGATAATGTTGTGCATATGTTTGCATAGGCACTGAGGCCATTTTTTTCTATCGCTGTCCCTCTTTGGGTACATTGTCTCCTTTAAATTTCTGACCCTCTTTCTTAATATTAGTTTTTTCAACCTTCAGCTAGCTTCAAATGATCTTTCATTGTTCCATGTTTTTTTTAAAATTCAGACTTTCTATGAGCAGGTTTTTCTAAGATTCTAAAGAAAAAATGCCTCTTGAATTTCTTAACATTTAGTGGTAGCATATGTATATTCAGACATAAGCATGCTGCAAGACATCCACCTAGTGACCACGCTTTTACTCGTTCAGGGAATACTTCAGCCTCCCTGATAATATGAAGGGTCTTTTCACTAGTGCCTTTAAGAGGGAAACCAACTTTATTCTGGCATAAACCCAAATATAGCGCACTTTCTCATACCTTGGATGATTTCTTTTTTTCTCCTTATCTGATTAGACTTTTCAGTTAGACAATTCTCTTTTCTCCATAGCTCTTATGGACAAATCTCCTAATAAAGAACCCTAGCTAAGTGTCGTTTATCACACTCCCGTATCATTCATTCTGTTCAACTGTTTTCTGAGTAAGGCCCCGGAAGTTACTTTTTCACTTGAGCAGGTGGTCTGATCAGTGGTTAGCAGATGCTTGGCATTTCATTTCAATTAAACAAACATTTATTAAGCACCTACTGTGTACAAAGTATTGTGCTAAGTCCAAGCATTAATTCAACAGGAGCTCTACTCAGCTTTTGTCAATGAGATTTTACATAGAAATTACAGTTCTTTATTTCCTCTTCTTTTCCCTCTTCTCACTTCCTGATTAGACTTCAGATACCACGTATATATGGCCTCTCTACTTACTGATATTTTCTGCCTTTTTAGGTCATTAACAGTTGTGAAGAGAGCAATTTAGTAAAATTGTAGAGATGAAAGCCAAATTGCAAGAGAATTCTGAGTGAGTAGGGAGGCAATGGAGCAAGTTACTTACTATTGGGAAGAGGAGCAAGATGTCATAGCCAACAGGCGGTTCATTTTAAGAATAAGGAAACGTGAGCATGTTTTTGGGAAAGGGGTGATAGAAAATGCAAGGTCTCAGAAGAAAGGGCGGTTGGAGGTGGAATCAAGTGTTCAGGTTGAGAATGTTTTAAACTTGAGAAGAGGTAGTGTATTATTTATATCTCCAATATCTACCGCAGAATGGGCAGTACAAATGGAGGTTGAATTGAATGTAGGGGTCATCTTTGGCAAAGAAGAGAGCTACTCCATACTCTGAGACTGAAGGACAGGGGGAAATGATGCCTGAGGACATAGAAAGGGTTGGAATTGCAGAAGGGGGTTGAGTTAGTTCATGTCAAATGGAAAGAACTATGCTTTTATTAAGCATTCACTCCACCCTAAGTACTATGCTAAGTAACTGGGGAAAAGGGAAACATTCAATGCCCTTGAGGAGCTCCATTAACTTCATCTAATGGAGAAAGGTAACATGAAAAAAAGAAGTTTAAAAGTTTAGGTTGGGGTAGAGAATTATGGAAGTCAGAAACAAAGTTTAGGAGTGAATGAAAGTTGGTGGACCTGGTTGTTGTTTGTTGTTTAAGTTTTTTGGTTGTATCTGACTCTTCCTGATCCCTTTTGGGGTTTTCTTGACAGAAATAGGGGAGTGGTTTACCATTTTCTTCTCTAGCTCATTTTACAAATGAGGAAACTGAGACAAACAGGTTTAAGTGACTTGCCCAGAGTCACATGGTTAGTAAATGTGTGAAGCCAGATTTGAACTCATGAAGATGAGTCTTCCCAACTCTTGGCCTGTTGCTGTATACACTGTACCACCTAGCTGCCCAATAGTGGGCCTGGGCCTCTCTACAAAGTGGAGGCCCCAGGAGGAACTCATCAATGAGAGAAGGGAGGCAACCTATCAGAGGGAAACATTCCAGGGTAAGAAGGCTACAGATGGATGTTCCAGGGTAGAGGCCCTGGAGGCTGAGAAAATTTCCAGAATGAGATAGAAGGTAAGATATGGTTCTGAATTCTAGAATTCAGGATCAGGGACTAAAGGAGAAATGGTTGAGTTCTCAATTAAATTCAGCTTTGCTGAAAGTGAAGGGTGACAGTGGGGCACAGTTGAAATTTGAGGAGAGAAGAAAATGTATGGAACAGATGCTTAGGAAAATATGATTCAGAATCAATAACAGATGATTTTCTTAAAAATAACATGGAGCAGTGAGAGTTCAGTTGAGATTAGATATAAACTGATAGTAGACCATAGCAAACTTTCAAGATTTTCTCCAGCCTTATTTGGGACTTAGGAGTAAGAGGAGAGAGGATGATGTTGGGAATTATCCAGCATTGAAAGTTAGCGGGACAGGATAAATAGAAGGTCAAGAGTGCAAAAATGCATCATGCAATGATGGATAACTGTGTCAAGGGTAGACAAAGGATGATCCCTAGATGCAAGGAATGACAGTGAGGCCAGTGAGGATAAGAGACTAAAGAGAATATGTAGAGACAGGGGAACTGAAGACCACAATAGGCATAACAAATGGATTTGGTAGGCTAAGGGAAAGAGAGAGTTGGAGGGACAGCAGATTACAGGAGCAGAAGGGAACTTCAAAGCTAAAGATTTGGGCAAATGAGTAGTTTTGAATAATGGTCAAGTCTAAGATATGACAATCCTCTTTGATGACTGAAATAACAGAATCATAATACTTGAGGTGCTCAAGGAATGAAGTCTCTAGGGATGATAACAATGACCAAAATTCATTATAATATATTACAGTGTACCATTCATTATCTAAAAATTTCCCTTGCTTTATCATATACTGTATAATGTTTTGGGGTAAATTTTATATAAAATTAAAAGAGAAAATACTTCTGTTAAATAAAGCACTGAAAAAATATCAAAATTTATTTAATCTCTGTTTTACATACACAGGGAGAACCAGGAGATCAAGGACACCTTGGAAAAGTTGGGGAAGCAGTAAGTTTATTTTATCTTTTTTTGGCATCTTGTTAAATTTTTACCATCTATAAGCATTTTCTATCAATTCTGCTAACCAAATTTAGTGCTAAAATAAATCCAATATACTTTTCCTTCCATTCGAAATCTACCAATTTAGTAATCTATTTATAAATTCTCCATGGAAAAATTAAACCTACTATACAGAAAAGAAATAAGAAAAAGTTACTGAGATGATTCAATATAATTTATACCTCTAGATGACCACAGTATCATTCATTTCATTGTGAACGTTTCTTTTAGCTCTTTTAATTTCTATCTAAATTCCATCATTTGCGTTCATATGAAAGTCACATGTTATTAAAATATAATTTAATGGTTTTTCTTTTTATTTTACCTAGTAGTGGATAAAATGAAATGAACAAGAAATAAACTTAAGTTTTCTGAAATAAGTTGAAAGAATTCTACTTAATCGAAACATTCTAGTCAGTGCTAAATCTCACTAGGCAAGAACATTTTTAATTATATCATGATTTACACTTTCCATTTAAAACTGTTATTAAGTTAATGATGCTGGACAGATTGATAGAAAGAAATATGCTGCATCCTATTCTGTAAATGATAGCAAGCTCCAATTCATTCTTTTTATGGGAAATTAATCTGAATAAAATAATAAAAATTCCTCTCAAAAGAGAGAAATATACTGGGGTGGCATGGTAATAGCTCCCTCAGATCAGTCTTATAGACAGCCCAGTATAGTAGAAAAAGGACTTAATTGGAGATGGGGATGGATAAAGGAATAGATGGCTGACTGGAGAGAGAGAGACAGACAGAGAGAAATGTTAGATCTCTCTTTGTCACTACCTTGTTTAAATACCAAAGGTACTCTTGCCTAAAAGACTATACAATAGAAATACAATGACACTCTCAAGGTCTCTCTGAGGAACTTGGGAATTGACTGTGTGACATGGGAGACACTGGCTCTGGACCACCTAGCATGGTGTGCCCTCATCAGAGAAGGTTCTATTCTATGACTCTATGAGCAAAAGCACAATTGCAGTAGCTTAAAAGAAACACAAGCTGTGCAAATTTAGACACATCTGCTCTCCAAATGTTCACATGGACTATTTGTGCCTGACCTGTGGTAGAGCCTTCCAAGTTCGTATTGGTTTGATCAGCCACAGTCAGACACACTGTACTTTGATCCCAACATAGTGATGCTATTTTGGTCTTCTTTGAGAATGAAGGACAACAACCAGATGGCTATGACCTTGGTCAAGTCATAATCTTTGTGGATCTCAACCTCTTTATTTTTGAAATGAAGACACATAACAGATTTCTAAGGGTTGTTCAATTCCTAATATTCTATACTAATAAATCCTAAATTTTCATAGTTGATACTAATATTTATAAGTATGTCCAAATTCTTTCAAAAAATTCTATTCTATGTTGCTACCACCGCATGAAGTTGATTAACCATCATGTGAACTGATTTTTCTTTTGTTTATCCTAATCTTGTCTCTATCAAGTTTCAAAGGCTACCCCTTAACTAAGAATTTTGGATACTTGGAAAAAAAAAAACTAGTTCTGTTTCCTCCTGAGGGCACTCCAACTAAGCTGAGTTTGGCCAGCAGGTGGCAAAATTGGGTCATTAAAAAGGTGACAGATTGAAGAACCTGGACAGGGTTGACCAGGCCATGGATCTGATAAGATGGGCTAGGATCTAACAAGAACTGAAACCAGGTGGACATAGAACAAAGAGCCAAAGTAAGTAGTCATGGTGTAGGTGAAGGGCTGATTAATGATCTAATACTAGTGGTTGGGCCACTCAGCCAAGTCCTTGACGTGCAGAGAATCTCTCAGACCCAAGGATCTGGCCCTCTATGATGTGGCTAGGTAAATAGCTTTGCCTGGAGGGCCCAATAATCAGAAAGCCTTCGTGCATATGTACTAAGAGAAAGGACACTGGGCAAGTAGTTCATATAATACAATCAAATGTGTAGCCCAAGAGGACCAAAGAGCTAATAGAAAGCTATGGAGCTAAAAGACCCAGAAACAGCTCTTGGACATCATGGTCTATCCTCTACCTCAGTCAAGGCACCTCACCTCCCCTTAAACTCAGTTTCCCCATCGGTAAAATGAAGTGATTCAAAGGTGTTATTTAAGTTAATGATGTTGGACTAGTTAGAAATACACTGCTTCCCGTTGTGATTATCTGATTCTGATGATCTCTCATGTCCCATTCAGCCTGTAAGTTACAGACACTTTTAAATAGCACCTTGAAACCTTTCAGCATTCAATTAAGAATCCATTTGTGTTATTCCTAACTTACTAAGATACTAAGTCCAAGTCAGAAAACAGAAGAATTTTAAAGAAGAAAGGAATAAAAAATCTATTATATAACCCTGGGGCTCAGGCAGTTTGGTTTGGATCCTCGTAATTAAACAAATTAAATTAGGACGTATTATTAAGTGTTATTAGTTTCTGAGAAGTAGTGGAACTAGATGCATTAATGAGTTTAGAATGTGAAGCAGAATTTTATTGGAGTTGAGGGGAAAAACAAAATTATTTTAAAATGCGTAGCACAAAGGCTAATTTGTCACAGTAGTCAGCCACACTACCCTGCTGTAAATTTGCCAAGAGATCAGTGTCCTAGCTTGATGGGATTTGATTTTGTTTCATTTAATGGGCCTTATTCCTTTTATATGCAGAAGAACGTTGGCTGTGTGTGATCCTCCTAGGCATCCAAGAATCCAAGAAAGATTATTCATCTAATTGAGTACAAACTCTTCTCCTTTGGGGGGTTCCCATAGCGTGTAGTTACTTGGTTGGAGAATGTCTGCCACTCATTCTGTCCCAGCGGCTCTAGCCACGTGTACCCCAATTTTGTTCTTATGATTTAGTCAATTCAAACACTTCTGAATCTTTGTGACCCCATCTGGAGTTTTCTTGGCAAAGATACTGGTGTGGTTTGCCATTTCCTTCCACCTTGTTTTACAGATGAGAAAACAGAGGCAAATAGAGTTAAGTGACTTGCCCAGGGTCACTTAGCTAGTAAGTAAGTGTGTAACCCAGATTTGAATTCATGTCCTCCTGTTTGAACGGCTATCTCTGTATCTACTGTGCCAGTCAGCTGCCCCATGCACCCCAATACACAGAAAATAAAGAACATTATGGTAGAGCTACTATAAGCCTACATAAAGCAGAAATTGGATTTTTTTAAATTGAACTTAATCAGTCAACAAGCTCTTATTAAGTGCTTTCTGTTTGCCTGACCCTATGCTAAGTGCTGAGATACAAAGAAAGGCCAGAATATAATCCCTGCATATTTTCAAATGAGGTCATATCCCAGCTAGACATGTGATCTTGGGTAAATGACTTAACCTTTAATTTCCTCACTTATAAAATGACAATGATAATACCTATATTATCTTCTTCAAAGGGCTTTGTGAGTAAAGTGCTCTATAAACCCTAAAGAATGATAACAATGTGAATAATTATTATTAGCATCATTAATCATTATTATTATTTTATTATCATATCAGATTATCATTAATAATCATTATTATGGATTTCATTGACGAGACTTTGCAAGGTACCAGGTCTCTCTGCTGGTCATAGGATCATAGATTTAAGACCTTGGAGGGCATCTAGTGAGAAAGCTGAGTCCCAGAACAGGGAAAAGATTTCACCCAAGTCAAACAGTTACGAATAGCAGAGCTGGGCTTTAAACCCAAGACTTTTATCTCCCCTGAAAATAATATTTGACTTCCCAGGGCAGCAAGGTGGTGCAGTGAATATAGCACCGACCCTGGAGTCAGGAGGACTTGAGTTCAAATATGGCCTCAGTCACTTAACACTTACTAGCTGTGTGACCTTGGGTAGATCACTTAACATCAATTGCCTTGCCTTCCCCCCTCCAAAAAAAATTAATAATAGTATTTGCCTTCCCTTAATACAACATCACTGCAAGAACCGTTTTTTCTGTAAATTTCAGCATGGTATCATGAGACCCAAAAAATTAAAAGCACATGATTAACTGTTACACTGTGGTTTGGGACAGGATTATAGAATAATAGCATAAGGTAGCATTTAGGGTTCAGTGGCCATGTGTCTGGAAACTATAATCGCTGGTTTGTTGGTAGCATCATATTTTCATATAAGAAAGTCACAATTTACAAATAATACTAATATAAAGTGTCTTCAAAGACACAAAAACTGAAAAGTTTTTAGAATAATGGTAAGAATAAAAGGAAAATAGCCAATGGTATTGATAGACAGCCAGGTGGCCCCAGTGCCTAGAGTTTTGGGTTTGGAGTAAGGAAGTCCTGAGACCTAATGTGGCCACAGACACTGAGTAGCTATGAGACCCTGGGCAAGTCACTTCACCTCTGTTTGCCTTGGTTCCCTCCACTGTAAAATGGGGCAATAATAGCACTACCTCCCAGGGTTGTTTTAAGGATCCAATAAGATAATATTGGTAAGGCACTTTATGTGGTACCTGGTACATAATAGGGACATAAATACCCATTGCCTACTAATTGCCACTTTAATTCCCTATTCTGCCATTAATGAGCACCATGGACATCAGAGGTGAGTTGAGAGAGTGAAAAACGAAAGTGTTCCACACTTGAGGGAAGCATTCCCTTCTTAGTGAGACATAAAAAAGTTCCAATAAACGTGTAACAGGATTTGTTTAAGAGAATGAGTTTCCACGTAATGTCCAGGTGTGTTCGCGAGTGTGCTTACACAGGTGTTGTAATTGTCAGGCCCCAGAATGATTTGCCATGTTGTTTGCTTGGGAAAAGGCTTCCAGGAAAAAGTAAACAGTGAATATAGAAGCAGAGAGGCATGCTAGGATATTGTCCCAATGGCAAAGAGGAAGATTATCTCAAGGAAAAGAGATTTAACAGTATACTACTTTTCACAAAAAAACAAATAGGTTTAGGATTGATAATGAAAAATGGGTCTAGGTTATATTTCTTTTTTTTTATGGAAACAAACACATTTATTAGCCCTATGCTAAGTACTGGACATAGAAATACAAAAGAGAGATAGCCATTGCCCTCAAAGAGCTTACGTTATAATAGGAAGAGACAACATGTATAGGATCACGCCTACAGGGATCCTTATGTATGGTTTAGTAATCCCCATCTCTATTTCATTTTGACACCACTGATCTAGATGGTCAAAAATATCTCTTCAATCTCTTTTTATTTTTTGAGGGTGGAAGGCAAGGCAATTGGGGTTAAGTGACTTACCCAAGGTCACACAGCTAGTAAGTGTGTCAAGTGTCTGAGGCCAAATTTTAACTCAGGTCCTCCTGACTCCAGGACTGATGCTCTATTCACTATGCCACCCAGCTGTCCCTCTTCAATCTCTTTTTGACTTTTTATTTCCATGTGTGGACATGTTACTGGGAAGACTGGGGGGGGAGGACATTGAATTATAATTCATCACTCTTTTGAATAACAGGGAATGATGATGGAAGTTTCATTCAGTCAGATCTTGTGGCTGGAATGGCCACACTGTGGAGAGACTGCACTTGGTGGCTGCCAGACTCCCTTGAACCAGGGCTTCAGTGACAGGGAACACAGCAAGGGCAGTTTTGGGGTCATGGTGATTCAAACTCCCTTAAATGTCAGGGAATACTGCCTAAGAAATAAAACTATCACAAGCTAATTGTCCATTGGTTACTGAGAGCTATCCAACCTTTCAGTCATTTTTAGTAGTATCTGACTCTTTGTGACCTCATTTGGGGTTTTGGGATACTGGAGTGGTTCACCATTTCCTTCTCCAGCTAATTTTACAGATGAGCAAACTGAGGCAAACAGGGTTAAGTGATTTGCTAAGGGTCACACAACCCGTAAGTATCTGAGGTCAGATTCTAACTCAGGCAGATAAGTCCTCCTTACTTGAGGTCCAGTATTCTATCTACGGTGTCACCAAGCTGCCTTAGGTGACAGCAACATTCCTAAGCAAAATATTCGTGAATATAATGAGATTGCTATTTTTAAACATAGATACGCATATATTGAATATCAATTTAACCAATTCTCTACAGTTTACAAATGTTATTACAAAAAGTTGAAAGAATTCTGGAAAAGTAGAATTCAAAAACTCTGGTTTGGGTCTAATATCCCTCCTCCCCTTCAAGCTGTCCCACTAAAGCAGAGTGTACTCTTCGTCATAAGGCACCAAATACAGAAAGTGCCTTCTTCAGATGTTAACTTCAAATAAAAATAAACCCAAATTAGTGCTCAGATTTTGTCTCTTTGGCTGATCATCTATATAGTACATTAACACAATGAATTAATTTTTAGTGATATGTTGACCACATGTGTTTCCAGAGTTGCTCCGACTGGAACATGACATCTGTTCCTTTATAAACTTAAGTATTATTGAGAAAACATTTTTTGAGAACAATGAAACCTACTCCTTTCAAATTCACTAATGACATTTTTTCTGAATATTTTACATGTGTTCTGAAGCCCTAGATTAACATACTAATCTTTCCTATGGTTTGAGATTTAGTGAATTTTTCTTCCTTAATCCTTTAGGAAAGTTTTGAAAGGAATTTCATTACACTTACATTTGCCATTAAAACAAGGTCTTTACTTTTGAAATCTATTCTATTTATGAATCTTCATCTTTTTCATAAACTTGATAATACAGACTAATTGGGGCCACCGCTACCTCTTGGCATTGGGTGGGAGGGAGTTAGAAAAAAGGTTCATTGAATTTTTATCTCTCATAGTCCCTTTGATTTTGGGAAAAGCCATGAAGTAAAATCTGGATTTTATTTTATTCATAACCACAGCCTGCCCATATTTAAAAGAGCATTTTTTACAAGTATGAAACCATTTCATCGCTTCCTTCACTGTTTGAAAGACAGTAGCTAGGGAAATAAAAGAGCTATAGAGGTCATTCTTTTTTCCCCTCTGTGACCATAGGTAGAAGGAACCGAAGGCTGTTAGAGTGAATTTAGGGGAAAAGAGAGATGGATGAAAGAGGAGGAAATTGAAGATGCCCCTACCTAGCCATGTAAACATGGCAAATACTTTTTGACATTATGGATAAGTCATTTTCCAGTAGGATAGCCAAGTTTCCAACAACAATTAAGTTTCATCTTGATCATATAGGGAAACTTTTCTTCCCTATGCTACTAAGACCAGTATCATAGGGTAAGAACATTGGACTGGAATTGAGATTTCTACATTCAGGTCTCCGCTCTGCCAGAGACCAGATGTGTGACCTTGGGCTTGTTGCTTAATCTCTTATAGCTTCAATTTCTTTATCTGCTCAATGGTGATAATTCTTCATAGTACACACTTTAATGAGATGATGTACTTTGGAAAGTACTTTATAAACTTTAAAGCACTATACACAATTAAATGTAAGGTATTTATTAAAATATGCTTATATTTCCCTGGAATGTTAATTAACAAGGCAATCACAGAGTGATCAAACTAACCAAATTAAGATGGGGAAATTTTGGGCTAGACATAAAGGTCTCATAAATACTCAAAAGAACACAGTTGATTATAAACTGAGAGGCTCGTGTCCCACTGGGACCAAAAAGCAGATATGGTATCAGAATACTTAAATATTAATATGGAATTGTACATTCAAATGTCACCTAAGTTAGCAGTAACTATTACCCTTCAACTGGTTATTTTATGTTTATGTTTATCTATAACCTTTTTTTTTCTCTGCTGGGAACAGGGAAACAAGAACTAGACAAAATAAACTAGGGAAATTTTGGGGTTTAGATGTACTAAAAAAAATTTCCTAGCGGGAAAAGTTGTTAAACATTGTAAACCAATTTTTGAGAAAGATCTTGCAACTTATTTCCAGAGGTCAGTTCAGGTTTATTCATTGAACACCATCTTCATAAGTTCATATCCAAACTCCTACTAGTTGTGTGATCCTGGACTAGTCACTTAACCCTATTTGTCTGCGTTTCGTCATCGGTAAAAGGAACTGGAGAAGGAAATGGCAAACCACTCTTATATCTTTGCCAGAAAAATCCCAAAAGGGACCACAAAGAGTCTAACCTGACTGAACAACAAACAATATTGAGCACGTATTAAATGCCTACCATGTGCAGGAAGCAAGACAATATTGTGGGTAGAATAAGAAATGAAGCCAGGAAGACTGGGGTTCAAGACCAACCCCTGACATTGACTGGCTGTGTGACCCTGCAAAAATTATTTCACTTCTCAGTTCCTCTTGGTAACTCTCTAAGATTTTAAGTCATAGACATGCTGCCAACTGCATTAGTAGAGGGATTTTCCCTCACCAACGAACCAACATTGCTTATTATGTCCAAGTCACTGTGCCAGTCACTAAACGTACAAAGATAAAAACTAAATGATCTCTGGCCTTAAAAATACAACAGCTTTTTTTTAAAGCAATTGGGATGGTTTGCCTGTAAATCCCTCTTTAAGTTGAAAGAGCTAGACTAAAGGTTTTTTTCCTCATGATTCTGTTCAGCTCTTATAATGATATTAATAAAGTCAAACTAACTTGTGTTTCTAGTCTTTTCCTCTTAGAGATCTTGAGAGATTTTTTTTTTACTAGACTTTGAGATTGAAAAGTTTAATCAACATTTTAATAGATGAAGCTAAATGCAAAGGGAAGAAGAGCATGATGTAGGTCTACTGTGTAAGGAGCCAATGAAGATGAATCTCAAAGTATCCTCCAATTACAGTTTCATTTGACATATCTGGGTAGTAAGGTCGACATTTAACTTCTATCTTTAGTAATGGAGGATAGGAATAAATGAAAAACACCCATAAATCAGGAGCCATATTTTGACCATGAGTTTATCCATTTTATCAAAACTCCTACAAAGCAACTCCATTGACTGTCAAATTTTACTCCCTTGTATTTCTGCCCATGTTTTAATGGACATTCTAATAAGCATTAAAGTAGGAGAGATAGACACAGAAACAGAAAGAGACAGAGATAGAGACAAAGTCAGAAGAGAGAAAAGGAGAGGAGAGAAACAGACAGAGACAGACAGAGATGGGGGCGGGGAGGAAGGGAGATGGAGACAGCAACAGAGAAGATTTAAAAGAGCCCAAATAATTGACTAGATCTTCAGCTACTGAATAATGATCCATTTTTTCCACACAGAATCTCATAGAGTTGAAAGAACCTCAGAGTTCATCATGTCCAACCTTTTCTTGAATACAGAACTCCCTATTTTGACAAACCCAAGAAGCAGTCACCTACCCTGTTGATAAAAACCTCCAATGAGTAGGGTGCCTCTGAGGCAGCAGGTTAGGTTTTTGGATTGCTGTATTGGGAAGTTTTTCTTTGAATCAAGCCTTGTTTGCCTCTTTATAACTTCTATCCATTGTTTCTTGTTCTTTTCATGCCATGTATTCAAATCCACCCAACAAGTATTTACAGAGCTCTTGATGTTCCTCCAACCTTGTGTTAACTAATACATAAGAGAAGTAAAAGACAAAACCCCTGACGTGCAATGTGATGATCTCATTGAGGAGACAGGAGTTACACATATAAAACAGAAAAAACTCAGGACCTGAAAAGAACGTCAGAGGAAGATCTTCCTAAGGGAGAGGATGTTCTAACAGAGAATTTCTAACGGGGAAATCTCCTAAGGGGGAGAACAGAGAGAAAAAAGACAAAACACAGACATAGAGTTGTTGGACTGCACATGGACCTCAAGAGGGCCACGTCCATGTGGCCCCTACAGGGAGCCCCATTCTCCTAGGAATCAGTGCTGGATTTGATGCTGTGAAGGAAAGATGACAAAACGGATAACAGAATCAAAAAGATCTCAAAGACTAAGCTGAATCTAAGAAAATGAAATTAACAGGGACAAATTTTAAGTATTATTTTAGGGTTCAAAAAATCTTTATAAGGACAAAATGGGAAGGGTTATCTAGATAGCAGTTCATCTGAAAAAGATGTATGAGTTTTAAGGAATTGCCAACTAAATATGTATTATAGAAATCAAAAAAGGCTCATGGCATTTTAGGCTGTATTTCAAGAGTGTTAAGATCCAGAATATGTCTCATGATAGTACCACTGTCTACACTATCCTGGTCAAACCATATCTGTAATATTGTGTTCAGTTCTGGGTATCTGCTAGATTCTAGGAGGAGGATTGATAAGATGAAGGCCTCTAGTAAAGGGTACCCAGGATAGCTGAGTCTTGAGATCATGTTATGTTGGCTTGGATGACTTGAAGAAATTGGGGATATTTAGCCTGGAAAAGACTTGGCAATGGAAAGGAGGCAACATAGGGCTATCACTTAGAAGAGGAAATAGTCTTGTACTGCTAGCCCTGGAGCACAGAACTAGGAACAATGGGTGTAAATTAAAGAAAGGCCCAGGAAGAAAAAAAAAAACTTCTTTTTTTTTTTTTTTTAACAATTTGAGATCTACCAAAAAGGAAATAGTCTGCTTCGGAAGTTAGCGGGCACCCTTTGCTGGAGAACTTCAGACAAAATTGGATGTGCACTGCTTGGAGATATTGTAGAGGGAATCTTCAAGGAAGATAAGTGTTGAACTAGATAGATTCTTAAGACCTCTGTGGATCTGTGGCTAAGTACAAGGTAAAATCATGAGAGATCACTGTGGGAAAATTGAGGGAAAAGGTTGATCTTAATCTTGACCTAAAGTAGTTTTGGGGAAAAGAAAAGGGAGGAGATGGACATTCCATTCTGAGAGAATGTATATCATAGTCTCCTAGGGCAACTAATCATGTTCTCTCCTCTAGAGAACAAAAAGAATCTAAGAAAAAAACCAAATTATTCCAAAATCAAAACACAATGGCAGAAATTCTTGCTACATAATTTTTAAATTATTTCACTGTTTAAATTTCACAGGAGCAGAAAGCCACAGCAGCATGTTGTCTGCCAAATTTTCCAAAACGATTCCTCTACCCCCCCATAGACTACTGCTAGAAATAAATTGCTTTACTTAGAATAGACCATTTTTATTTTAGGCTGCAATACAGACTTAATACCTTCTTAAAAAGCTTTCTACCTGGCATTCCAATTGAAGAATTTCAGACAGTTTTACTGAAAAAAAGAAATCCTAACTTTCTTAAGGGTATTTGGCTGTTCTTCAGTGAAAATACTAGTATTTCTTTTATGTCAAAGCATCAGCAAGTTTTTATTAGCAACAATGGGAGGATTGCTAGGAAATACCCAGCACAGAAGCCAGACTCATTCTCATTTATTCTTGATGTTTCTGGTTGTGTGATTTGAGAAAATGTGGCAGTTGTGTTTAATAGGATTTTGTGGCATCTCAACCTTGTTGAAAATTAGAATTCTACATTTAATTCAATTCTTCAAATATTCATTGTACGCCTAATGTGCACTTGTCCAGTTAAAGAGGGTTAGACTGAGGCAGGTCCTCCTATGTGAGTTGACACTGGAAGCTCCAGAGGGACTTATTAAGAGAGAAAAAAAGAAAAAAGAAATTCATGCAAACGTAAAGTGGTTGGGATTCTAGGAGCCCTTAGAAAAGGATTGACAGAAATATATACAATGAACCCACAAAATGAGAGCAAGTCAATTCAGTTCAACAGCCATTAAATTCTTACTACATGGGGATGCAAAAGTGGAAGAGTCCCTGCCCTCAATGAGCTTGAAATCTACTTATCAATTTGACCTTGTCCACAGATAAGTAAATATACTGTAACAGCTAGGGGATCATAAATGGCCTACATGAAAGAGGTGGTACCTAAGCCAATTCATAAAGGAAGACAATGATTTTAAGAGGTAGAGATGAAGAGAGAGAACATTTTAGGAATGAGAGAATGGCAAATGCAGATAAAAGATTAACTTTAGGGAGTAACTAGTGGTTATGTTGGTAAATTTAGCTTTCATGTAGAGGGCATAGAAACCTGAAATAACACTGGGAAAAGGCTGAAACCAGATTGTGGACAGACTTAAATTCCAGATGGAGGAGTTTGTGTTTTATCATCAAGACAATGATTTATCCAAAGATTTGAGAGCCAGAAGTGACCATTAGTTACACGATGAAGTTAACACTCACTAGCCCCCCCCCCCTTCTGCTCTGCCATGAGCAATTTAGCACATGTGGCTATTGAAAAGTTATTCAACCTTGCTTGGATCCAACTTCTCCAGGCCTTAACTATCTTATCTGTAAAATGAGACTGGACTAAAGAATCCCCGAAATCTTTTCTGGTTCTTCTATATGTGTCCAGCAGCAGATTATAGCTTAAAATAATGGTACCTAACTTTGATAAAGGAAAGGGGAAGGCTTGTACAGTTCTTTTCCTATAAAATGTTTCAGGAACTTCTGTAATACCAACTTGCTGGCATTGGCAGCACCTCTATAATTGCAAAGGTGTGGAGTGGCAGGAAAGGATAGACTGGAGATCTTCCATGTTGGGGACATTAGCCAGTTCTCATTAAATCACAGCCCAAAAACCCAAAAGTACTTGAAGAGAGAACTGCTATTCAGGAATTTACATTCTCTGCCAAGAAGATGACAGAAGATGTAAAGAATATAAATATTTTCATGAAGATTGAGAAACACAGACAGAAATATTCCAATGAGAAGAGAAGAATTTTTTATTTTAAGATAGTGTAGTAGAGCAAGAAATTATTCATTATTTTTATATAACCCTTTAAAATTTGCACAGTGTTTTACTCACAACAACCTTGTGAAGCAAGTAATGAAAGTATTTTACAAAGAAATTAAGACTGCGATAGGCTAAGTGCACTGGCCAACAGAAGATAATAGCCATGATCAGAGAGAAAGTTTCTAAAGCAGGATTCAAACCCAGAGTTCCTAATTTCAAGTCCAACATCATTTCTACTATACAATCTGACAATAAGACCAACAGAGATCAGCCATCTGAGCAGCCTTTTATGAATTTAAAGTACTTTATCCATGTTTCTCCTACAATGCAGTACCCAGAATTGAGCACATTGCTCCATAGAAACCCTGACCATGATGGAATGTAGAAAGACTCTCTTAATGCAGTTTAAAATAATACTTTTTATTTATAATGATCTCATAATCAATAAAAATCCAGATATTTTTCCTAATAAACTAATGTCTAACCACACTTCCCTAATCTTATTTCTGTAGAATTTATTTTTTAAAAATCAAGTATAAGATTTTACATTTATCTCCATTAAATTTCCTGTTAGGGTAGCTAAATGAATGGCACCGTAGATAGAGCACTGACCCTGGAGTCAGGAGGATCTGAGTTCAGATCCGATCTCAGAAATTTACTAGCTGTGTGATCCTGGGCAAGTCACTTAACCCTTATTGCCTTCATTAAAAAAAATCATCTTGTTTGACTCAGTCCTCTCTTCTAGCCTTTCAAGATTCTTTTGGATTCTGAAGCCGGTGTACTTGTTATTTTCCCCCTACCCCATCCTTATACATCCTCTGCAAATATGATAAACTTGTCCTCTCTGTCTTTATTCAAGTCACTGGTAATAAGTGTTAAATCATTCAGAGTGGAGTGCAGATCCCTGGTTAGTTCCACTGGATAGCTCCTTCCAAAGTGATATTGAATTATGAATGACTACTCTTAGATTGGTCCAACCAATCAAATGTTCCAAATCTATCTAACTGTATTAATGTACAGTCAAGTCTCACCTTCTTTTCCATATGAATAGACTGAATTTATCAAAAACTTTGCTAAAATCTAAGTAAATTCTATCTAAATACTGACCATGTCACCCCCAGCTCTGTCCAAAGTATTCCCTTGATCGATCAGCCTGTTCTAATCCTCATCCTTCTTGACCTCTCTGAAGCCTATCAAAGGCTATTCACTCTTCTCCTGGATTCCCTGTCTTCTCTAAAGTTTTTCTGACACTGCTGTTTCCTACTTCTCCTTGTTGCCTTCTCAGTCAGTTTCCTTTGCTACTTTTTGTTTGTATTCATTTTTCATATGAAATTTGTCTTGCCTCATTCCCTACCCCTTTTCTACCACTGAGAACGCAAGAAAAATAAAACTTTTGTTACAAACATGTATAGTCAAATAAAACAAATTCCTACATTGACAATATAAAAAAGTCTCGGTCTATGTTCTGAGTAGGTAAGTATCATGTATCATCATGAGACCTCTGCAATTGTGGCCATTGTGATGATCAGTATTTTGTTATTGTATAAATTGTCCTGATTCTGCTTACTTCACTCTGTATCAGTTGCTTTGAGTCTCATCTAGATCATGCTGCCTAACCTTGGGTTTCCCCCAAAGATTTGTCCCACGCCATCTTCTCTTCTCCCTCTGTACATTCTCTCTTGGTGATATCAGCTCCTATAGATTCAATTATTATCCCTCCACTGATGATTCTCAGATCTATTTAACTAGCACTAACCTCTCTCTTGGGATCCTTTTTTTTTTTTTTTGCTTTTTGGAGGTGGGAAGGCAGGGCAATTGGGGTTAAGTGACTTGCCCAAGATCACACAGCTAGCAAATATTAAGTGTCTGAGACCAGATTTTTAACTCAGGTCCTCCTGATTCCAGATCTAGTGCTCTATTCACTGAGCCACCTAGCCACCCCTTGACATCCATTTTTAAATCTCCAACTCCCTATCAGACATCTCAAACCAGATATCTCACAAATATGTCAAACTATACACATACCAAACAGAACTTATTATCTTTGCTCTCCATCTTTCCTTCCATCAGAACTTTCCTATTACTGGTGAGGGCACCAGTCTCTTTTTCCAGTTGTTCAGGTTCACAGCTAAGGTGTCATTCTTTACTCCTTACTCAATTCATGCCACGTATCCAATCTATTGCCAGGTCCTGTCACTTCTTCATATGCAATACTTCTCATACAATGCCTCCTTCCCTCATCTGAAACCACCATTACTCTAGTATAAGCCCTCATAATGTCATACCTGGACTATTGCACTAGACTTATGGTTGGTCTCCCTGACTCAAGTTTCTCCCTTCTCCAGTCTATCCTCAACTCAGTCATCAAATTTATTTTCCTGAATAACAGGTCTAAGTCACTTCCCTACTCAATAAACTCCAGTGGCTCCCTATTACCTCTAAGACCAAAAATAAAATCCTCTGTTTGACTTTTAAAATTCTTCACAACCTTTTTACCCTTTGGCTTCATCTATGTTTCATGTGACAATGGCTTTCCTTCTATTTCTCACTTACATCACTCCAGTTCTTCACTCCATACCTTTTCACTGACTGTCCCCCATGCCTGGAATTCTCTCCCTCCTGTGACTAGATCGATGCTAAGGTCCTTTCAAGCCTTAAAATTCTATGACTCTCTTCCATTGGGAAAAGGAACTTATCTTGAAGTTGGATGTCTGAGATTACTTGACTCAAACTATTGACTTACTTCAGATTTAAAAGCTGAAATATTCTCACAAATCATGTACAGCAAATGCCCATGATATATGCTACTTGTCAGAGTCTCTAGAATATGCAAGCTGCTGATATTTCTCCCACTCTAAATTTATAAATGTATGTGAAATCCAACCCATAATGCAAGTGCCAGCCTTGCAAATTATTACAGAATTTGATTAGTCTTCTACACAGGTAAAAAATGACATTGCTGACCCTGTTGTGATGCAATTTACACAAGCATATGGGTAACAACCGAATTGTAATTCACAAACACAAAATATTCGGTTGAAAAACTGAGGAGGGAGTTCACTTGAAATATTCTGGGAATTTTAATTGTGTAAAACTAAGAAAAACAGTGTAAAATTCATCTCTAATAGTTTCTTTCAAGATTATTTTAATGGAAGCATATTGTCCTGAGAAGCAGTCATCTGATACAGTAATGGGACGGCTCAAATTATACTGTTATTGGCAGAAACTCACTATTAAGACTAAAATAGACCTACGACACTAGAGAAGCTATGAAAGGGAATAATGTTACTACAAAAATTGTTCCAAAATTAAAACATTCCTTTTTTAAAGTCTAATTCAGCCTAATAGCAGAAAACAAAAACAAACTTGGAATAGCATCAGGATTATTCTGTGCTTTCATATTTTTTATTTTATTATGTACCTGGTGTTGGATGGTTTCAAACACATACCTATTAATGTTTGGCTTCTTACTTGACTAGATTAGAACTGTTTTCCATTGGTGAACATTTCAAAACAGAACGGATTCACATGAGATAATTTTTGTGGCAGCTTAGGAATACTGTGTATATAAAATTTTTTACTCCTGAGAAATTTTGTCCAGAATGAGATACCTCGTTCCTCAAACTCTTATCTCTGATTCAGTTAGGCTGCTCATATTCTGTGAAATTGTCTTTGTCATATGAAAGGTGATAATAGTTTCTTCCTATGTTATTTGTATATCTCAAACCCTTATAATAGTTTTTACAGTTTCCAGTAGTTTGGAAATATCGTTATCTGAAATTTACAGAAAAACTATCTGTATTAATACTGTTCCTTCAGGGTAAAATATAAAGTCAAAGGCAGTTCCTATCACTTTTTGTTATGATTCTGTTTATACAAAGTGTTTTGAGTGATTATAAAAATTATTTAGGAGTCTGTGCAATGTTTCTGACATCAGACCCATTTCTTAATAGAGAGGCCAAAGGATATGAACAAATAGTTTTCCAAAGAAAAATTCAAAGTATCAACAACTGTATTAAAAAAATGCCTGCCTTTTTACTGGGGATTCTAAGTGTCAAAGTCTATATTGATAACAATGAAGGCTCTTACCAAGCTCATGGAATTTCACTACCTAAGGGGGGAAGAGTTTCATTGCTCAAAAATGGGTAACAGGTTTACAAGTTACTTGCTAAAATAGGTCATCTAATGTAACAGATTCAAAAGCATTTTGTGACTATTCATGGTGATTTTATTTTTTACAGATGTTGATTATGAGCACCATAGTAAGACATAACCATGTCCCTTGAAACGCTATTTCATTTGTCTTTGGGTGCACAAGACAAATTGTACCAACTCTTTCATTTGCTTTTCCAGGGAGAACTTAATATACATCTTTCAAAATGACTACACCTTCCTTCGGTTTTCTGGCCTTATAAATACATTTTAAAGAATGATAGAAATTAGTGGTACATTACCTTGTCACTCATTGGACTAGAATATGACTTTCAAAGGACTATTAATTTAATGTTTATAGATGGTCTAAAACCTATGTTATCCTTAATACTTTCTTTCCACCTTTATCATTGTAGATGTGAAAAAAGGGCACATTGAACTTGGGGCCATTTTTAATTTTCAAGAGTTAATCACCTGGTATCCAGCTTCTTTGAATCTTGAAGTCAAAATCAAGATTTGCTTATGAAAGATAGATAGATAGATAGATAGATAGATAGAAAAAGGAAGGAAGGAAGGAAGGAAGAAATAGATGGATAGAGAGATAAATGGATGGGCAGAGATAGATGGTTTGCATCTATTTAGATATAGATATTCAACTTAATAATTGAGAGAAAACACTACCACTTTTAAAAACTGACTCAGAAAGAACAATTGCCCTCCTCTTTTATGGGTAATATAGTACTATTTTTCAAATTTCATCATTATTATTTCCATGAGAACTAGTAGATTTTTTAACTATCGTTCGATTAGAGTACCCATCATACTTCACCACGTATGTTGAGTGACACTGATATGAATATCATTTTGTTCAGTTTAGGCTCCTCTTGGTGGTGTTTTCTCACAGGAATACACTTCATGCTGAGGTTTAAGCAATTTCCACCTGTAATTACTAAAACGCCATTTTGTAAGCTGGGCTCTCTTGTGCTTTAGTCACGTTCACCTTTTCTAACCATCAGTTCAAGGCAACTATGTGGTACAGTGGATAGAGTGTAGGATGTGGAATCAGAAAGACCCAAGTTTGAATCCTACCTCAGATGCAGACTGGTTTTCGTGACCTCTTTGTGCCTCTGTTTCTTCACTTGTAAAATGAGTATAATAATAGCCTTTATCTCTTGGAGTTCCTGTGGGGACAAAGTGAATTTAAATGTGCAAACCATTTCACTACCTACATAGCATTCGCTAACATGAAAGGAGATGATTCAGCCCTGAAGTTCAAAGATGATTAATATCACTTTGGTTGTCTTTTCTAAAAGAGGTCATAGATGACATGACTCCTTACAAATAGTGCTCTGGGATTGTTCCAAGTCAGTAGAATAGAGAGAAGGCTGTATATCCCTGGGAATCATTCATTGTTGATGCACTCAGACCAGTAGTTCATGATGGAATGTTTTCTTGGGCATCTTAGTCTATTGTACTGTCGCATATGAATCTGGACTCCATTTTGTTTCTCCTAAAGGGCGCTATTGGTTTACCAGGAGAAGTTGGTGTAACTGGAAGCATTGGTGAAAAGGTGAGCTTTTTGTTTACTTTTGTTTATAACTGGGGATCTTAGGCTAAGTTCAAAGATGATTTTATTTCCTTTAATAAAAAGGCATTTTGGGTCCCATGTAAAAATACGTTTCACATATACTCTAAGAGCTTAACCTTTGATGAAACAAAGTTGATCGTGTATTGATTTCCCTAAAGACAAGATATGTTTTTCTTAGTGAAGAAACAGTCTGCAAAGAAAATGAGATTGCCAGCCAGGCACTGTGCCTTTAAATTTTCTTTGAATCTTTATTTATCAGGAAAACCAGTAAAAGGAGAATGTAAGCTCCTTGAGGGCATGCACTGTTTCTCTTTTTGCTTATATTTGTATTCCCAGGCACAGGGCCTACCTGGTATATGCTAAGTGCTTAATAAATGTTTGTTGACTTTGCCTTTAAATAAAACAAGGAAGTAAAAAGTCCCTCTTCTTAGCAGAGTCAGTCTCTGTTCAAACCTCTTCACTCATACTAGAAGAATCAGGTAGTTTCTTCTGAGTAAAGCTGGCTATAAGCTGTGGAAAGTTTAATTTGATTAATGAGATGTGTGAGATTCCCCCAGAAGTGATTTTTCCATGATGAGCTCCCAGACTTAAAAGATAAAATAAAAAATAAGGTTGAATCTCCATCTGGAGTTGGCAAAAGCACCATCTTCTATTCCTTCTTTTCCTTTGATCCCAACTTTATGATGGACTCACATGCATAAATTTCTTTCCTCTGACTAAAGCTTGACTTACTCTCCTACAAACTGAAAGGATGGCATACCCCTCCCTGCAAAAAAAGTCCTACAATTGTATCCATTGCACACAGAGAAATGATGACATGAAATGAAATTAATTAGATAATATTACACCTCGTTCCAGTTGCCTACAAGCTATCTATGCTTGGACGCTCACTCTCAACTATGAAACTGGTCATGTTGAAAACAGAATTAATCTTCTTTCTTTCTCTCCAAAACTGATGTCTTTCCAAATAACTACTCAATTTCTGGGATTCAGTGGCACCATCATTCTTCCAGTCTCCCAGAATAGAGATACTGACATGAACTTTGACCTCCTATATCCAATCTGTCATCAAGTCCTGTCATTGTTTCAAAATTTGCTAAAATTTGACAGTAGTCTTATCCCTTATTGACTCATGTGTGATAACACACTCTTACCTCCTAAAATTACTTTCTATATATTTACTAATTTATCACTGATGCTCATATTTCCCTCTGTAGAATGATAGTTACTTTGGGCCAGAAACTGAAGATTTTTTTGTCTTTATATCCCCAGTACAGCACCTAATAAATTCACATGGAATCGAATCAAGTTAAATTATTTACTCACCCTACTTTCAGTTCTTGACAGATTAATCTTTCTAAAACACTGCTTTCATCATAATAAGGACATTTGTACTTCCAATAGGGTCTGGACAAGATGTTATTTAAGGTTCCATTTTTTTAATGATATATCTGTTATTCTGCTGCTCAAGAATCCTGAGTTCCCAAGAATTCCAAGAATCATCAATTCCATATTCCTCTACTTGGATTCTAAGGCTCTCCACAGTCTAGTAACATCCTGCATATCCAGAATTTTTTCCACTATTACCCAAAATACACTTACTCCCATATCTACTCCCCAATAAAAATAAACACACAAACAGAATAACAGAATTGGAAGGAACCTCATCAATCATCTAGATCAACTCATACCTGAAATAAATCAAGATATTTAATAAATAGTCACCTACCCTTTGCAGGAAGACATCTGCTGAGGAAGAAAGGCCCTCTACCTGCTGAGGCAGCTAATTCCATTGTTGTTCAGTCATTTTCAATCATGTCCAACCCTTCACAACCCCATTTGGAGTTTTCTTAGCAAAGATACTGGAGTGGTTTGCCATTTCCTTCTCTAACTCATTTTACAGATGAGGAAACTGACACAAACTGGGTGTAGTGACTTGCTCAGAATTACACAGAAATTAAGTGTCTGAAGCCAGATTTGATCTCAGGGAAATGAGTCTTCCTGGCTCTAGAACTGATGCACTATCTACTAGACCACCTAGCTGTCCAATTCCCCTTTTGGTCAGGCCCTAATGTTTAAGAAGTTTTTCCTTATATCAAGCTTTGATATACCTTTCTTTTTTACAAATTCTGCACATTGTTCATAGTCTATCTACTGTAGCAATAAAAGTGATAATCCCACCTGACATCTCATGCAATATTTTAAAACAAATACTCTGTTGTCTCCCCCATATCCTCTACCATCATGTCTGACTCTTCTCTTCTCCAAGATAAACATATTCAGTTTATTCAACTAGATCTCATAGAGTAGGAACTCAAGAACCTTCATCTTCTTGGTTTCCCTACCATGACTTCCCAATCAATGCCCTTACTAGAATGTCGTACCCATAACTAATCATAGTATTCTAGCTGATTCCTGACCAAAGCAGAGAACATAACTATCATAGGCTCAGATATTGAGAGCTGGAAGCAACCTCAAAAGTCATGTAGTCCAACTCATTTAATTTCTATGAGGAAAGTGATGTCCAGAGAATTTAAGTGCCCTGTCCAAAATCTCATTATCCCAAGCACAGTGTTTTAAGTTCAATGTTCTTCCACCACACCATGCTCCTTCATGTACTTATATACACTCTGTGCCTTTTCAAACATTGCCTAATATCACATTAGTCATTCCCAATGTCATATAGCATTAATTAGTTACGCTGAGCTTGTGGTCCACTAAGACACCCCTCCCAGATCATATTCTGTTACCTAATCATTCCTCCCCTGTCTTGTACTTGTGAAGATGATTTTTAACTGAAGAATAAGATTATTGTAGTTCTTAATTGATATAGTCCACTGTCCTAACTTGTCAAGATCTTTTTTGAATCTGACTCAGGCTATTAGCTATACATAGCATCTTATCTCTCTTCACTTTTGATTGGTTGTCAATTTGATAAATAAGTCATCTATAGTTTTATTGGAGACGTTAGTAAAATAGTGAGCTGCACACAACCAAGCAGAGATGCGGGAGTCAGTCCACCAAAGACCTCATTTCAAACTGACCTTGAACAATTAATAATTAGTTTATGGATCCAGCTGTTCAACTTGTTCTGAATCCATCCCACTTTGGTATCATCAACCCAATATCATCATCATCATCCTCCAAATTTTCTAAAAAGAATTGAATAGAGAGATTTTATCAAATTTTCTCCACAATCTGAGTAAACTATTTCCCGCAAAATTTCTCTATTATACTAGTTCAATAACCCAAACCCTGTGAAAAAAAAAAGTGGTCACTGTGGCAAGACGTATTCTTGATTAAACCATGCAAATTCTTTGTGATAACCATTTCCTTTTATAACTGCTTACTAAGTGTCCCTTTAATAATTGTCCTAGAATTTTGTCAGGAATCAAAGTCAAACTCACTGACCTCTGGCCCAAAGATTCCATTCTCTTCTCATTTTGGAAAATCAGGACAACATTTGCCCCTTGGAAGTCATGCAATGCCTTGACCACCTTTCAAATATTGCCGCATTAACACCCTCTACTCCTTGCAATTGCCTACATCTGCCAAGCGTATTTTTGCTTTTATGTGTTTGAGCTCAATTGTCCCTTTTCTTGGAATGCCTTCTCTTCTTTCATCTTTTGATCCAAATCTGCTTCAAGGCCCAGCTCTAGGCCTTCTAAACTCCATTAAATTTTCATAAAATACTAATTTCTCCTTTTCTTAACCCTATCTATTCAAATGAAATAAGGTCAGTAGAGCCCACTATAAGCCATGGAGCATCATATAAATGTCAACTCATTATTTTATTGATCGTGATGATTACAACGAGAGTAATAGCATCAGAACACACTTCCCAGTATCTTGTCTGTATAAGCTTCATCTTCCCAACCAAATCGTAAGCTCTTTGAGGACAGGATATCTTCAGAATATTTTAAGAACAAGAGGATGTCTAATCCATCTTTTTGTTATATCTTCCTTTCCCATTCTCGAATGTCTAAGATAGTCTGCATTAATTCATGCAGTATTTATTAAGCCCACACTATGTGTCAACCATTAGAGATTTTCAAAGACTAAAAAAAGTTCCTGCCCTCAAGGGTATTATGTTCTATTGAAGAGAAATAGCATATAGCTACCTTAAAAATAAATGCAAAATAAATATAGACAATAGATACAAAGCAATTTCTAGGAGAAGCATACCAACAACCAGAGGAATCAGGATAGGGGTTTTTTTTGGAGGAGGTAGCACTTGACTTGGGTTTTGAAGAAAAAGAGGGATTCTCTGAGAACAAGATAAGGAAGAAGTGAATTCCGGTTATGGGGGACAGCTCGTACAAAAGTCCAAAGATAAAAAGACATGTATAGCACATAGTAAACAGGCAGGTTTTGTCAGAATATAGACTACATGAAGGTCATTTGTATAAAATAGGCCTAGAAAGACAGAAGGGAGCCAGATTGTTAAGGGTTTCAAATTTCAAACAGAGCAGTTTATAATTGATCCTAGAGCAAGAGGGATCCGCTGGAGTCTCTTGAGTGGGAGAAGTATATAGTAAGACCTGTGCTTTGGGATGAGCAGATTGGTAACTTTGTGGGAAATGGATTGGACAGGGGGAAATCTAATGCAGAAATATCAATTAAAAGACTATTAAAATAATCCAGATAAAATGGGGTCAGAATCAAGATGAACAAACCAAGAGAGTAGAAAGAAAGTGGAAGATGTGAGAAAGATTATGAAGATAGAATTGGCAGTGCTGGCGAGTGATTGGATATGAGGGATGAGGGAGAGGTAGTAGTCAAGGATGCATCTGGAGATATGAACCTGGGTGACTGGAAGGATGATGGTACCCTTAACAAAAATCAGAGAGTTAAAGGGATCAATTTGGAGGTGAGGGTGAGAGGATTACGAGTTCTGTTTTGTACATGTTAAGTTGGCGATGACTAAAGGACATTCTGTTAGAAATGACTAAAAGGTAATTAGCCATGCAGACCCCCTCAGGACAGAAGCGAGAGATGGATACAGAGATTTGGAGTCATTGGCATAGAGATGAACCTTGGGGGTTGATATGATCACCATGAGACAAAGTGTAAGGAAAGAAAAGAAGAGGACTCAACATTGAGTCCTAGGGTGTACCCACTCATACAGGCTTGGGTGCCAATAATGATCTAGCCAAGGAGACAAAGGAATGGCCAGAGAGGAATAGGAGGGACAAAAGGAAAAAGGACCCTACCCCTCATCCCACCCCTGTCTCGCTGCCTCTCTCCCTCTCTCTCTCGCTGCCTCTTTCTCTCTGTCTCTCTCTCTGTCTCTGTCTCTCTCTCTGTCTCTTTCTCTCTCTCTCTCTGTCTCTCTCTCTCTCTCTGTCTCTCTGTCTCTCTGTCTCTCTCTCTCTATCTCTCTGTCTCTCTGTCTCTCTGTCTCTCTGTCTCTCTGTCTCTCTCTCTCTCTCTCTCTCTGTCTCTGTCTCTGTCTCTCTCTCTGGCTCTGGCTCTTTCTGTCTCTCTCTGTCTCTCTCTCTCTCTCTCACACACACACACACACACACACACACACACACATACACACACACACACACACACACACCACACCACACCACACCACACCATACCACACCATAATGTATCTAGGAGGTAGTCAACAGTGTCAGCTGCTACAGATTGATCACTAAGGACGAAGTCTGAAAAAAGTACCCTATATTTAAGTTAAGAGCTCATTGTTAACTTTGGAGGGCCCAGTTTTAGTTGAGAGTTAAGCACGTCATATTTGACCAGGAAGTACTAGCTGATTACTTTATTTGTGGACTGAGAGAAATTTAAAAATTTATAAAATCAGTACAAATGGGAGCATTTCAGAATTTTAGATAGCTGTGATGTTTTATCTTTCTAATTTACCTGTACATGTCGGTAATCCAAATTTCTCTCAAAGCTGATAAAAACTCAAATGCTGTGACTAGGAATTAACATTTGCTACTCAAGTACACCAAACTGTTACTCTGATTTGTGTCCAGTTTTAATTAGGATTGCCACCAATTCCAAGAATGTATTCTGTAACATAACAAGTGAACAAGCTAAAGAAATAGACTTCTGTACAAGAGTTACACAGATTAATTACTAAACATTTGCAATGTATAATAAAATTCTCAACCCTCATGTTTTTCCACATACCAGCAAATCTTTAGAATTCTCCACTTACAAGGCCTTTTCGTATGGCATATGGATATTTTTGCCCTGTTTACACGTGCATGACCTGTAACATCACTTCATCCTGGAATTCACATTACAACAGACCCTCTCTGATCCTGGGCCCACTCCCTTCCATTGACTGGAGATGGGAAAATCCTACCAACAGCTTGATTTAGAAGGCCCAAGTCAGTCATATCTTTATTTCCCACAAGACTGCTCTTCTCTTGACTTTTCCATCATGCTTCTCCCTAAGGTACCTTCCCCAACCAACCCTCCCCTTAGCTGCTGTTCAGCTTCCTTTTATGCCTTGTGTGTTGTCTTCCCCTATCTGATTGTAAGCCACTTGAGGCCAGGGATTTTCTTTTGCCTTTCTTTGTATACCCAGTGCTAAGCACAATGCCTGGCAAATAGTAAGCATGCTAAAATGTTTGACTGACTACATTTGCCTCAAGTTAATAAGAGTTTCCCTGTCCGGTCCCTGAAAAAGAAATGTGAAGATGCTTCTATCATTCTAAAAGTTTACTTACTTTTTAAGACAAAGATTCTTTATACAAGTGTCCCAAAATTCTTAGTGTAGTTGTAATCCATTAAAGCTTAAAAATTGTTTTTAGAAAAAACAATCCACTAATTTTAAAAGTTTGGGAATTGAATAACATTAGAGATCAAGGAACTATGGATCTGTGGATAAGTAAAACACCTAAAGATTCTTCTTTTCTTTTCTTTTTTAAAAGGGAGAGCGTGGGAACCCAGGCCCAGTGGGCCCACCTGGAGAAAAGGGAATTATGGTAAGCGGTCAGTGGTTTGAAAAGCATTTCCTTCCAAACAACCAATAAAATAAAGGCACTCCAAAAGCAGATGATCTTGTCTGGAATTCAAGATAGTGCAATCATTTTATAGAATATATTTCTATTAGTAATTTTTCCCCTTTGCAGGATTCAGGGAATTCCCCTTTAGGCAATTTAGGGACTTCACAGACTCACATATAAAATTATAGGAAATACATGTCAGACAGCATAGTCGAATGTAAACGAAAGACTCTAAAAGTTTTAGATAATTAATGAAAGTACCAAAGAGTAGTTAAAATATAAGAAAATATCAATTAGTGTTCTGCTGCTGTTTATAATTTTACAATGTTAATTTACAAATTATAAATTTACAATTAGGATGTCTTCCATCATAGCCACTTTGTAAGCTACAAAGGAGGGGGAAAAAAATCTATTTTATGAAATTTCCTTGATATAGGGTGTGAAACTCATGTAATTCTCACAGAATCACAAGGATCCTCAAAAGTTGCATAGTTCAACCCATATCTGAATTTAAAAAATTTCCTCTCCAGAATCCCTTTGAAGTGGTCATCTAGGCTTGGCCCAAAAACCTACAATAAGGAACTTACTGCCTCCCAAAATGGCCCATTCCATCTTTGCAGAGATATTATTGTTAGAAGCATTTGTCTCCTCATGTCAAAATGAGATCTTCCCTGCTGTAACTTCTCCCATTGTTTCCAGCGGCATTTAGAACTCAGAGCCTATGATTAATCTGCACCCTTCTCACCCATACTAGACAGCAATAATCAATAGCCTTTGTTTCTAGGTTGCATATTTCGAGTTCATAATGTGGTTTCACAATAAGATAAAAAATTGAACATTATTTTTTCCATTTCTGAACTTTTATTTCCAAGATCTCCTAAGAGATTTTGATCTACCAAAAGCATCCCATGATGTTTCCAATGATGCGTATTTTAGTTTCTCACAATCATTTCTTTAGGTCTTCCTTTATGTTTTGACTACTTGATTGTCAAAAATGGATTCAATAGGTCCTAAATGTATGTGTCTGCTCTTGGCTAAAAAATAGTTTAGCAAACTTAAAAGATAACCGAGAACCAACCATGTCTGGAGGGACTCATTAAATCTGCGTTACTATCATAAAATGCGGTAATGATTTCAGTACCTTGTCACATTCTTCATGAGCACATTTATGTTCATATCTTTTAGTATCGCTTAGACAAGGGACCTTCTTTGAGTTTCAGAATATGGTTTCATGGAAGTGCTTTTCTGTCCATGAGTAGAAACTGTAGTATGTGAGATGAGGCATGTACTGCAGAATACATACTAACAACAAAGAGGTTCCCAGCACTGTCCTACTGGTAGATGTTTAACAGCTGCCTATGAAGGGCAGAGGGAGATGGGATGAAATGTACCCACAAAATACTTATAAATTTAATTTCCATTATTAGTATTTTCTTAAGTCTAAACAGTTAACAAAACAATACATCAAGTCTTAATTTGTAACATTTGCCAATTTCCAAGATATAAATGCTTACACTAAAAATTTAATAATCAGCTCTTGGGAGCCAGATCCAGCACCTTTCTGCCTATTCCTCTGTAAACACATCAATTTTATTTCTATGGACTTTAACCAAGGCATCCTCTGTAACATTCCACACCTTGGGATGACAAAGAAGCTTTGCCAAATTGCCATTTGGCTGAGAGGGATAGTTTCAAGACCTACTATAACTTGTCTTCAACGTAAAGCGACTGAATCTGAACTTTTTGTAACACTTTTTATTTCAATTACAGGGATATCCAGGACCTCCTGGAGACCCAGGGCCCATAGGTCCTCTTGGATTACCTGTAAGTACAAAAAAGACTTTCATTGTCTACATCTAAGATCTGCTTTTAGCCTGCTTTTAAACCCATCTTTCTGTTGAGAAATCACGGTGACCTAGAGGAGCCAGAATTAGCTTTGGCTTCAAATGACTTGTTTGACTATTGACTCTGCTAATTCTGATGCTGTGACCTTTAGCACAGGACTTTACATCTCTACACTCTACTCAGTTTCTTCATCTGTAAAATAGAGAGAGTGATATCTTGTCTACCTACCTCACAAACTTACTATGAGGCTCAAATTAGAATGCATGTAAAGCATTTTAAGAACCATCTAAATGTCATTATTTTCATTTATTTATTTAAAAATCCCATCCTTAAATTTATCACATTTAGTGCAAAATAAAGAAAACATGGCTTTCAGGATTTCCTCACCCAACACATTCCCTATGGTGCAAATGGTAGACGAGTCTACAACCTCAGGCTAATAGCCAAAAGCTTAAAAAGTACTATGTGATTGCTATGTTTAAGCAAATAGGGCCAAAGAAAGACTACTGCACATTCAGACATCAATTTTCAAAGCCTAAATACATTCTCAAAACATAGAAAGATTTCGTGGAAAGTAGGGTGGATCTTTGTTTACAATAAATTTTTATTTGTGAATATTTAAAAGAAAGTAAATATTTGCTTCAAAAATAAACTTTTAAAATTTAATTTTGTTTCAAAAGTTTAAAAGTATAACACTTCAAGCTTGTACAAGTTTTGCAGGTAAAGAACAAATTGTTTCCTAAACTTAGCAAAAACTGTGTCAGGTGTTGTCCATTTGAATGTGAAACCATAGATTTAGATCTGGAAAGACCTGAGAGTTCACTGAGTCAAAAGAATCTGAGCCTTCAGATTCCCAGAGCAGTGATCATAGCACCACTACCAATTCACCATTTCTGTTGGGAGCTGTATGTGTTCAAGGCTAGTCCTCTCTTTTAGTAGTTCCTGAGTGTCTTGTGTCTACATTCACATGCATACATAGGCACAAACAGTCTCGAGTTTAAGATGTTCTGAGATTCCATTCAGCCTAAGTCTTATTTAAGCAGACCAAGCCCTAATGCTATTTCAGTGGCTAAATTTGATTCTCCAGTTGTGTCTTTTATTTGCAGAGTGCAACTAGGGCTTGTCTTAATACTAAATCCATTCATTCGATAAGCATGTATTTAGTACTTTCTAGGTGCAAAGAATGTTGCCAGGCATTGAGTCTACAAAGAAAAATTTGATCAATACAAACTCAGCTTTCTCTAAAGGTGGCCGTTTTTACTATCAAATAGATTTTTTTCTGGTCTCTTCAGTAATTTGAGAGCACACACACACACACACACACATATATACACACACACACATATATACACACACACACACACATATACACATATATATGTATGCCCACATCTGTTATATAATGTATATGAGGTACATATATGTATGCGTATGTCATATATTATACACAATATTGTTATGGGAATCTGAAGATCTTCCCCGCCCCCAGGCCCTTTGGTAGGCTTAAGTGGCTCTGAGAAATCTTCCCTTATTTGGAAGTATACTCTGCCCCCTAAAAGACTGAATGTGGTCACATGGAGCCTGTGGCAGGAGGCTTATTCTTCAGAAATGCCCACACCTTATTGCTTTGTGATTGGGAAGTGGGTCAAGAGGGCTGTGACATTCTCTGATCTAGGAGAAGGCTATATACACCCTGATGTGAGTTTTTGCTTTGGGGCTCACTTTGGGAAGAGTTATGTGATTTGGCCAGATGAGACTCTGGGAAGCCATTGAGCCCCCCCAGCTTTGAAAACCCAGATGTTGGTGCTTCCCTCTCTGGTAACTGACTGGGTATGGATGTAATGGTCAGATGACTGGAAGCCCTGTCTGCTGATCTGTTTCTCTGTTTGCTTATAACTTCTGCTTGTAACTTCTGTTTGTATCATCTGAAGTTCAGGGTGTTGACTGTTTCCCCTAAACTAGGTAAATGATATACATTTGATTGATTAAAGTAAGATTGTTAACCCATTTTGAGTTGCTTTCCTTTAGAAAAGCAGATCTAAGAACCTGTGCTAGCAGCCACCCTGGGTATGCTAGGGTGCTTGCTGACACAGATATATATATGTATGTATGTATGTATCCCTAGCCCTGAGCATAGTAGCTAGTACATTATAAGAGCTTAGTAAATGTTTGGTTCCTTTCTTTATCTTAAAAGTTCTTCTGATTTTATTTTCAAGACTATGGGAAAACACATTTTTATCAACGCTCTCCCAAAGCCTCCAAATAGTTTAAGTTGAAATTTAAAAATCTTTTCATTACAACCTCTTTTCATTACATTTTTTAAATCATTTCTTTACTTCCATTGTGGTATGGTATAAAAAAATGATTGAAATAGGGGTTGGAAGGACTGGGTTCTAACATTGCCTCTGCCCCCTCACTAGTGGCATGACCGTCACCAAATTACTTTACCTCTTAGGGCCTTCTCTAAAATCTGCATATTTCCCAAGTTCATTTTTAAATTGAAAATTCTGAGTTCTCATATTCTTATGTGTTTTTCTATTCAGGGTCATGTAGGTACAAGGGGGTTACCTGGTCTACAGGGTCCAAAGGGACGAAGGGTAAGTGACATTGGAAAATAAAATGTTCTAATCAGAGAAATAATTTAGGTAACAGCATTAAGTATGAAGAAAATATCAATGTATGCTCTTGGTTAATGTATTTGTCAAGTTTCATTATGTAATATGGACTCTAGCCATATTAACTGAAATATGTACTTCACAAGTCTCATAATGCCACAGCATTTTTCAATCTCCCTTTCTCAAGATCTCGCTGTACCAGTTAGAGTGTCTTAACCTCATTAGCCACTTCCAACTCCATCATTCTCAATCACTATGAATGTGAGAATACATTAAGTAAAAGGACTCCACGTTCAGAGAAACTAGATGTATCAGGGAATTAGTCGTTCTATGACAGGACAAAAGAAAACCATGAAAATATAAAGACAACAGAGAAATAGAGTCAGAATAAACAGAGGGAGTGGTGAACCTAGAAGTAACCAGACACACAAGTTTAACTCACCCCTTGCTGGATAAAATGAAATGAGGAAATTTTTCCTCACTTTAAGAAATTAATGAATTACTCATTTTTTAGACAATAGAACACTGAACACCAACCTTACTTATATTGTGAAAATTTTAAAATGATTTTCTGAGGCATCTAGGTGATATGGTAGGTAAATCTGTGGACCCAAAGTCAGAAAGATGTGAGTCTAAATCTGGCCTCAAATACTTGTTTTGTGACATGGGATAAGTCAGCTAACCTGTCTCAGCCCCAATCTCTTTATTCGTAAAATGAAGATTATAACCTGACTCCCAGAGTTGTGGTGATAAAATGAAATAATATTTGTAAAGAACTTTGCAAACCTTAACATCTCATCTCAATGCCAGCTTTTATGATTATGTAGATAGCCATATTTTGAGCTATAGATCATTGGGTGGGGGAATGAAGAAAAAGGAAGGAGTTTGGGTTTTTTAGCTTAAAGAGTCCTCAGTACCTACATCTGTTTTAAGAGTAAATAGCAACATTTCATAATTATCATTAGGAATATCTTGTTCTCATTTTTATTTTTAGGGGCCTAGAGGACTAGATGGCCTCCCAGGAGAGCAAGGAATGCAAGGTATTAAGGTAATGGTTGATTTCCTCCTTGTATATTCACTTAATTTCCAGAGTTCTGCCCAGCCACCCTGTAAATATACCCAGATAATATCTGGTTAACAGAATTCAGTTCTGAATCCTCTCTTAGTTAACAGGGGGAAAGTATTAACACATTTTCCTCCCAAGGCACACACCTCAAAAAGAAAAAAGAACAAAAAAACCAACTGTTTCCTTGTTTCCTTTTCGCTACGGAGTTGCATACTTTGGTTATTATATCATGTGCGTGTGTGTGTACAGACATGCACACACAGGTATATCTGTGAGCACTAGCTTATGTTTATATTAAACTTATTTGATATCAATTCTTTGTTAGGGAGAAAAAGGTGATCAAGGGAAAAAAGGTCTTTATGGACTTATCGTAAGTCATTAACATATTTCAGATTAATCATGAATATTCAAATTTGAACTGACTTCCTTGGTTATTTATTACCTACCCTAGCTTTTTCTGTTTCTCTTGTCTAGGGTAATGCTGGAAACCCAGGAGAGAGAGGTGCTCAAGGTAAACCAGTAAGTAATGAAAAATCAGTACTAAATCATATCATAATAAGAAGCACAGGGGTGCAAATGGAGAGGGGGGCTTCAGAGTCAAGAAGACCTGGGGCCTGAGCCTTTTTCTGACAACTAGTAGCTTTGTGACCATGGGGCAAGTCCCTTGACCTCTCTGAACCTCAGTTTCCCCACCTACAAAATGGGGCTAATACAATAATATCTCTAGTTCTCACCTCACAAGATTATTGTGAGGACCAAATGAGATGTGTATAAAGGGCTTTGAAATATTACAGTGCTATGTAAACATCACCTATCTTTATCTTCAGACACAGAACACTCATATCTATATATGGACATACATATGCATATGCATATACATATATGTTTACATGCCTGTGTATATA
>CM053584.1:36809003-36869247 GCA_028627135.1 Pseudochirops cupreus
TAGATAGATAGATACATGGATGGATGGATGGATGGAATTCTGTGACTAACATAACTAGACTTGGAAATGAGAGGAAGAAGGTTTACCAGAAACTAAATGGGACAAGAAGGTGGCAGAATGACTGATACAGGAAAGAAGGAAGGAGAAAGGAAGTCACCCTACAATGTGAAAATAGAGGTTAAAAATATTGGAGGTGGGGAGGGCCAGAAAAATTCTATTTTTATATGATTTTAAAAGCACAAGGCCAGCTCCAGTCCCTCAGGAAGAAACATCTTAGGGTAAATGAGGGTGTACTACCAAAAAAAAGATATTTTCTGCACTTCAGGGGATGTTTACAGAAGAGACTAGTTAAAAGTCCAAGATAAATATATTAAAAATTAATTTACCGCTGATCCTTTCAACTAGAACTCTCCATTAATCAGCACTTTCACATTTTGCCAATATTAATAACTGTTTATTAAAAACCCACTATGTACAAAATACTGTATCATGACAACAGCAATGTCATGGTGATGTCACCAACATGCTGCTTATTCTAATGCTGGATACCAGGCACTATTCTAGATATTTTGGATATATTTATAAGTATGGATATATTTGGCCTTCACATCAGACTCTGCATAAGGAAAACTAGCTTTGTGGGACCTTCCAAATGAGTCTACTGTCTGGGCTGGCTTACTTACCCCTCCCTGCTCTGTACCCAGAAACAGCGTGTGACCAACTTCTGTTCTAGAAAGGCTGCCCTGGAAGAGAGAGCTCCCTTTCCTCACACTCACTGCCCATCAGTGCAACACCGCCCCTCCCCCAGGCTACCCCGAGGAAGACTTTAGCGAGAGAAAATTAGATTATTGTTCACAGTTTTAAGGGCAAAAAACCCACCATTGAAACATGGTGATATTTAGAATAATCTCAGGATTGAAGCTATTTCATTGTTTTCTTGTTTTCTGAAAGCTGATCGTCATGTATAGGTAAGAACCAAATGTCTTCACGTGTGTAAGACACTTTGCAAGCCTTAAAACACTATGTAAATGCCAGCTACTACTACCACTACTACTACTACTACTACTACTACTACTACTACTATTACTACCACTACTACTATTACTGCTACTACTACTACTACTACCACTACTACTATTACTGCTACTACTACTACTACCACTACTATTACTACTACCACTACTACTACTACTACCACTACTACTATTACTACTACTACTACTATTATTTAAAACATCTGCCTAGTTAGCAGAATATTTCATTCACTGTCCATTCTGGATGACAGAGTTTACTGCACATTTAGCCCAATTCTCTAGTCCTCCTTTCAGCAGCGAGGTAAGTGAGGACGGGCTAGCACATAGATGCTTGATCTAGCCTATCTTCACAAAGACTTTGGAAAGAAGTGTGTTTCCCCAGGAAGAAGCGTAATCCAGGATTAGGACAAAACAGGAGAGAAATATGGAGATTAGCAAATACATTCATATACATATGAATCTGTCATACAGATTCATACATATCTGTCAGCAGATAAACTTACCAGGTCCAGAATACTTTTCCCAGGGATGGGATGTTACAATTACCCAGGGGCTAAAAGAATGAAATTTAGGGTGGCTGTTTTCCATATAACCGAGTGATAACTCATTCTTCTTCTTGGACCTGGGGTCAGGAAGATCTAAGTTCAAATCTAGCTTCAAATACTAGCTATGTGACCCTGGGCAAGTCACTTAACTGTCTGCCTCAGTTACCTCATCTGTAAAAGGGGGATATTAATAGCACCTACCTCCCAAGGGTGTTATGAGGATATAATGAGATTGCATTCGTATAGCACTTTGTAATCTTAATTATATAAATTCTAGCTATTGTTGTTCTTGTTACTAACTGGACTTGGGGGAAAGGATAGAGCTGTCAAGGAGAGGGTAGAAGAATCAACTAAATCAAATTTAAAAGAGCATTTTTACATCTCTTGAATGCATAATACCCTAGACTTGCCATATTAACCATTTTTAAACAATCACGATACCCAGAAAATTTCATTTGGCTCAAAATTTGCATTTGCTAATGTTACACATTACCTGTTGTCCTACTCATACTTCATAGGTTGCTATGGCCAAAGAATTCATCACCAATTGGTGGGCCACTTGGTTGTATGACTGAGAGTCTTGGAGTTCTACACTCTGCCAAGGATTAAAATTGGTATCATTTAGAGAGCAAAGGAGAGGCATATGGTAGGTGGGGTAGGGTGTAATACCTAACCAATATGGAGCCTCAAGGAAAATCTGGAGTAGAGAATAATGTCAGCAAAGAAATATATAATCAGAAAAGACAGAATGATCACTCCGCAAGAGAAAAGAATCATGAATGAACAGTTATGTTCTCTGCTGTTATCTTCTGAATGTTAGGAGAAAGAGAGGAAGTTTGCCAACACATTGAGTGAACCCCTTGTAGCAAACAGAGAAGAATATAGAAGAGTATTGCAGGACAGACAGCCATAGATCATCAGGAATCAACATTGCTTGAGGAATCAGCATTATATCGATGAGAGCACAATTGAATATTTTGAGTCCTCCCTTGCCTGGCGAGTCCAGCTCCTCCATTCCTAGAGAATTCAAACCATTTCCTACAGCAAACATGGATTTTTCTCTCACAAATGTAGATGTAGATTCATAGAAATGAATGAGAGAAGACACTGCATTTCTTAAAAGCTATATAATATCATAGTATGTTGGTGCTAGAAGAAACCCTGAAGATTTTCCACTTTGATTCTTTAATCCCAGAGATCAAGAAATGGACCCAAAGTAGTTAAGGGACTTGCCCTAAAGTCACACCCCGAGGGGCAGAGCTAGAACTTCGGGTATTTGTGACTCCTATCTATTACTTCATTTATTTTAGGTTTGCCTTGAGTTCTTTCTTCTAGTCCCTTGACATGTAGGTTTGGATTTTTTTTTTATGACTATTCTAAAAGTTCTTCTTTGAAACAAGAACAAATAGTTTCCTGCATATTGAATCTTTCTTTAAAAATTACACCATTCTCCCCAAGGAGAAACAGGAAGTCCTAGGGACATCAACCCTAATGGAGAAAGCACAACCTGCATGTGATAAATGAGTCTCATGAAAGGATTGGTTTACTTTTCCGTAAAAAAGAAAGGAAAGACTCAGAGGCATCATTTCAAATAACTGATGACATTTTGTGTAGTCTTAAATCTGAGGAGCAAAAGGGTAAAAAGAGAGGAAAGGAAGTAGAAGAGCTTTGGTATAAACAGCCCTCAAGAGAAGTATCCCCACAGGAGGGGCTACAGATGTAAGCTGGTGTAGCAGCTGGGAATGCAGTCATACTCCAGCTGTTTTGTCTCTGGAAGTCTCTGCTGTCCCCTGCTGGTGGCTTCCCACAGGAGAATCACAGGCACCTCAGGCAAAGGGGAAAACCCTGCAGACTACAGACATGGGTCACTGTCAGAGAAAGAAGAAAGTGTGTGTGTGTGTGTGTGTGTGTGTGTGTGTGTGTGTGTGCATGTTTTAAGCTGATGTCATTTTCCAGAGACCACCTCACAAAATTTGACATCTGATTCTTTCTCTATTCAGTTTATTTTTTTTCTGTAGCTTCTGGACATTTGATATACTGAACCCAAAACTGATTCCTTCTTGTTGCCATAGGACTCTTGCCTTCCAGTCTTAATGAACATACTCATTGGATTTTCTTTCTCATTTTTGGCTTCTAATACCATCTATAGTGTTGGCAAACTTCCTCAAACTTCTTGACTTTATTTTCAGTCAATAAAATGGGTCTGTAACAAAAGCAAAATGATCTCTCTTTGGACTCCTAAGTCAAGTAAAAGATGCTGTCAGAACTATTTTATATTTATTTCTTATGTCATTCTTTTAACACCTACATTTGACCCTACCTACCATGTCCCCAAGCTAGCATCATACACCTTTCCCCTTTTTCATAGATGAACTCCCAGGAGAAAAGTTACCCACACTTGTTGCCTAATCCAGCTTCTGACCCTGTCATTCAGCTGAAACATCTTTGTCTGAAACCCTGCTGCCTAACTGAGCCTTAGGTTCTGTCCTGGCCTCTTTTCTTGTCTCTGTATTCTCCCTCCTTCCCTCCCTCTCTTCCTCCCTCCCTCTCTCTCTCTCTTTCTCTCTCTCCCTCTCCCTCTCCCTCTCCTTCTCTCTCTCTGTCTCTGTCTCTCCCCATCTCTCTCTCTTTGTCTGTCTCTGTCTGTCTGTGTCTCTGTCTCTCCCTATCTCTCTCTGTCTCCGTATGTATCTCTGTGTGTGTCTCTCTCTGTCTCCTTCTGTGTGTCTCTGTCTCTCCCTATCTCTCTCTGTCTCTGTGTGTGTGTCTGTCTTGGTCCGCCTTTCTGTCTCTTTCTGTCTCTGTTTCTTCGTCTTTCTCCATCTGTCTCCCTTTCCCTCCCTCCTTCTCTCCCTCTTTTCCACCCCCTTTTATATTTATATAAATCACTGTAACTACAATGCTTTCCATGTGAGGCAAGTAAAAAAAAAGCATGGATTAAGTAGTTCCTATGTACCAGGTAGTGTGCTAAATAATATATAAGGTAGTGTATAAAGAACACTATCCTCATATCACAGATAAGAAAGGTGTGCAGCGTAGTTGATAGAGAGCCTGTATTAGAGTCAGAAATCCAAGTCCTGTGTGAGCCTGGGCACAATCACCCACTGCCCCAAGCAACTCATTAAGCCTATAAATGGTCCCTTCCATTAGAGCATGAACTGAGGGCAGAGACTGTCTTTTACCTCTTTGTGCATGCCTAGCACTTAGCACAGTACCTGGCTATTTATTAATTATTAATAAATGTTTATTGGCTACTGACTGAAACTGTCATAGGGTGTCAATGGAAAGAATCCCTAATACCAGGAGGTACCTACATTTATGGAATCACAAGTCCAGGGTTGTTGTTTTTAATTGCAAATAAAGAAATGGAAGTCCAGATAAGGTCCTTGATTTTCAAATAATAAAATGATGTGTTCAGTGATAATAACAGCTCATGTCAGCAACAGGATTTAAATCCCAATCTCCTGGATCCAATATAATATAGTACCCTGCCCATATTCATAACAGTGATTTCTATCAGATGGTAAAGTTAACATGATAGAGTTATTAAAACTAAATCTATACCAATCATTGAAGCTGATTTTCAGTATTCACCAACATTTTCTTCTCAGAAGGATAAAGCATAATGTGCCCAAAATACTTTAATTATATTTCATTGATTTTGGGGCTTTGAGAATGAGGTGAAATCTGGGCAGAAGTGTCCCCAAGGTTTTCAGAAAATCTAAATGCATCATGAATGAGTCGTTTCTACACAGTCATAAAGATTCTACCCTCTTTTTCTATAATTGTTTATCTATTTTCAGTTATGTCTGATTGTCTTAGTATGTTGGTGCTAGAAGAGACCTTGAAGATTTTCCACTTTAATTCTTTAATCCCAGACTCCTTTTGGGGTCTTCTTGGCAAAGGTACTAGAGTGGTTTGCCATTTCCTTCTCCAGGTCATTTTTACAGATCAAGAAACTGAGACAAACAGGGTGAAGTGACTTGCCCAGGGAAACACAACTATTAAGTCCCTGGAGCTGGATTTGAACTCAGGTCTTCCCAACTCCAGGCCAAGCACTCTATACACTGTACCACCCAGCTACCCTACAAGCAGGCAACATAATATTGTTGAAAAGGCACTGGCTAGGGTATTAGGAGATCTAAATTCTAATTAGTCTTAGCTCTACCAGTCACTATGTGACTTTGGACACATGGACGCTATGTGACCTTGGTCATCTAAATTCCCTGGGCCTCAATTTTCTCATCCATGAAATTAAGGAGTTGACCTAGGGCCAGGCTTAATGAACTACAATCCATGAACCAAACCTGCCCCACCACGTTTCTGTATAGTCCCACAACAAAGAATGGTTATTGCATTTTTAAAAACAGCCTTTAAAATATAAATTTAAATACAAAATTGCATTTTAAATGTAAAAACCATTCTTTGGTCAAAGGGTCATATAAGAATAAGTAGTGGGAGGGATTTGGCCAACGGATCATATTTTGCTAACTCCTCAACTAAAGGACCTTTTATGAAGTGTGCAGGAACTATTTAAAAGACTAGTAAAAATATATCTGTCCACAAACCAAAATAGTTCTTCCACTTCTTCCTATGTGTAGACCTGACTCAAGAAGAAAATCATGAGTGGAGAATGTAATGTAGCTTGGCACCCTAGATAACTGGTAGTTTGTGAGCATGGGAGATTCATTAGAGACAGGAAAGGGGGAAAGAAAGAAGCAGAGTAGCATCTACAGGGTCTAAAAGATTTATCCACATGGTATTATTACTAGAATATTAGAATAATATTAGATATTAGAATTCCCCCAAAAGGAAGCACCCTGTACCAGGGTAGATCAGCTTCTTCTCCACATTTTATCGTCTTAAGAGAGTTGCCTAGGACGCTAAGATTAAAATGACTTGCCAGGCATTACATAACCAATACTTGTCAGGGGAAGGACTTGAACCTAGGTTTTCCAGGTTCTGAGATGTGTTCTCTAGGTGCTAAGCTGTGCTACCTTTCTTCACACCCAATTCTAAAAGCAAAAATGAACAAGTACCATTCAGCGATATCTCTGACCTTTGAATGAGTCATCTGATTTGTAGATAATATATAGTATTATATAATACTATATAGTAGATACTATATTATTATTATTATATATTTTGATCTGATTTCAGAGAAATGTAATGTGGTAACTGTCAACCTTAGCAGTTGCAACCAAATATATAATTTTCTTCATCATTACACTTATTAAGCATGTTTATCTATTCAACAAGTTTTTAAACAAGTTTTTTAAAAGACTAAAATTGCTACCATTCCAGGACATAGAATGATTCTAATATTGGGGGGGGAGGCAGATTTCAGTTGGCCACCCAGTCACAAAAGGGGCACTATTGCCTATTTTGGGGAATATTCCAGCAACTGTAGGTGAGACACGATTACTTCCACAATAAATTCATAGGCTCAGGGAGATAGAACCTATGATTCGAGATATCTCTCTTTTTCTGTGAACCCTGTACATCTCACCAAAGTACCACTTGTTACAACTAAAAAATTGTACATAGTTATGGGAACCAATAATCTTTTCTTCCTTTTCCTAATTAGTAGCATGCTTTAATAATTAGTTTCTTTTTAAATTTTTTATTTATTTTATTTCTAGTTTATGGAATAAAACATGCATTTCCATAACATAATATAATTTTTTAAAAAGATGATTGCACATGGAACTACAAATCCATTATATTCAACTTGTCATTCTTTTTAAATATATAATGGCTATGTATTTTTTTCCTTTTTTTCTTCCCTCCCCCGCACCCTAGAGATGGCTACCCTTAGACATAAACATCTCTGCATCTGTAAAATCATTCTATACATACTTCTATTTATGAGTTCTTTCTTTGGAGGCAAATAACATCTTCCTTCCCATGTCCTTTGTACTTAATTTGGGTATTTATAAGAGACAGGATGACTTTGTCACTCAAAGCTATTCTTAAACCAACGTTGCTGTTACTATATATGCTGTCGTCTTGGCTCTGTCCATTCACTCTTCATTATTTCATGCAAGTCTACCCAGGTTTTTCCAAGATCATCGAGCTCGTCATTTCTTATAGCACAGTAGTATTCTATCACAATCATACACCACAGCTTATTCAGCGATTCCTTAATTTCTGAAATAAACTAGTAATTGCAACCAGTGATGTTGTTAACCTCCCAAAGTCAGTATGGAGAAAAGGAAGAATGGATACCAATGAGTGTGTGATACTGATTACCTCACATCTGAATGGAGGAAAGTAGACAGCATAGGGAGATTGCTGGGTATAGCCACGGGTCCTAGAAGATATTCTGAATTCTAAATCACTATCATCACCAGTTTCTGTATCCTAATCTCTTTAATATTAGTTCATTCATTTATTCGTACTTCACCAAATATGTATTAAATGCCTACTATGTACAAGGAAGGCATTGGCCAAAGATCCAAAGATAATAAATGCAGTCTCTGCTCTCATGCAAAAATAACTATAATACAATTGTAGAAAAATGTTGAGAACCTAAGAGAGGTGCAAAGTACTCTGAGAGATCAAAGGAAGGGAAAAAACTTCTTCTGGGTGGGAGAATCAGATATTTGAAGGCAATTCTTCCACCAGCTTAGTAACTATGATTAATGCTAAATATGCAAATAGAAGAAGATGGGGGGAGATTAGTCTGATCTTTTTAAGCTGATAGGTTCTTGGGTCCCTCAGTCTTAGAGGACTTGGGCCTGCTTTTATGGAACCAGAGGACAAGAAGAAAAAATTACATGTTCACTAAAATCCAAACGTTTTTAAGGGTAAACACTTGGAGGTAGCTGAGAGTAGAAGGGGGACATTGAGAGATAAGAGAGATTGGAAATAAAAGAGATCAGAGAAGGAAAGGAAGGAGCAGAAAAGATTATCTGAAACAATTACTAACAGTGTTTTCTCTACAAATTTGCTTTTATTTTTTCAGGGCTTACAAGGAGCCCCTGGAAGCACAGGGGACAAGGGACCTCCTGGAGAACCAGTAAGTTTATCTGCAAAGTTTCCTAATAATGGACAGTCTTTAAATTTCATGTACCATGAGCCCCACTCTGCTGTGGCTGAATATAACTAAAAGTAGCCTTTATCATTGATGGTATAGGCCAATTATATTATGTAAATGTTTTATTCTGAATACAGATTTTAGTGCTTTTCTTATTGTTTTTACTGCAGCCAAGTTTCATACTGTTATCCTGAGACTACTTATGGTGGATATATAGTGTTGAAACAAAGAAAAGTCTGTTGTATTAAATCTCAAAAATTCTTGCTTTGAATAGTTTGCTGTTATCATTACACAGACACACAGACAGACAGACACTTTTACTTAGCCAAATCTATAACAAAAGACCACACAGTGAAGTCATACCCCACTAATGATGGACCCAAAGGTGCAAACGTGACAAGAATTCAATTATGTCAACACAAAGAATGACATCATGATTTCATATATGTGAGAGAGTTTCCATGGAAAAACTGATTGTGAAAGGGAAAGACCTTGTCAAGCCCACTCTCCTGCATTTGGTTCTTTATTGCCCATGAAATCATTCTTCTGGTGAGTCATGTCACATATAATTGACCATAATGTACTTCTAAGGTTTGTGATACCATATGATCTTATCCATCAGTTGACACAAAGGTTTATAGGTGGCCTTTGTATAATTCATTCAGTAAGTGACAGTATGTGGAAAAATTCCAGCAGTTCAATAGCTATTCTTACTGAACTCTGAGGTTATTTCCTCCTATACCCATTTATTATACATGTTCCAATTGTACAAGCCCCACAAACAATGAATCTGGATTTAACTCTTTAAGTAAAATACTTGTTTCCTACTAAGTAGAAACTGTATAGACATATGCAAAGAACAAAATAAGGAACGTTATTCAATTTATCTCTCAATTTATTATGATTGGTTTTTCACCTTTTGGACCTCCAGTGCAATTCTATTTCCTTACAAGGGCCAATTCCAGTCATGTTGGTCTATATCTTGCCACTGGCTCCCCAGAACAGTGGTTCTCAACCTTCCTAATGCCACGATCCTTTAATACGGTTCCTCATGTTGTGGTGACCCCCAACCATAAAATTATTTTTGTTGCTACTTCATAACTGTAATTTTGCTACTGTTATGAATCATAATGTAAATATCTGATATGCAGGATGTATTTAAATAGAACATAACCCACAGGTTGAGAACCACTGCCCCAGAAGAAAGTGAGGCTGGTGATATTGCACAGCCTTCCTCACTTAAATCCAATTCACTTGCATGTCATGGCATCACCTCCCTGATGTCATGGATCTCTTTGAGAATGAAAGACAAACAACAACATTTCCTCACCAATTCTATTTGAGTCAAAATAACAGCTTTCTCACGATAATCTGAGAAATTTACTTCCACTTAACAAAGATTTCTTAAGCACCCAACTTGTTCAAGGCATTGAAGATACAGGGACAATATTGACCCAGTCCCTGTCTTCAAGAAGCTTATATTCTTCTGAGGAGCCATGTGCACAGATAAATATAATAGAATAGAATAGAATAGAATAGAATAGAAAATGAAGGGAGAAAAAGAGAAGTCCAGAAAAAAGTGGTCTGGGCAAGTACGAGGAGAGAGGGGAACTTTTCATCTAGAGGAAGAGCAATCATCAGTATAAATTTCCCCATCTACAAAATTAGGTTAAAGCAGGCAATCTAAGATTCCTGTCAGCTCTGACTTTGAGTGTCTGTACCAAGGCTGGAATTGTGTGCTATCGGCAACACCACTGGCTTTTATATAGCTCTTTAAGGTTTACAAAGTGCTTTGTACATATTATCTCATTGTGTTCCCAAAACAACCATGGCAGGTAGGTGCTATTATTTTTGTTCCTCTTTTCACATTTGAGGAAGCTAAAACCAGTGGAGGTTAATTGACTTGTCCAGGGTCGCACAGCTAATAAACATCTGAGGCTGCATTTGAAGTCAAATCTTCCTGATCCGAAGCCCAATCCTCTATCTACTATGTTCCACTCCAGGGGTGGGGAACCTATGGCCTTGAGGCCACAGGTCCTCCATTCCTGCACTAGATTATTAAAATAGTCTTAGTTTAATTTCTGTTTAAAATTAAATTGAATTAAATTTTTTTATTAAAACATTAAATTCAACTTAGTTGTTTTTTTTAAATATGCCGTTGGAGCTATGGAAACTCAAAAGACATGTTCTGATTCTTTGAACAAGGAAATATTTGTTACTTTACAAAGTTCAAAATTTTCAAATGGCCCAACAGTATCACATAACACAAAGCCTGTGTAAGAGCCTGGCAATCCAAAAGTGAGCACTCAAGTTATAAAGTCAGGTGCCTGGTAAGCAAAACATTGTTTGGCAAATAACAGACATGGGATCACACATTTGGGTTTCTAGTCCTAATCATGGAAACTTGGAAAGCATTGCCAAACTGGAAGAGAGCTTGAGCTTTCTGAGAAGTACATGAAGAGATGTTTAGCTATGGATGCATACTTATATTAAAAGTCAAGGGTCATTCAGAATCTGCAGCAGAAACCTGAGTTACTTTTTCCAGATAAGAGTCCAAATTGGCATCACCATAAGCATCCAGGCGTATCCTTGACTTGGGTACTGGTCCTGTGTAAATGTCAGGAAAGTACTTGTAGCAGGATCGTCCTTATACCTACAACTTCCCTGAAAAGGTGTGTACAAGCATGTTTCTAGAATGGTTTTCGCCAAAGAAGCTGGGGAAATTCCCATGAGGCAACATTTCCTGGGGCAACAGGCTACTGTTACAGGTTCTCCCACTCCAGCAAAGCACAAAGATAAGTAGCCCTAAAGATCCCTGGGGAAGTGCCTAGCATACTGTGGTTTCTAAATATGGGTTGATTCATCTATAAAAATTCCATAAAGATGCTTGAGCACATAGCTCCCCTCACATCAACAAATAGATCCATTGATGTGGGCAATTTTAATGTCACTACAGTAAACTAATTATTCACTGTCCATTCACTTCAAAGAATACTGCTTAGTAATACAGTCTTCCTTTGCCAAAAACAGCCCCAGTATGCATTTCATTTCACCTTAGAGTGATTATACAATGTAAAGATTATTAAACCCATAAAATGAGCACAGAAAAATTATTCAACTTGATTCTATGCCGGACTGTTCACCAAACAGAATACAATCAGTTGAACATAACATTTTTTTTCCTCTAGAAGACCATGTTTGGATCTTTCTAAAATTCATGCTAATAGCATATTAACCATTAGTGAAAAGGAATAGGTCTTTGGATCTATTAGCCTTCCAATAACTTAACAGTGGTTGTGAGAGAATTTACTGTCTCATTGGTCTTAAAAAGATACTATGAAAGACTAAGGGTTATGATAATGGCTGATATCTATATAAAACTTTAAGGTTTGTAAAGTGCTATTAACACATTACTTCATTTGATCCCCCAAACAACTCTGTGTATAATTACTGTGGTACATGTAATATTATCCCCATTTTACAGATAGAGAAACTGTGGCCCAGGTAGGTTAAAGGTCAGAAGTGGGATTTGATCCCCAATCTTCCTGACTTCTAGCACTTTTCCAATGCATAGGATAACATTACTCATTAATGCCATGGTTTAGCATATGCTATGTGCCATATATAATATGCTGTATTTATTTAAACTAATTTAAATTCTCACAGTCAAGACTTTTACATTTTTTTTTAAATGTAGGGGGCACGAGGACAACAAGGTGGTGCTGGTCCTGTTGGAGAAATGGGTCCTGAGGTAAGTTTCATTTATTTTTTTAATTATGAAAAAAATAAATATATTGGACATGTGACATACAACCTATAATTCAGACACTGGATATTTTTAAAATAATAATCATTTTTAAAATGTTTCATTTTATATAAGGGGAGAATTTAAATTTATAAATCTCCACACACACACCCCCAAAATAAGGACAACTTCATTCAATGATGCTAATTTTCTACTTCTAAATACACGAGAGGGATTGTAGTGTGATGGATAGAGACTGGGACTAAGAGTCAGAGAACTAGCATTTACGTCCATCCTTTGCTCCATACTGGCTGTGTGATCCTAGGCATATCACATCATCTCTCAGTGGCCCCAGACCGCTCTTTAAGACTACAAATTATACAACAACAGCCAATGTGCAGAGTGGGTTTCCTCTGCAGGGAGCTCCTGGCACCAGTGATGTCACAGGTTTGGACCCCAGAAGCTCCTCTTATGACAAGTAATGGAACAGAAAGTAAACAGTGCTCTCACTTCACAGATCGAGAATGGATTTCACTCAATGCCTCCCTTCCATGTTTTATATCTCCTTTAAAAGAGACATGATAGGGGTGGCTAGGTGGTGCAGTGAATAGAGCACCTGAGTTCAAATGTGACCTCAGATACTTAACACAAAATAGCTGTGTGACCTTGGGCAAGTCACTTAACCCCAGTTGCCCTACCTTCCCCCCTCCAAAAAAAAAGAGACATAATGGGACAAGTTGAAAAATAAGCCAGGTTGATGATAAAAAAAAAAACCAACAAAAAACAGCCATACTTGTTCCAAGACTAGGGAAGAATAGGAAGGGAATAAGCATTTCTATAACACCTATTGTGTGCCAAGGATTGTGCACTAAACACTTTTATAAATAGCATATGGTCTCTGTGACAACTCTGTGAAGCTACATTTTACAGATATGGAAACTGAGGCAAACAGGTTAAATGACTTGCCCAGAGCCATACAGCTAGAGTCAGAGGCTGGATTAGAATCCAGATCTTCCTGATTTCAGGTTTAGGTCTCTAACCACTTTGCCACCAGCTGCCTCTACAAAGTAGACAGTACAAAGTCAAATCTCTTTACTGTGATTTTTATATTTTTTTTCCTTGAAAACAATAAATTGCCAAAAGGTCTGCTTTGGGAGATTAATTGGAGAAGACCCTGAGTGCAACGTTGGTCAGATCCCCATCAAGCCAGGGAGTCTTTGAGTGTGGCCCAGTGTTAGACTTTAGGGATGTCTGCTATTTTTAGACTCCTATGGATCAATGCAGAGAGGCTTATTCCAAAGTTAGCCACAGATCAATGAATATTTTGACTTCAGTAACTCTTGAAAGCTATTCTCTGAGATGGAGAAGAGATGGGATCTATAGTGACTTCTGGAGTTCCCCTTGAAAGTGCAGAGCCTTACATTTGTCTATTTAAGGATAAGTATAAATGCTTATACTAGACAAAAAGAAGCTTCCTGATTCTCTAAAGGAATTCTTTAGCAAAAGGACATGAAATTTTTATGGACTTTAACCAAAAGTCATGAATTTGTCCACAGAATGTGCCATTCTAGCAGTGCCTAAAGATTTCTTTGGGGATGTATGCTCAATCAGAGCCTCCTCAGAGAGAAGTATCTCTGCCCTGCCTCTGAAGGCACTCTGCCTTTCATACTTCTCTCCTGAATTATTCATAGAAGCAAAAGTTATACATGATTATTCTTGAATCTTTTAGCTCATAGGCACCATCTTCTCTTAGTCAGTGGATTATTGTGGTTATAGGAGAGAAGCTAACATTTATTTTATAAATAAAATGTCAAAATGTCCTCTTTTAGGGACCTCCAGGCATCGAGGGAGAGCCTGGTCTGCAAGGAGAGCCAGGTGCAAAGGTAAGTTTCATCCATCAAGGATTTCTTCCATCCATTGAGTTCCAAAGAATTGTCATGTCTGGCTAATAGTTAACCAGAAATCTGAAGAAAAGGGGAGGGAGGAGGACAGCCAACAGAAGAAGCAAATCACTTCAGAATTCTACCCTCTCTCCTTTACGGCATGTAAATGTGTTTGTTTCAATAATTCAGTACTTTACCATTTTTATTCCATTTTTATTCAGGGAGACCCTGGGCCAGCAGGTGGTGTTGGAGCATCTGGAGAACCAGGATTAAGAGTAAGTGTCTAATAAAAATTCATTTGATGCACTAGGATGTCTATTCTAAAGATGCAAAAGTTATCAGCATTTCTATTTTGATCAAATAACATTATAAACCTCTCTGATTCATTGCAGAATAATGCTGGCCATATTCCAGAATTTCTAAAAGTATGCTGTACATTGCTAATGCTATCCAGCTATAATTTAGCTGTTTTTAGAGCTCTTGACATGTATTGAGAGTGCTATTGCCCAATTTATATAATCCCTGGGATTTTTCTTAATGCTTGAGGAAAAGGAGTGACTCACATATATCAACAAAATTACTTCTATTTATTCATCTGTAAAATTAGGGAGTTGGACTTGATGGTTACAAAGGTTCATTTCAGCTCTAAAATTCTATGATACTGTGATTCCATATTGTTGAGTTAAATTACTGATCGGTCCAATGACAAAATCATAGCAATATAAAATTGGTAAGAACAAAGAATGGTGCATTGGATGCACCACTTGACCTGGAGTCAGAAAGACCTAAATTCAAATCCAGCCCCAGATACTTTCTAGCAGTATAACCTTAGGCAAGTCACTTAATCTCTATCTGACTCAGATGCCTCAACTGTAAAATAGGGATAATAATAGCACTTATGTCTCAGAGTTTCTGAGTGGGTCCAAGTAGGTAATATTAGTAAAATGTTTAGCGCAGTGTCTGGCATGTGGTAGATGCTTAATGCTGTTTCCTTCCTTTCTTCTTCATCAGAGGCTTAATTTATTAACTAATACACCAGAAAACTTTAAACACTGCTAGAAATGGCACATCCGATGGACAATTTCATCATTTCATAGTATTTAGTTATACTATTTTAAAAGAAGTTCATTTTATCCTCTACTCCTTACCCAAAATATCTTCCATCCTCAACATTAAAACATCAGCGGAAATGGAAATCCGACTTGTTATTTCATTTTCAAGATCAGATAGGCTAAGTTTAGACTGACCTACTAAACTATTAATATTAATTTCCTATTAAAGATGTATCTCCTAGAACACTGCTTTCCAAAAAGCCACATTCCTTTTCTCACATGTGAGAACTATTCAATACAAAACAGATTCTTTTCAGGTCACTGTGAACCCAAGTTGTATTAATGTTATTATCCTCTTACAACAAAGCCTCCTATAGAGATCTGTCTGAAGAAGATTCTAGAGTTACTATTTTCAGACTACATAATAATACATAAGGTAGATATTTTTCCATTTTTGGCTTAGAATTTACAGGACCTGGGACAGGTACTATGAGATCATAGTAGGTACCCAATAAATACTTGTTGATTGATTTCCACTTTGCATTTTGAAGTTTCATCTTACCTGTTTATCAAGAAAATGATGTTAGAGCAGATTCAATCTAGTCTATTTTTTATGTTTGATTTCATTTCCCCTTTCCTTTCCTCTTCTCTTCCCCTTCCCTTTCTCTTCCTATCCCATTCTTTATTGTCATTTTTGTTAGCCCAGGAAGAAAATATCAATAAGTTTGAATTCACCTTTGACTGGCTTAGGAAAGAGGAGGAAAGATCCACCTATTTGGTGTATTTTTTACATAACTTGTGTCCAGGATAAACTGGGCTTAAAGTCCCTTTTCAGACCCTTCTGTGACTGTAGAAAAGTCACAAAAACCTCTCTGTGCCTCAGTTTCCTCATATGTAAAATGAAGGCCTGGATTTGATAGTCACTAAGCTGCCTTACAGCTCTAAGTTTCTAATACCATGATCCTATGATCTCTGTCTGCCTTATGATATACATTTCTGCAAGTTCCATAGAGACACCTCTGTTTTAAAGAGTCATTCTCGTTGGGTTTTTTGTAAATTTTCATCTGTAGTGTGGTTATTCAAGACATGGGCACAGAAACATTCAAAATATAACATATTAAACCAATTGATCATAATAATAGTAACAACAACAATAATAGCGTAGTACTTCCTATGTGTCCAGCACTCTACTAAACACTCCATAATTTTTGTCTCCTTGAAAATGACAGGAAAGTAAGTATAATTTCATGATGTGAGCCTGTGAACAGTTGTCCAAGGAGCAGGGTTGCAAAATGAACATTGTATGACCTTTATTTGACCAAAGTTTATTATCTTACTAGGATTTGACTGTATTTTGATTCATAGTATTCTGGCTTCTTGAATCAGCCATGGGAAGAAAATTAAGCAATTATTATCATCATGTCTGTTTGCTATGGAAATGAAGGAGCAATGGGGACAGAAAGCTTCATACTGCATTCTTTCCTCAACTATCTGGGACGTCCAGAGGCAATTTTTTTTTCAATTAAAATACCTTTCTTAGCAGTGTTAGTAAGGAACTTTTTCTAATGTTTCCATTTTTTCACACACAAATTAGGGTGAACCAGGAACTCCTGGAGAAGATGGTCTTCAAGGAAAAGATGGAGCAAAGGTGATAACCATATTTATGGTGTAGTAAAAACCTAAAACATTATTTCTATTTGTAATGTACCCTGAATGAAAGGATATGATATACAATAAATGATGTAATGCAGTGTAGCATAGTTTTTTCTCTTGCTCCCCCCCACTTTTATTTTTATGTTTCAGGGTCCCATTGGAGACACGGGACCTCCTGGAGAACCTGGGGAGCAAGGAGAGGCAGGTTTACCAGGAATTATAGGACCTTCAGGTGGACCAGGAATAATTGGCCCTCCAGTGAGTACAGTCTAACTTTCTTCTCCAAATACTCAATGAGCTTATGTTCCTCTTTAATGTCTAGCAAATAGGTGCAATTGATGAATCGAAACTCGGAAGAGAGGATATGGCACTGCTTTTAGACCTTTCTTAGCAACATAATTAATAATAACTATAAATCATCACGGCATTTCTTGTTGTTGTTCAGTCATTTCAGGGGTGTCCAACTCTTTGTGACCCCATTTGGGGTTTTCTTGGCAAAGATACTGGAGGGGTTTGCCATTTCCTGCTCTAGTTAATTTTACAGATGAGGAAACTGAGGCAAACAAGGTGACTTGCCCACGGTCACAAAGCTGGTAAGTGTCTGCAGCCACATTTGAAGGAAGATTTTCTTGACTCAAGACCCAGCATTCTATCTACTACCCCACCTATGGAAAATTATTACAATAGGAAATTCAGAACATGAGAAATTAAGGGAAAAATATCAGAAGACATATATGAAATGATAAAGACGCAAACAGAATAAGAAAAACCCACCCATCCTGAATCCACGTGCCTGCCATATAGCACATACCCTTCCATTTGTCCACAAGGGTATTTTTGAGAGATTTTGTAAAATTCTTTGCTGAAATCCTTGTTTTGCCAGACTAGGCTTTTACAATTTCTACCTCTATAGGTTCTTCTTTATTAACCAAAATCAGTCCCATTCCTTGTTCCACTTTCTAAAGAACGAAAATACTGCTAAGGCAAAGCAAATCGCTCTGCCTTTAACATAGAAAGACAGCAAATGTCAAGACAGCTGAAGTCCCCAAATGGCAACTATAACCTCTCTCTGTGCCAAGTTTGTTCTCTATTTACCAGTGTATTTCTTCTTTCTGTCTATGTTACTCAAAAAGCTATTCCCACACCCGTATTATATCTATTTCTTTCTCTATTGATCCTCACCTAAATATTCTCTACCATACCTCTCCCCTACCCCCAGCTTGTGGATTTCCTCATAGGAGTAAATTGGGTTAATATTCAATGTTATTCCATTACCTCTCTAATCTATACATTTGGAACATATGTATATGTGTGTGTGTATGTATGTATATGCATAAATATACATATATATATACCCCTCTTTTACTATATTTCTAGCAGTCATGTAATGCAAAAAATCATTATAATACGTATAGTTAAATCAATCTTAGTACATTAACATTTCTTGTTTCCTTTTTTAAATTAAGCTTTTTACATCTTTCACTAAAGCAGTGGTTCTCAACTTTCCTAATGCCATGATCCTTTAATATTCATATGTGGTCATATCTGCATGTGGGCAGACCCACCTGGAGACAGGTAGAGGAGCAGTGTCTCGGTTCCTAAGACCATTGGAAATATGTGTTTTCCGATGGTCTTGGGAGACCCCTGTGAAAGGGTCATTCAACCCCCAGAGGGGGTTGTGACCCACAGGTTGAGAACTGCTGCACTAAAGTTATATTACCACCTGAGTAGTAGCCTAGACCCTGAATAAGATAAGAAATATTCTGTGAATTTCAATTAAGCCATTAATACTGAGGCCAAGAATAATCAAGGGACTGGCTACTGGATTTTCCTGTGGGGTATAGATTAGAGACAAGATGGGGAAAAAGTCTCCTTACTTCTTTGCAGACTCACATGTTTTCCTATCCATGTATGAATGCTGCATTTCTTCATCTATAAAATGAGTGGGTTAGACGGGATTCCTTTGCCAGCACCTCCCAGCTCTGAAATGGTCTGAATGGTTTTATGAATCCAAACATCTGTCCATTGACCCAGACATGATCTGTTATACCTTCTTTTCCTCCTCCCACTTCTAATAGTGGGGATTCCCCAAGGTTCCTCTCTCATCCCCACCCACAGTTTCAACTATTCCTCCTACAGAGATGATTACTAAGTCTACATCTTCTGCTGACCTCTCACCTTTGCTCAAGTATCACCTCTCCTCTTGCCCACTAGACCTTTCCACTTATTCCCACATCAAGTTTTGCGTCTAAAGCAGCTCCATTGTTTTGTCCCCCCCTAAAAAATTTGTTTCCATGTTCTAACTCCTCAATCAACAAAACTAAACCTTGCTTTTTACCATTTTACTCCATCTTGTTCTTTGCCCCATTCCCCACAATAGACAAACAGTTGTCGATTTAATCAGTGCCTAAATTGAATAGTTCCAAGGACAAACAAGAAATTTTGCAATTGATGAGGAAAACTTCAAATATAAAGAAAAGGAAATTTGAATTACCCAAGAGTAGGTGGTGCAGTAGATAGAGTGGCTGGGTCTGGAGTCTAGAAGACGCCTCTTCCTGAGTTCAAATCCAGCCTCAGACACTAGCTGTGTGACCCTGGGCAAGCCGGTTGACCCTGTTTGCCTCAGTTGCCTCATCTATTAATGATCTGGAGAAGGAAGAGGAAACCACTCCAGTTTCTTTACCAAAAAAATCCCAAAAGGGATCACGAAGAATTGGACACGACTGAAAACAGCAACAACATTCTGTATCCACTGGAAACCACAGAAAGGAATGATATAATATGTTCTGAAAAGCAAAGGAGCTCAAGACACCACCCAAAATGATATTTCCTACAAACATGAGCCTAAAAATGAATGAAAAAAAAAGAAGACATTCAATAAAAAGAGACATTTGAAGCAGCAAGAATGAGCAAATTATTTAACTTGCAAACAACAAAAACATAAGAAAGGCAAATGAGTACAACTATCAAGGAAATTAGTAGTAACAACATAAATTGTCCCATCTCTACAGACTATTAGAAGAAAAAAAAACTAGAAAAAGAAATATACCGACAGGGTTCAAAAAAGAAACAACAACCATTAAGAGATTTCTTTCTAAAAGCACACAAAGGATTCAAGATGAAAGTAGAACTTAAAGAAAGAGGAGAAATAATGGCGGAAGAGCAGATCTGAAATGACATGGACTACACCCACCCTGCAGGTGAATCTTGTATTTTGGGGGATTGAATTGCACTATGGGAAGATGCATAAAAGAGAAGAAAAGTGCAAGATATCTTAGAGGTGAATTAATGATGTGCCCTAATCAAGTCTACCATCAACAACAAAGGATAGCCCCAGTTTCTTTAATCTCTCAGCAAGAAGAGGAAGTATAGGGGAATGCATGAGGTGACAAAGAGGAAGGATTGAAACAGAGAAAATAAATAAGGACATCTTGACCCATTGAGATCTGGACTCTTCCATGGGTGGAGAGATATGGTCTATGTTGGGAAATTAGGACTTTTCAAGGGAGTACTAGCTCCTATTGGGAGTTGGTACAACAGAGACTACTTCCTCCAAGAGAATTTTGTGCCTCTGTGGATAACATCTTTCCTCTGAAGGAAAATTGGAGCTCCTAGAGGAAACCAACACCCAAAAGAGTAAGAGGGGAGCCAGAGAGGAGATTGTATGGTAATGAGGGGGAAAACAGGGAGGGCAAGAAGTAGCATTGGGCCTCATAGTTTAGAATGCTGGAGTATTTCTACTGTGGGTCTATGTCTTCCTGGTAAAATAGCACTTATAAGAATGATGCTTAATATTAAAAAAGAGGTAAATGGATAAGATCGTTAAGGTAATAACAGGTATTGGTTAGATGAGAGAACTCAAGTTTGATACTTTAAAAGCTTTAGTTTTAAGTATATAGATTATGAATCAAAGAATAAAATTTTAGAATAGACAAGAAAAAAGAATTTATGAAGAATACAAGGTTAAGATATCCTTCTTAAGGAAAAAAAGGAGTATGAAAAGACAAAAAACTAACAAAAGTATTTTAAAGGGTGAAGAGAAGAGGGGATTTTGAATTAGCCACTTAAATGAGAAGGAAAAAAAGAAGGGGAAAGTTAGATCACTACATAAAATTAAGAAAGAAAAAGAAACCAGTAAGTTAAGTGAAACTCCCAAATGAGGAAAAGGATTAACAAATAGGAAGAAGAAAGGTTGAGGGTGGAGGAAAGAAAACCTGTTGATATAGAATTGACTTAGAGTAGACTAAGCAAAATCATGTATAGGGACAAAGTACTGACTTAAAAGAAAAAAACAAACAAAATATTCTAATTCAAAAATTTTAAAAATTATTACTAGAGATGTGAATGGAGGAAAATATAAACCTAAGTCATCATTTAAATTGTAAATGTATTCAGTAACCTAATAAAGTGAGAGTGAGGGTCTACATGAGAATAAAAACCCCATAATCTATGCCTCACAAGAGGCATATTTAAAAGTCAAAAACACACATTCAATAAAAAATGAGAGGTTCTGACAGATTTATTATGCATCAGGTAACTCCAAAAAGCAGAACTTGCAACATGGGTTTTGGAGGTATTCAAGCAGAGACACTTGTTTGGTTCATTGTAATGAGAGTTCTTTGGGGACATGGATTGATTGATCTAGATGGCTGCTGAATGCCCTTACAATTCTAAACTCTGTGATTCCATGATAATATGATATCTTTTGGGTGTGAAAAGTGAGAGAGTCAAAAATGATTATAAGATTGCCGGTTTGTATGACTAGGAGATAGTAGTATCCTTAACAAAAATAGTAAAGTTAGAAAAAGGTCAGATTTTTGGGGGAAAGACAGTAAGTTCTACTTTGTAAGGGTTGAGTTGGAGACATTAATCAGATGTAAATGTCCAGTATCCATGTTGGAAATGTTCAGTAGGCAGTTAGTATTGCATAACTGGTTTTTAGGACAAAAACCAGGGATAGAAATAGATGCCTAGAAGTCATCTACATAGAAATGGAAGCTGATGAATTCACCAAGAGAAAAGGTATGTAAAAAGAAAAGGTACATATAGGGAAAAGAAGTTAGCACAAGACAGAGCTGTGGAGTACATTCTTATATGGGGAGCATGGAAGACAACCCAGCAAAGGACATTGAGAAAGAGTACCCAGATAAGTAAGCAAAGAACCAAGAGGAATATGTCACAAATACGTGAAGAAAAGAGACTATCAGACTCTTTCTAGTTACCTCACATGGCTATGAGAAAATGGGGGGATGAATAGTCTCAACCATCCATTCATTCACTCAGCAAAGGTGTCAAACGTTTCAGAAAGCTCAAGAAAGGTGAAGACTTTCTTCAAAGCCAAGTAAGCTTCATGGATCCACAGGAGAAGCATCGCCACAGTAAGACATAATCTGTGTGGCAGAGTAGATGTTTCTTCAAAGAATCCCTGTGTCTGAGGAACACTTAATCGTTCAATGGGAATCCCCAAACATGAGTAGGCCCTGCTTTGCCTTTGGCATGAGGCCCTATACTGTACCTTTTTTTTTCCCCATATGAACTCATTCCCCCTCTGGGCATTCACCCTCCTCAGTACTAGCATCTGAGATCTTTGTGAAGATAGAGTTCCAGCTTCTTGCATAGCATAATATGACAAATTCTCTCACTGTAAAAATATCTTCCCTTTGGTTTTATTTGGCTCAATCCCCACAAAAGTCACCTTTAAAGTTTTATTGTTTCTTTTTTCTCAAAGGAATAGCATACTGTTGCCATCAACAGTGGTGAGAATCTATCAGACTCTTTCTAGTCACCGCACATGGCTATGAGAAAATGGGGGGATGAATAGTCTCAAACATTCCTTCATTCACTCAGCAAATACTGATTAAGCACCAACTGTATATAAAGCACTGTGCTCATTGCTGGGAAAGAGACAAAATTTACACAAGACTCTATCTTCGTCCTCATAATACACCATGTAGGAAGTTCAAATGTGGTATTTGGAAAACAGGCATAGAAAAAGCAGCATAAGGAAACAATCTCTAAAAATGTGGAAGAACAGGGAATCTCAGTAGAAGAAAGGGAGAGGCTGAAGACAAAATTTTCCCATTTCACAATTTTACTTGAGTCTGGCCGGGCTTATCTTAATGTCTTTTGGCAGGGGGAAGGGGACAGAGCAATCATGTGTTTCTTTCATTCTTCTGATTGCCAGTCTCGTTGGAACTTTATATGCCCTTAGGCTCATAAACCCAATAAAAATACCATGACATGTTTTCAAAAGAGTTTTCATAAGCCAAGGAATTGTTGCTTAATCAGGCCTTCTGAAGTTGGAATTGTTTTCATCCATTGAGATCTTCCTTAGTTAGGCATTATAATAAAGAATACACAATTCGATTCAATTCAAAGCCTTGATGAAACACCTACTATGTGAAAAGCACTCTCCTGAGCACTAGGGATAAAATTATACAGTCCCTATCCACAAAGAGCTTACATTCTAATGGGGTAAGCAGAGGTTGAATATGATATAGACACAAAATAGATAGATGATAGATACATAGATACATAGATACATTGATAGACAGATGATAGATAGACAGACAGACAGACAGATAGATAGATAGATAGATAGATAGATATTTGATATATGCACAAGATAGGAAAGATCCAGGTAAAATGCTCAAGGAAAATTTGAAGAGGGAACAAGATATGGAGGAATCAGAGAAGGTTTTCTGAAGGAGGCGATGCCTAAGCCGAGCCTTGAAGGAAATGCAGAATTCTAAAAGTTAGTGTTGAGAAATGAGCATATCTCACACTTGGAGGCAGTAGAGGAATGTAGTGCATAGTAAGGAAAACTTGGATTCAGATCCCACCTCTGACACTACTTTATGAGCATGGACATAGTTCTTAACCTCCATGAGCTTCAGTTTCCTCATCTATAAAATGGGAACATTAAGACTTTTAGTATCTGCCTTGAAGGATTACTGTTGGGAAGATCATATGATATAATTTAAATCATTTAGCAAACTTTAAAATACTAAAGAGAAAATGTCAAGGCACAGGGGTTCAGGTCCAATTTAGCCAGAACATGGATTTCACACATGGAAATGATGTGAAATAAGGCTGAAAAAATAGGTTGGAGTCAGTTTATGGAGAGTCATAAATGCCAAGCTAAATCTGTATTTTGGCCTAAAGAGAAAATAGGGAGCCCCAGAAGGTTTTTAAGCAGGGGTGTTACTGTACTGTTAGAGTTGTGCTTTGCTAACTGTTTGAAAGACAATATGGAGAGGAAAGAGTGTGGAGGAATTGATGCTTTCTAGGCTGCCACAATAATCCAGGCAAGAAGTGAACAAAGTAGACACAGTATAAATAAAGATAATGAGTACAAGAAATGTGGGGGAAGAATAAACAAGATCTGACAACTGGTTGGATTCAGGGGAAGAGTGCTGTGGGTAAAGAAGAGGGAGATGATACCACTCATTTGTTTGGGTTTGAATTTTTGGTTTTTTGTTGTTTTTTTTTTTTTTTTTTTTTCAGTTTATGGAGCAAACTTTAGAGCCTTTTAAACGCTAGTGTATGTTATTCTTCTTTTCTCTTTTTCTTTCTTTCCTTTTTAAATTTATTTTTCGTTACATTTTAAGTTCTAAACTTAATCACCCCACCCCGCATTAGACAAGGCCACCATTTGACTTGTCTTAAGGATTAAAATGTAGCTTTGAGTCTGAACAACACTTTAAGAATGACATCAATGTGAGATTTCTCCAGTTTGTCCCAAGTTCCAGAGTCATACTTCCTCTTAAAATTAGTAAGAATAGTGCAGCCTGCTACCCCAGCACCTACCTGATTTCTGTTTGATTTCTCCATTTAAAATGTACAACAACATTTGGAATGTGTGACATTGAACCAGTTACAACAAAAAAGAAACTTGAATGCCCCACTGGAGAAACATCTTCCTGACTTAATGTCATCTATGCCTAAGGAATTTATTGCAATGGTAGCTAGGACCTAAGAATGTGTAGACAAGTTGAGTCCAAAGTTAAAGAGTCAAAAAGTTAATATGTCTTCTGGGCAGCCAGGTGCCACAGTGGATAGTGTGCTAGGTCTGGATGCAGGAAGATATCTTCCTGAATTCAAATCTGACCTCAGACACTTACTAGCTGCGTGACCCTGGGCAAGTCACTTAACCCTGTTTGCCTCAGTTCCACATCTGTAAAATGAGCTAGAGAAGGAAATGACAAACACTCCAGTATTTTTGCCAAGAAAACCCTACGTGGGGTCATGAAGAGTCAGACCCAACTGAAAAACAATTAAACAAAGTTGGAAGGGACCTTGTAGAGATCATCTAGTAAAGTTTCTATATTTTCCAGATAAGGAAACCGAAGCCCAGAGCTGCACAAGGCTATACAACCAGTTAATGGCAAAATCAGTGTTGAGTCCCATTGGGGCTCTCCTTCTTTTTAGTTCTATTAAATCATCTTTAAAGTGAAGCTTTGAAATCAAGGGGACTGATATTCCAAACGATGGAAGCAGCCTCTGTTTCTTTATCATCTGGGGACATTTTGTCGTTACCTGCTAATTCAAGATTCTTGCCCTTTGAAAATCTTAAAAACAAGAATGAGAGTCTTGAACTGAGAGGAAGTGGCAGATTGGGAAGCGGTCAAAAGTTGGTTGAGATTGCTCCAAGCTGAAGTATATTCATCCAGAGATCATTTGCTTTGTTTAGCCCTTGCTCAATTTTAATCATGGAGGAGGCACAGCATAGTGGATAGAAAGCTGGATGCCAAGATGAGCTGGGTTCAAGTCATACCTTTGACACATACTGGCTGTGTGATCTTGGGAAAGTCACTTGATTTCTCATCCCCTGAGGCAACTCAGCAAACTATAAATTTCAGAGAAGGTGCTGACGTGAATTGGTAGAGGGAGTTTCCTCCTCAGAGAATTCCCCATATCAATGAAGTCTTAGTTTTGGGTGGGTCCTACCCTAATAGAGCAACATGGGAATACAATCTGGAGTATATTTACAGGTAAGACTATGTCAGCTTTAGCAGCACCTTGAGGTTCCCAAAGAAAATTAAGAAAGTAATTAATTTGAATTTAAATATAGACTTTTTCAGGGCCTAGACCTTTGACTATCTTGCCATCAGGAAATTCTTTTTCAGGAAACTTTCACTGCCAAGCATTATTAGCAACTTCTGCAATTTGTTATCCTTAGAAAGTCATGTGGGGAACTGAAAAGTTACCTGATTTACTCAAAGTCATATGGTCAATGTGTATCAAGGCAAGACTGGAACCCAACTTTTCCTGCCTTCAGAAGCAGTCCAACAGGCACAGGACAGACCAGCTTTCTGTTTGGTACTCTACACTACCTCTTGGACCTAGAATAGACAGAAACATAAACATAGACATTAATCTATATCATTTAGCATTTTTGAAGGAAGGAAGAAAAAAAAACAAAAATTGGGGATTGGGGTCACAACTCCCAGGACACAAAGAATCCCTAATTTATTCTATACGAGGGCATTGCCAAGAATAATGATCAAAGCTGGCACTGAGATAGCTTTTTCAAGACTAGCAAAGCACATTACAAATATTGCCTCATTTGATCCTCCCAACTACTCTGTGAGGTATCCCCATTGAGTGATTTGCCTCAGGTCACAAAGCTAGTGAGGCCAGAACTGGATTTCAACTCAAGTCTTCCTAAATCTAGGTCCGACGCTCTATCCTCTGCACCACCTACCTACCACATTTGTGTTCCATCAATGCTCTATTTATTTAATATTTTTACTGTTATGGTTACTTCGATGGAACCATGATCTTCTTCCCCCATTGCCGATACCATCCATCCACACCTTCTCAATCTGTTCAGTTCCTCCCTAAATCCCACATTAGATGATATACCCAATATTCTAGCTGTCATCTTCTGGATCTTTTACTGTTTCTTGAATACTAGTGCAACACTCAGGCTGACCATCTGCTATCCGTCATTCTCACTACTTAACCAGTTTTGAAATATAAAAGTGTTCCTGTGGCTATTAATAAAACCTGTCCAATCCCCCAAATATCCCCAATTTTTGCTAGTATTTCAGCATGCTGTTTTAATCTGCAAGTATTCAAATGTCTCACTATGGGTAACACTAAATTTAAACAACCAACACCTTGGAACAAAGATTGCTTATGAATGACTCAAATAACGGACCAATCAATGAAATAAACAAACTAGCCCAGCTCTGTGAATAAAATTGAGCCAAGACTAAACAAAGCAGCACAGCAAATTATCTCTGAATTTATGTGCTTTAGCTCTGGCAGACTACCAAAGCCCTTCCCCACTCACCCCCTCTGTCTTTCTGTTTCTGTCTCTCTGTTTCACTGTGTTTCTAACACACATTTGGAATAGACAGATGGATGGTTAGATAGATAGATGATAGACAGACAGATAGATAGATAGACAGATAGACAGAGATAGAAAGACACACCTACATATGTATACACTTAGAAGAAAAATCTCTGCATAAAGGATTCAAGGGAGATGTATTTTGATGGCTATGAAAGAATTTAGAATTAGAAATTCTCAGAATTGCTAAAGCCTTTTAACCTTAAATTTTTAATAGGCACATTTCTGGCTTTTTCCTTTTTGCTTCAGATCTCCACTGAACTAGATACTCCATAGTTTCTGATGCCATTGGGGAAAAATGTAACCTTTCAACATTCTCACATATTTTTTGATTCATCCATCTAACTCTTATCACTCACTAGTTATGTGACCTTAAATGAAGAAATTGACTTCTTGGAGCCTTGGTTTTCTCATCTATACAATAAAGTTACTGATATTCTAACTTCCTATACCACTATAGGGTGTTCCAATCCTGGGCTATTTTGTAGTTCAAATATAACAAATAGCACTGTGTATCAAAAACTGCTATATAAATGAGTTATTATAAGGAGATGAGAGAGGAGGTATAGCATGGTAGAAAGAAGGCTAACCTGAGAGTCAAAAGATCTGGATTTGACTTTAAATCTTCTATTTCCTAGCTTTGTCACCTAATTCTTAGTTTTGTTTTTTGTTGTTTCTTTTTTTTTTTCATTTCTTAAATGAGCATAATAATACTGGTAAAGCAAAGCATGCCTTAGAGCAGCAGCACCAAACAAATAGAAAAAGGGGGCTCTCCACATAGAAGGATCCCTGTGGGCCACATTCTGACTTAGTTTTCAAATGTAATGTTATCTATGTTTTATTTTATTTTCATTCATTTTGTTAAATTATTTCCCACTTGCATTTTAATCTGGTTGGGTTGTTCTCAGAAGTGTTGTGGTCTCTGCAGGCTGGATGATTGACACCTCAATTTTCCAGAATGCTTGTGAGGACCAAAAGTCATGGATATAAATCACTTTGTAAGCTAAACATGCCATATAAATGAGTGATTATTCTTACTTGGAGGACCAATCAAGTCAAGCAGATTATAAATAATTGTTGAGTTCTTACAATTTCAAGCAGACCTTTCTTAAGTACTACATTCAAGGCACTGATCTAGATAGATGATAGATGGATAGATAGATAGACAGATAGACAGATAGACAGACAGACAGACAGACAGATAGATAGATAGATAGATAGATAGATAGATAGACAATAGATAGATGATAGATAGATATCTGTATCCCTGGCCTATTAAGAAATATTTTGTACTTATATATAGCATATAATATATACTTATATATGTACTTATATATAAATATATACTTGTATATATTTATATATAATATGTACTTCTCTATAAAGTATATAATATACATATATGTGTATGTGTATGATCTCCTAAACATCTTGGTGCACTTTTAAGCCACTAAATCTAAAAAACTGCACCAAGACATTTGGGACCCCCTGGATAAAACACCCATATTCATGGTCCTTGAGAATTTTATTTTAAGCAGGATTTAAAATCCTATCAAAAAGTTTGTCAGTGAAAAAAATTTTTTTTTAATTTTAAAAAGTTTGTCAGTGGAACAAAGGATAATTCTAAAGTTTGTACAATCATCCTTTTAAATTTTAAATTCAATTAGACCTCCAAGGGTAGAGAGTTTAATTAATTTGTCCCCTAAATTCAGGAGCCTAAGGAGGGTCTGTCTAGCCAAGCTCAGATGTTTAGGATGTGAGTCAGTTCCTCATATATCTGCTCATTCATTCAAAAACTATTTATTGAGCGCCTATTATGTACAAAGCACAGTAGTAAACCCTGACTTGTTTCTTTTCTAGACCTCTCTGGAGTTTGTCAGTCTTTGAATGACAAATGTGAATTTCCATCCTCATTTCTAAACAATGAAATGGATGGAGTAGAGAATGATTTCTTTTTTGCTATTTCTGAACTTTCAGCCTGGCTAACGTGTACTTTATTTACCCAAGCCGTGATTTATATGTTGACTTATCACTCCATAAATGTAGGCCTCCCTGAAGGTTTTGTCTTCTTTTCTTTCTGGGCACTCTCATTCTCAGTGATCTCATCCACTCATACATTTTGACTAACAAATCTATATGGTTAACTCCCACCTATATATCTCTAACTCTAATGTCTCTCCTAAGCTGCAGATCAGAGTTTCCAACTGTCAACTCTTCATCTCCTCATTCTCTTCTATCCTGAACTTGTAATTCTCCAATGGATTTGTGATCTCATCATTGCAATGACTTCCTTCTAGTGATAAAAATCAAAAAACCTCATCCATATCTGTTCATTCTCTGCAATTTTTGTCCATGTCCTACCAAAAATTTGACATGGAGGACCCAGTTAAAATTGCTAGGAACATTCTTCACTTTCTCTTGTTACTGTAAAAAAACCAACGAACGTACAAGCTCAGTTTCCCTCACCAGATGAACAACCAGCATTTTTTATTTAACTTTATAATAATGTCCTTTATAATACTTCTCTCACAATCACAGAATTTAAGAAATGAAAGGGATTTCTCTTTCCCCTTCCACTCAGCTGAAACTACTCTTTCCACAATTGCCAATGATCTCTTAATTGCTGAATCTGATGCCCCTTCTCAGTCTTCATCCTTCCAAATCTCTCTGTAGTATTTGACACTACAAACCATTCCATTCTCCTAAATACTCTCTCCTTCCTTCTCTTTCTTGACAGTGTTTTCCCCTTTTTCTCCCGTCTAAGTCTCTTTTTCTGAATTATAATATAGGTCTCACTCCCTGAGGTTCCCTCTTAAAGCATCTTCTTTTAATTCTTTGTAACTTCTCTCACTTGGTAATCTCATTAATTCCCTTGGGGCCAGTTATTGTTTCTATGTAAATAACTCTCAGATTTACTTATCTAACCTCTTCTCTCTTGAGCTCTAGACCTACATTATCAGTTCCCTATTGGACATTTCTAACTAGATGTCATATAAGCATCCCAAACATAATTCATTATTTTTACCCAAAAACCTTTCCTTCTTCCTAATGCCTCTATTTCTGTCAAGGATACCACCATCTTTCTTGTTACTAAAGTTTTCAATCTCAGCTTTGTCCTTGACTCTTCCATTTTCCTCATGTCTCTTATCCAGTCAGTTGCCAAGTCTTATTGTTCCTACCTCCATAATATCTCTCATCTGTCCTCCTTCTAATTTGGACCCCTGTCACCTCTTGTCTGAAGCTAGGTGGTTTAGCAGAGAGAGCGCTGGACCTGGATTCACTCAGTATTTTGACCCCTTCCTGCCAAATGCTAGTTACATAAAAGACCATCACAAATAGTGACTAGCAAGTAAATCCATTTACCTGAACAAATAAAAAAACAGATTTAGGAAGAATCATATTGATTAGAATATAGCAAAAAATATATATGGTGGTCAAGCTCTACCACTGAAAATGAGATTAGTTCTGCTCAAACCAAGGGAGAAAGTTGCTGATTTCACCTAAGAGGAATTTCCCCAAAATCTCCAGGGATGTAAAATGGAACTCAGAGACATGTCAAGTCAGCATCCTCTATGTGTCTGTAGCTTCCAAAGTCTTTCTCTAGTTCCCTATGTATTAAAAGTTGAATTTAGAGTGAATCTAGGACCACAAGTATTATTTCTCAGGGAAGAAAAAAAAAATTCTCTCCACCAGTTAAGAGAAACACATGCAGAATGCCTGCTCATTGGCTGGAAACCCTTCTTCTGCACCTCTGGGGTCCCTGACCTCTTTTAAGACTCTACTCAAAGGCAGTATTCTACATGAGGCCTTTCCTGATCCCCTTCCTTTCTAATGTTGCCCTGTATATTGTGATTAATTTGTCTGCCCTATTAGGATGTAAACCAGCGGTTCTCAACCTGTGGGCTGCGACCACTTTGGGGATCGAATGATCCTTTCACAGGGGTTGCCTAAGACCATGGGAAAACACTTATTTCCAATGGTCTTAGAAACCGAGACACCGCTCCTCTATCGTCTCCAGGCTGGTCCGCCCACATGCAGATACGCCCACATATGAGTATTAAAGCGTTGGGCATTAGGAAGGTTGAGAACCACTGCTTTAGTGGAAGATTTAAAAAGTTTAATTTAAAAAAGGGGAACTAGAAATGTTAATGTACTAAGATTGATTTAGCTATATGTATTATAATGATTTTTTGCATTACATGACTGTGCTAGAAATATAGTAAAAGAGGGGTATATATACATATATATGTATACATATACATATATACATGCACACACACATATATCATATATATATATAATATATATATACATACATTCCAAATGTATAGATTAGAGAAGTAATAGAATAACATTGAATATTAACCCAATTTACACTGGGTTAGGCATTAGGAAGGTTGAGAACCACTGACATGGTAAACTTTTTAAAGTCAGGGACTCTTTGTTTTCCTTTGTGTCCCATGTACTTACCACATAGCACCTGACACATAGGGAGCCATGTAATAAATGCTTGTTGATTGATTGATCTAATTAGCATTAGTTCAATTCAACAGCCATTTATTAAGTGCCTACTACTACAAGACCATTTACTAAGGATTAAGGTTACAAAAACACAAATGAAACTACCTGCCTTCCAAAAGTTTACATTCTATTGGGAAGATCCAGTCTGTACAAAGATAAATATAGTCCAAGGAAAACAAGGAAGGGGAGAGTGCACTAACAACTGGGGAAATGCAGCCAAAGCTTCATCAAAGACTTGAAGCTTGAGCTCAAGCTGCCCCTTGAAGGCAGATAAGGATTCTGAGAGGTAGAGATAAGAAAGGAAGATTTCTCAGGCATTGGGAACACCTTGTGTGAATGCAGTAGGAGATGAGAGATGGAACTGATAGTCCAGTTTAGTTGAAATGTAGAGTTCCTGAAAATCAACAAGACAGAAAAGTAAGTATAAGCCAGATTGTGGGGATCTTTAAACGCCAGGCCAAGGCATTTATATTGTATCCTATAAGCAAATCAGGAGTCATGAAGTGATTTTGAGTGGGAGAAGAATATTCAAAAGGCAGTTAGGTGGTTCAGTGAATAGAACTGGGCCTGAAATAAGGAAGACCTGAGTGCAAATCTGGCCTAAGATTCTAGCTGTGTGACCCAGGACAAATCACTTAATCTCTATTTGCCTTAATCCACTGAAGGTGGACATGACAAGTCACTCCAATATCTCTGCCAAGAAAAACCTACGACTAGTATTTGGTAGGCTGTGGTCCATGTGACCACAAAAAGTCAGACGCAACTGAACAAATGCCGTTCAGATCTGTACTTTAAGTCCCAATACCACAGGGAGACTTAAATCCAAGTGAAAATTAATCAATCAGTTCCCCTACCTGTAAATGACTATAGAAAAGAATTCGAATGTGTAATGAGATGTTTAAGGTATTTGATGGCAAAGACCAGGAATAATAGTTCTTTGGTAACCTGAGCACATAGTAGGTACTCAGTGAAGACGTGGAATTAAATTGGATTGCCCTCAATTGAATTAAATTATAATCTCACTAGTTAAAATGTGTGTCCTAAAACAAAATTTATTTTCTCCTCAAGCTTAGGATAGTATCATTACTTTTATCTGGATCATTTTTTCATCTGCTACTTTCAGTCCTCCCTTCATTATGCTATCCGTTTAAAATGTTCTTGTAATTTGTGCAAGGATTATATTGTTGAAAAGTTTCCAATTTTCATTGAAATGTGAACATTTCACAGGGATTTTCTAATATAATAAGTAATGCAAAAACTTCACATAGCCTTTTTCTTAATGCTCTGTTTCTTCTTCCCTCATAAATAACCAGGGGCCAGAAGGAGCTATTGGAAATCCAGGTCAAAGGGGTCGCCCAGGAAAAAAGGTAATATCTCACCTTCCTCCAAATCTTCTTTGTCTTCTTCCTATTTTGACAAGTCCAAAGTTCCACAAGATGGTGCCATTTTCTGTAGCTACACTACAAAGAAAGTTTTCTGACTCCTGGCCCGAGGACATTCATTAGTTAAGAACTGTCTCTAGAGCAAACGTTCATATGGAAAGTGCACACTTGGATAAACGAAGCCTTAATTTCAACTGGACTACACAGCCATTCTTTTTAAAACTTGTGGGTGATCCTGACCCTTTGCTCTGGCTCCTCATTGCTGACCTTCTTTTGAGACCTTTTGTGAACTCACAGATCCTGGGCAGCAAAACAAATGAGTGAAAATCAAGTCAAGTTGATTTTGCTACATGTTAATGATTCTAGGAAAGGACTTAGTGGGAGAATTGTATTGATTTAAATTATCTGTGGATTTCTATTCTCCGTTATTTCACTGGCCTCAAATTGCAAGGTTAAGGATTAACTGTGTTCTTTACCAAAATGTGCTGAAAGTCAAGTGTGCTTTCTATTGCAAACCCATGTGATGTTTTCCTGGTAAGAAAAGTGGATGTACTTGTTTAATTATTATAGTGTGCTGTAATGGAAAATTCATCTCAAAGTAGAATTGAGAGTTTTAGACTTTTGATTAATATGGAGAAATGTTTTTATAAATCTGTTACTGGACTATGTCCATCCCAGAAATGTATTATATTTAACTTTAGCTTATACCATATGTCCAGTTTTTAAAAGACTGAATTCTAGTACTTCTGCCAACATACATCTAGTCCATCTAGTCCAACATAATCTTTGTTGGAATGGAGAAATGAAATAAACCTCCATCGATGTTCTGGAACATGAAAATAATATCAGCCATGGGCTCTCTTTTCACCATCCATAACTATCGAGTCTAAAGTCAGCACAAAGAATTAGAAATCAAGTAGGATAACCTTGTTACTGGAGACTAAACTCCTGGGAAAAGATGATAAAACTTCATCAGTGTCCAAAGTGGATCGTGGATGCTGTACCTTTCCTTTCTTGGTATGGCCAAAGGTTAGATTTCCTGTGTCCGTTTCATTTTCAAAAAAATGAATAATAACATTTATATGTCTAAGAACAGACCCATTTTCAGGCCAGGTCAGTCAGTATTATGGAAAACAGAAGGTAGATTTCAAAGAGGTTTAAAATTACATGATACATGCTTTCAGAAAGTAGTCAGTAGAAGCCTTCATCACACCATTCTGTTTCATCTTACCCAATGAGCAGGAGAACACACAATTGGAGGTTCTTGGTCTTCTTTGCATTAAGCAGATTTCAATAACTTTGAAGAGTTCAACTTTCCCAAAGCCAAGATTTTCCTAAAGAAAAGGTTTAATTTGAAAATGAACAGTAGACATTACTGGCTTGTTTTACCAAAATGAGTTTTCATTGCACCCTTCAAAGAATTTTTTTAATGTAATACTAAATTAAAGCAAGGTTTCTATTTTGAGAATTCTTCTGGGGTCATTTAGGTATGTGGTCAAAAACATTACTTTTTTAAACTGTGAATTTTTTCTTTCTCTTTTTTCAATCCCTAATGACACAAACAGGGAGAAAAGGGACAACTGGGACCAGTAGGAGAAATTGGAAGCACAGGTGCTCCTGGCCAAATCGGGGAAATTGGTCCTAAAGGTGCCAGAGGAACCAGAGGTCCTGTGGTTAGTACTTGTTTATTTTCCAGGTCTATGTATCTATAACCACAAGTGGAAAAGAAAATGTGCGTCTGTCTCCCTCAAGCCTCATCCCTTGATGGACTTTACAGAGATGGCAGCCTTTCCACTGAAAATAATCCACCTCTATGGTACAGGGAGCATTGTGAACATTCCACAATACTTGCATGGTTTAGTGGTTTCTGGATATGAAGAGCTGATGAAAAAAGTCCCCCAACTAAAACAAGAAATAAATTATGAAGTAATGTCAAATATGAGCAGATTGTACTTCACAACCTAAGTAGGTACATTTACCTGCCTACCATTGAAAGCTTATTCTCTGGAATTAAGTATCTATAAAAAACTATGCTGTCGTAGATAAATTGCTATGAAAACAATGTTTAATTGATGTTAGGGTTTCCCAACATCTGTATTATCTATTTAATCATGTGATAAATCTTCCTAAGGATACAAGCTTATCACTCATATTTTTCACGAATCTCCTTTAGGATGACAAGAGGTATAGCACACTTCTTTCAAACCCATCACGATGAAAAGAATATTGCCAACACATTTGGGTGAACTCCAGAAATCACAGTGTGGTTGAGAAGGAAAAAAAAATCTCAATGAGATTGTACTAAGTCTTCTCTCTGTTTCAGAAACTTCCTAAAAAAGTATTTTAATGTGTTACTTAGTTCTTATTTAAATGGTATAAATGTTAGACTTTTCACTAAGATATTTGGAGAAGATTGCATAATGCAACGCTTCTTATGATGCTGAGAACTAAGAACTTTTAGCTCTATAAAGAGATTTCTAAAAAAAATTTCTCTGTCTTAGAATTCTTTGGAAAGATGTTGATAAGGTTTGAAAATGAACAGTTAAATCTAATGCTTATCATTAACAGAAGCCACTTCTACCTTCCCATAAGTTAAGAAAGAACTAATGTTATCAGATGTTTCTATTTATGTATCTCAGATGAGAACTTAATCCTAACTGAATTATTCTGTCTAATGCTCTGCTGGAGAAGTTTCAGGGAACCATAATGAAGTAAGGCAACCCAGGCTGGTAGAAAGAACCCCAGACCTTAGAAATCATCTAGCCACTATTCTCCTCCCTACCCCCTTCATACTACACCACCTCACTTCCACATAAAATAAAAGCCAAGACAGGTAAAGTGACTTGGGAGAAGTCACTAAGATCCAAAGTAGAGGGGCCAAGATTCAAACCCAGATCTTCCGGCTCCAAATCCTATAGTATATCATTATAGCACAATACTCACCATCAGAAGATTTGCTGAGTTTCATCTTAAATTTGGATTCCTTAATTCCATCTGATTACTCTTGATTTTCATTCATTTTATCTAAGTTACCAATGCCTCTTGGTATTCAGCCTGACTGGGGAGTAATGTGAGCAATTTTTAAAAACAAATATCATAGCACTTATACTTTTAAATAATCATCCTCTCCTTCAAAGGAATCTCTTAGTAAAGATATATGTGTACATATAAAAATATATATAATGTATGTAATATTTAGGTACACAAATATATGTGTGCCCATATATATCCATTTCAATATTTCAGTCTACCTTTACTCAAAATCATTTTGGAACTCTTCTGAGATTGCCTTCAAAGTCCGTATCTCATGCTTTGGACTGCCGGCAGTGATGGCATATGTTCATTCTTGGAGGCTGATTTTTACTTAGATCTAACCAAACATTACTTAGTGCCAAGTCTGTTGAATTCAAAGGCAGATTGAGTTCATTACTACTATTTTGGGTACAAAGGGGGAAAAAAAGAAGTATGATTATAAGGTCAAGAAGTTTGCACACTGGCTCTGAATACATTTTTACAAAAAGAAGTTCCAAAAGTCATTAGTCTTCTATGTGTATAGCTTCCCAAGGTGTCAAATAACCTGGAACAACATTCCTTTTTAAATATAATGATATTTTGTGCATTAGTCCTATTAATTTATAATTTACATATTATATAATTATAAATATTATGTATAATTATATATAAAAATAATAATATAATATATATAATTATGACAATACAGAGAATGTTAGAGTTGAAAGGGACCTTAAAGTTCATCTAAAGAGTCCGATCTCTTCTTTTTTTAAAAACGAGGAAATTGAGGCTTAGAAAGTCATTTAATGGGGCAGTAAGATGGCTCAGTGAATAGAACACAAGCCCTGGAGTCAGAAGGACCTGAGTTCAAATCTGGCATCAGACAATTAACACTTACTAGCCCCGTGACCTTGAGCAAGTCACTTAACCCCAATTACCCTGCCCTCCCCCCTCCAAAAAGCAAAAAAAAAAAAAAAAAAGTCATTTAGTTGCCCAGAGTCACATAGTTAGCAAACAATGGAGCCAAGGATGTAACCCAACTGTTCTGATCTCTTATTGAATACTCAATTGTCAACCCTAAAGGCAACTATGTGATACAATGGCATTAGGAAGACTTGAGTTCAAATTTTGCTCTAGACATTAGCTGTGTGACGATGGACAAATCACTTAACCTTTCTGAGTCTGTTTTCTCATATGTTAAGTGAATGCGTTGGACTTCATGGTTTCCAAGGTCTCTTAAAGATCTAAATCTATAATCCTGGGATATATGCTTTCTTTATATAAATTTACATTATAAAGCAATTTATTTAGCTCCTTCACGGTTTCCTTATAGGTCAGAAAGGGACATACTATATGCAAAGAGGAGTATATATTTTTACTCTTACCTTATTATACTTGTGGTTTTGCTTCATCTATAAAAATGCACTGCTAAATTTATGAGAAAGATAGCATCATTTTCCTTGTCTCACTTTCCTTCCTCTGCTGTCACTTATTTTGAAGAACCAAACATTTAGAATTACTTGGAAACCTCTAAGAACTTTAGCTCCATAAAGTGACTTTGGGAAAAAATCTTCTTTATCTTATGATTCTTTGGAAATGTCAATAATGTTTGAAATGAAACAGTTAAATCTAAAACTTCTCATACCTATCTGATTTTCCATGAATTAAGACAAACTTATTTTATAAAATGTTCTTACTTGTATGTCTCAGATCAGAATTGGATCCTAACTAACTAAATCTCAGTTGAATGCTCTGCTGGTGAAGTTTTAGGGCACCATCATGCAGGGAGACCATGACTAGAAGTCAAGATCCCTAGGTTCTAGTGTCTGGTCCCAAAATTGGCAAATTCCATTAACTTAGGCAAGTTAAGGTTCTTAATCTTAGTTTGCTCCTTTGTAAAATAGTGATGATTGTACGTGCCCCACCCACATCTCAGCAGAGCTGTGGAAAGGATCAGATAAGGCAATCGATATAAGAGTAGTTTGTTTAAAATTCCTTTAAAAAAATGCAAAATAGTGTTTTCCCAGTTGCCTGAACAATAATTCCAGTAGGAAAGTAGTCTATTAATGCATGCACAGGACTGGACTAGCACAGGACTTTGCACATAGTAGTTCCTTAGCAAGGACTGGTTACACTGAATTGAATTGGAATTGATGACCACAAAAAATCTCTTCCAATTTTGAGATTCAGTGATTTGTCTTTTCTTAAATTCAACCCCCATGAAGGAATGTCTACTCGCCCTTACACGAACAAAATTGATCAGAAATTCAGTCAGATACGTTAGTATTTGGATACACTCTGAGAAGGCTTGTTTTTCCTATCCTTAAATATAATTACAGATTCATGGGGGCAAAAATTGACAGTCTTTATATTCCAAATTTTGAACCTTTTGTTATATTAAATTTTCTTTTTTACTCTGAACTTAACAGTGATTAACAAAAATAAGCCTTCTAACACACAAAATAAAAAATTTCCGTTATATACAGTTTGTCTCTCAAATGTGCGAGTGAATATTTTAACAGGGCACTGTACAATGCATACTTATCTCCTGCACTTTTTTGTTTTCTTTACATTTCTAGAAATGTTTTGTTCATGCTCTTTTTTCACATATATCAGTAGCCACTATCCTACCACCACTCCAAAGAGAAGCCCTGTCTTGTAATAAATATGTTTAGTACAGAAATAGTCAATGTTACACACATGCCTACCCACCAACTTAGAACTAAAAAAAAAAAATCTCTAGGTTTTCCCTTGAGCACCATAGAAATCCCACAATTGACAGTATTTCGGCTAATATGATTAAGGATATTAATGCATATGCTAAGAAGAAAACCAAAAGTATAGTTTTTCACTTCTCCAGTACAGAAAAGTTTGAGCCAAAGTAGGAATAAATCATTATGTTTTGCTTTCACCATTCAAATTGTGTTGCAAACCACACACACACACACACACACACACACACACACACACACACACATATTTGTAAGGAACCATTAGAAGAATAACATTTAGAAAATTTATGGAGTTGGCTCTATTTACTATCATTGATTTTTCACTTTGTTTTATAGGGAAATTTAGGATTAATGGGACCCGAAGGGGAACCAGGAATTCCAGGATATGTGGTAAGGATTTCCATTATGAAACATGAGTCTATCTGTTTACATGTATGTTTGTGTTTGATAGATGGCATCCCTGAGGGAAACATTCATGTGAAATCCCCCTAGTAAACTCTAATGACATAATGAAACCCCATCACCCTGCACAGAAAATCCCTTCTCTATCGTGGAAGAATGTAAGGGCTGATGACATGAGCATGAAACTGAGTCAGACAGAGCACTTTGAAGCAAAATGCAGTATTTCCTATTCAGTGGTTTTCTTTATCTTAGGGTCATCAAGGTCAACCAGGACCTCCTGGGTTGCCAGGACCTAAAGGAGAAAAGGTAGGTTCACTGGATTTTTATCGCATCATTATCATTTAAATGCTTAAGGTTAAAGCATAGAATTTGTGGATCCACACCTCCCACAAAAAAAAAAATTAGAAACTTTCTCAAAAAAAATTAAAGAATAAATTGTATTCATAATGGGAAAGAACTGAAAATTTCAAAGGAAAATGACCTAGCCTATATCATACTCCCCACCTGCCATGTACACAGAGCCACTTCTCATATGACATGAGTTATGGTTCACATCCAGACTCTGGGTCCATTGGTGCTTCCCCTCTCTTTTCTTGTACCGAGATCATTGGAGTTTTAGAACTGTGTCAATCTTATCTCTACATCTGCTAGGGCTCTCTCCTCCTTGCTTTCATAATGCTAATATTAATCCTTGGAAATTAGTATCAGGAATCTGGGTTCAGCTACACAGGCAGGGATTGCCTTCCGCTACCTGAATCTACTCCTCACATATCCAAAATGGAATCAGTTAAAAGAGTTGCCACTCAGGGATGCCCCTCTTCATTCCCTAAATTCAGTCCACTATATTAAACACCCACTGTATGCTTAAAACAACTATTCTAACCTTCCTTTGTTCCCCCCGTTCAACTTCACTCACACAGTAACTATTTGACACTGTCACAGTGTGCTTTCAAATTAGGCGCCTTTAGGAGCCAGATCTCACTACAACCAAACCACAAATGATGACATAGTATGCAAGTTGGAAGGGTAGGGACATAGGAGGAGATAATTGGTGATTGAGGACTGCTCAAATAATGTAGAACAAAAATGAAGAATCTCCCCCACATAGGTGTGTGTTTTCCCCCAGGATTCTCAGCCTCAATAAAAAGCAACTTCCAAAAGTTTTAAATAAAACACTCATTGTTATGTTAAATCAGATATTATTATAAATCAATTTTTGAAAGGGCAATTATTATTTATTATAACCTAGAATTGGAAGGGATCTTAAAAGTTACCTAGTCTACCCTCATCAGTTTACAGATGAGAAAACAGTTACCATGGTTTGGGGGTGCCTGGAAGGCCACAGGGTATGAGTTACAAAGAGCAGGCTTAGAATCTAATTGGGACTCAAATCTCACCTCTGACACCTTCTGGCTTCATGACCCTAGACAAGTCACTTAACTTCTCATAGCTTTAAGCAACTTTCCAAGGTTTTAGAGTAGGCACCAACCTGTATTGGTAGAGGAAATGTTTTCCCAAAAATGAGATCACAGTTCCAAAATTCCCTAGCCCTATCCTATGTGTTCTAATTTGGAGAAAGAGGGACATATCCTAATCTTTTCTAGGTTCATTAATAACCCTTTCAAAGTCTATAAAATTAATTTATACAAATAAATACTCATTCAACAAACACCTGTTAAGGGTTTCTTGTGTAGACTACACTGTGCTAGGTGCTGAAGGAGCTATCAAGTTTAGACAAGGCTTTTGCACACTTGAACATTCAAGCCAGTAGAGATAAGACACAAATGCAAACACTTTACACCTTTACATGTGTAATGATTATTTATGACTAATTATGGTACGTACAAATTAAGAATTTCTAGTACCTTAGGAATAGCTACAACAGAAGTTGATGTCATGGGAAACCATGACTCTCAATATTACCATGTTGCTTTCTATGTAACTGACCCAGACTAGCCTTTTAAATACCAAACATATGTACATTGAGATTACAATTCAAAGTAGTATGTGCTTCTCTTTTTTGCAGAGATTTTTGCTTTAAAGACAAAACCAAGCCATATCACTCATGGGATTTAATATCCAAATAGTTAGACTTTCTTGAGGTTGGGGGCTCTTTTTTCAGAGTTGTGGAAGGTTTTCATTTTTCATGTCATCATTTTTTCATTTTAGGGTTATCCAGGAGAAGATAACAAAGTTCTAGGACCACCGGGGCCCCTAGGTGAACCAGTAGGTCTTTTTCTAAATACTGTTTTCATGTTTCAGAATAAAATAAGATTCACCACATTGACAGTATCTTTTGATCTTTTTAATCAATCTATTATATACAACTTACTATTCCTTTTCAATATATAATAAAGTTATCATGTAAATTTCTTTTTTCTTCCCTCCTCCCTTTTCTGTCATTAGACATAAATATTATTAGTTATTATTACTATTACGACTCATAATAAAGGCTCTTTGTGGTGGGCTTTTTATTCAAAGTATTAGCTAAAAGGATAAATTTGAAGGAAAGATATAGAGCAGTGGTTCTCAACCTGCAGATAACAACCCCTTTGGGGGTCCAACAACCCTTTCACAGGGGTCACAGGAGTCGCCTGAGACCATCGGAAAACACATATTTCCAATGGTCTTAGGAACCAAGATATCACTCCTCTATCTGTCTCCAGGTGGGTCCACCCACATGCAGATACACCCACATACAAGTATTAAAGGGAAGGTTGAGAACCACTGATATAGAGGGAAACATAGGCAATGTGAAAACAAAAGATACCAATTTAAATTTCTTTGGGGAAAAACGTCCACAAAAATGGATAATTATCTAACATGACAAAAACATTACAATGATATTCCACTGTAATGGAGGTTTTATAGAACTACTTTAATGGAGGTTATCAAGGAAAAAGTTTATCTTAGAAAAGTTATGAAAATTTTGAAAAATATTTCATATTTATCAAATTGAAAATTTTTTGAGAGTTCTCAGAAGTCTACCCTATAATTTCTTTATGGTTTTCTACTCATCTACAGACAAAACAGTGCTAGACCCCTTCTGACCACTAACTGGAATTGTAGGTTTACAGCTGAAAGGGACCTTAATGGTCGTCCAACCCAACCTTACCATTTTGCAGATTAGGAAACTGAGGCCCAGGGAAGACAAATGGGCTTTGCCTGGGTTCACACGAGTAGTAAGTCATCAAGACAGAATTCAAACCTTGGCCTCCTGATTCCAAAAACAATTCAGTTTCCACGATACCATGTTACTTCTCAAGAACCAAGACTCTGTGGAACTCTCTTCTGTATAATCTTCTTTGTAGGCAGTTTTAAAAGACTGATTGAATAACAGTAGCCCACATTTATATAGCTATTTCTGGCTTACTGCAATAACTTCCCAGCTCGTCTCCTTCCTTCAATCTCTCCGCACTCTATTCCATCCTCCACAAGGTCATCAAAGTGATTTTCCAAAAGCATAGATCTAACCATGACACCCCCTACTCTGTAAACTCCAGTGGTTCCCAATTACCTCTGGGATCAAATAGAAACTCCTCTATCTGGCAGTAAAAGCATTTCACAAACTCCCCTTCCTAGTTCTCCAATCTTCTGCCACATTACTCCCCTCCTCACACTCTACAGTTAACTCTATCAGCCTACTTACCATCCCCCAGACATGATTCCCTCTCTCCTCTCATTGTTCCTTCTTGCTGGTTGTTCCCCATTCCTGGAATGCCTTCCTTCCTCACTTCTATCTCTTGGAGTCCCTGGTTTTCTTTAAAACTCAAATCACATACCAGTTCTGCAGAAGTCATTTCCTACCTCTCCCACCTTCCCCAGTTGGTACAGTTGATACCAGCCCAGTTGGTACAGCTAATGGGTGTGATTGCTAGTGCTTTCCCATCCAAAGTTACCTTGTGTCTGCTTTGGATGTATCTTGTAGATGCCCATAGAGGTATGTGTTGTCTTCTTGGGCTAGACTATAAACTCCTTGAAAGCACTCAATACGGTGCCTGGTGCATAGTAAACACTTAAGGGTATACAGAGTATTTCTCTCACATTGGCCCCATGAGTTAAAGAATGGAAATATGACCTTCTCTTACAATTGTCATGATTCAAGATCTAGGTATATGAGGTTTAGTTAAAGGAATTAGGAACACTTAACCTGAAGGAGAAAAGACTTGGAAATGTCTTCATGTATTGGAAGCACTATCATCTGGAAGAGGGTTTAGACTTGTTCCATTTGAACTAAAGGGCAGAACTAGGAGCAATGGATGCAGCTTTCAAAAGCCAAATTGAGGTTCAATATCAGAACAAACTGCCTAATTCTGTTCAATTAAACAAATATTTCTTTAGTGCATACTAGCCTGGAAGGAACATAGTCCTCTAAGTAGTATGGTGCATAGAGTTTTGCACCTGAATTCAGGGGCACCTTGGTCAGATAGGGTGACAGAATCAGCAAAATTAGGCAACTGGCCGGATATGAATGGAGAGAATGGGAGACATGAGTAAGAGGGAAGAGTTAAGGAAGATTTCAAGAGTGGGAAAGTAAAAACAGAGAAATTGAGAAGAAAAGATAGGTTTGGGAAGAAATTAAAACAACTGTTTTGGACCTGTTGAATTTGAGATGCCAGTGTGATGCAGGTAGAGATGTCTAGCTAGTAATTTGGGACAGGAAAGACATTTAAATTTAGGAGACATTGACATAAAGATGGATAGATGGATAAAACATTTACTAAACACTGTGTGTCAGACACAATAATAAGTAATAGAGATTAAAATGTAAGCAAATTAGACAATCCTTACCCTCAAAGTGCTTAGATTCTGATGGAGGAAGACTACATTTAGGGATGCTGTAAAGCAGAGAACGGGAGAGGAAGGGTAGTTATGGGGGGCAATGCAGCAAGCAGAGAGAAGTGGAATCCATAGAGTTGAGGCAAGAGTGATGTGAAGCATGACTGAGGTCTCTCCCAGAATGGTGGTCCAAGAGAGGAAGTTAATGATGAAGAAAAGAGGGATTTGAGGGGGACATTTTCCAAGGTGGTAATTCAGTGAACAAGGAAGAGGTGAAATCCATAGACAATGAAGATGAAAGTGAGATGAAGCATGACTGGGATTCTTCCCAAAATGGTGGTAAGTGAATTTATGGAAGTTAATGAGATCATTAATTGAAATACTCCAGAGAGAAGAGTCTTCAGAAAATCCGCAGTTAAAGTTTTAAACTGGAAAACACATAACAAAGACGACCCAGTTGGGTTAATATATTTATAGTGGACTCAGTTGACGTGGTTCTTTAACAGCATTCAGCAGCACATCAGCAGGAGTGAGAAAGGTGAATGGTAGAGGTGACCCAGTGTTAGTTTGATAAGATGTGATGTGTGATAGGGAAAAACTCAAGAAATTTAAGGGTTGTGCATAATATACAGCCAAACTGGTCAATCACAGGGTCAGAGGTATTAAAGGGATCCAAATGAGGCCAAGGAAGGAATGGAGTAGGAAAACAGAGAAGAATGGAAGAGAGTCCCAGTGAGAAGAAATAATAAGCTTAGGAGGAGTGTGGCAGAAAAACAGAAAGAAGGGTAGGGGATTGTGATCAGAGAGAGAAGCTTCAGATTTCTGGATCATGCACATAGTAGTTATGAATGATGATGACATAAAAGTGATGACCATTCCAGGAGAATCAAGGCATAGATTATGAGATTTGAAGATGCTGATGAATTGGGAGTCCAGAATGTTAAGGGAACATAAAAAAAAAAAAAATATATATATATATATATATATGTATATACATATATACACACACACATATGTATATATGTATGCATGTATGTATGTATGTATGTATGTATGTATATCAAAGTCCCTGAGTGTAAGGTCAGAGGTTAGAGGGGAGAGGAAAAGATAATGAAATCCTTCAAATCCTTAAGAAAGGAAGGACTGGGATGGCAAGGTGGTGCAGTGAATAGAGCACTGGCCCTGGAGTCAGGAGGAGCTGAGTTCAAATCCAGCCTCAGACACTTAACACTTACTAGTCATGTGACCTTGAGCAAGTCACTTAACTCCAATTGCCCTCCAAAAATCAAAGAAAAGAAAAAAAGAAAGGAAGAGCAATAATTTTGGAGGAGAGTAACAAAGTGGAAGAGACTATTTCATAAGGGGGCAGATTTTCTTCATGAGAGATATTCAGGCAGATGTTGGATGGTCACTTGTCAGGTAGATTATAAAGGAGATTCCTGCTCCAGTATGGGTTTGACCATATGGTCTATAATCAAATCAGTCATTCCGTGAAAAAGAGCAAAGGATTTAGAGTTACAAGGGATCTTTAATTTCATCTAATCAAACCCCCTACTTTAATATGTAAGGAAACTGAGTCCAAGAAAGGTTAACAGGTCACATGGTAGTTACTAATAGAATCAAGATCCAAATCCAGGTGCTCTGAATTCAATACTTCCTTTCTATTATATATAAGAAACTGAAACATTTTTGGTTTGTCTATTAAATATATTCTGATTTCTCAAAAACTCTTATCTAAATAAAACTGTTTTTAAAAAGTAAATGGAGTAGAACCATTTAAAATGCTGCTTGTTATTACTTAAGTTTGAGTAGATCCAAAATCAAATTACGTCCCTAAAAATAGGATAATTCTCTATAATAATAACTTAATATAATAACTAGCCTTTAAGTCAGGTCGTAATCTTGATTCCCAACACCAGTGTTACCAAAAGGTCTGTTAAGGCATAGATGTAATTCCTGGCTCGAGAATATCCATGGTATCTGATGACTATCTTCATAGCTTAGTGAGTTTAGAAATGCCAACTTAGTTTCAAATATGAGTTGTGTGTTTTGACATCTGGTTTCAACTTGAGTATCAGTACACAATTGAAGTAGCCAATAAACACTAACATATTTAAACAGATATTTGAGTAAATTTTATAGCAAATTATGAGGACAGCTCATAATATTAAAGCTATATGTGCTCCCAAAGGAATGTTTGAAATATTTTTATAAGCACACTGTTTGCTTGGTTGGTTTCTGCCTGGAGGGTTGAGGATTGGTGTTTGTCTATAGAATTTCCCATAAATTTAAGAGTAAACAAATGCATTTCTGGGTAAGAATGTCAAAGAAAAATTAGCTGCAATATACCCTTTAAAGTCTCTTAATGAAGCCACAAGGAGCTAATAGATTTCATTATTTTAGTCATTTAACAAAATTCTGTTTGTTTCCTTTCTAATTACTGTGATGTCATTTATAAAACATATACATATGCTTCCAGGATCAGACAATTTACTCATCCGACAAGGCAGGCTGTTTAGCTGAGCCTCATTTCCTCGAGTTTTTTCCCAGGCCAGTCATTCCACAAGCCTGTTCTTCCTTTAACCTTTGTGTAAATTTGTTGCTTCCCACAGTTGGAAGAAGATCTTGGTCTCATTGAAATCCATTCTATTCCTATAGGTCCTTATTATTGAGTGGGATCAAACAAACTATCCAACATTTGGTTTATGTGTTTCTTCTTATTTTTGGCAAAAGAAAAAGCTCTACTAAGTATATCAAATGAATTCAAGAATACTTGAGTTCATCTGTAAAACTCATTCTGTATGTGTGTGGTCTCTATAGGGTCCAATAGGCAAACAAGGAGAAAGAGGAGAATCTGGAGCTGAAGGATATAAGGTAATAACATCAGGACAAATGTCTCCTTTCAAACTTTATAAAGATGTGACCTTGGCTTTACTTGGTTTAAAATTGCAAGTAATTTTCTCTTTTGTTAGGGATGTTTTGTACATTATCAGGTTCAAGTCTGTTTTACTTGATGTTACTTTTTGTTACAAAGATATGTATTGAGGAGTTGAGTTAAAAAAAAAACTAAGGCATTGACAGTTTGTGAGGATAAAATAACATCATGTTTGTAAAGTGCTTTACAAACCTTAAAAGTGCTATGTATCTGTTATTTCTCATTATTATTAAATGTAGCAGCTATGTGGGAAAGGATTAGATCTCAGAAAAGACCATCAGATTTGCCCATTTAAGAAATCAGTGGCATTTTAGACAAAGCAATTTCGGTTGAGTGATGAGGTTGAAAGCCAGACTGCAAGAAGTTGAGGCATAAGAGGAGAAGCAGTGTGGACGACTACCCCCAAAGATTTTGACTAATAAAAGAAGGAGAGGTATAGACTTTCAACTATTAACCATTTTTGTTCTATGCTTCCCAGTCCAAATAAAATATTCTTTGGCAGAGAAAACATAAAAGTAAAGAAGCCTTTCTTCTCTTCATTTCCTATCATTGTCATCCTCTTCTCCCTAGCAAAGAGTTGTCCTCACTCTTCTTTCTCCTACTCCCTGCACATCTAAAACATCCCTTTCTGTTGTCCTTAGCAGTCATTGCTAACCTCAGCTTATATTGTACTTCTTAAGAGCCCCTGTTACTTTTGCCTTTAACCACAGTTATTTTCCCAGTATACTCCTTCCCTCAATAGAACCTGGCCTTGAACCAAAGAAAACAGTTAAGCAAAACTGGCACTATGTCCACATCTGACAGCATATGCAAGATTCCACACCCAAAGTCTTCCATCTCCCTACCACGTGGAGAGAAGGATGTTTCATAATCTATCCTCTGGGATCAACCAATTGAATTAAACTGAATAAATGTTTATGCATTGAATTCTGAGATCAGTTCCTTTTTACTTGGGTCCATTTACACTATTTGGAGTCATGTATAGTCTTCTAATAGATCTGCTTTCTTGGCCCTGCACCCATTCATGCACATGTTTCTCTAATGCCTAGAAACCATTTCTTATGGAGTACTATATTCCATCATGTGCATATACCAAAATTTGTTCATCCATTCGTTATCCATTGGGCACCCATTTTGTTTCCCGTTTTTTGCTGCCATGGAAGTGCTGTTTTGATTATTTTTGTTGTGTTTGGAGACTTTCTGTCTTTGACCTCCCTGAAGCATATTTCTAGGAATAAGATTCCTAGATATATGAGGATGAATAGTGGATAAAATGTCTAGGCACTTTTCTCACTTATTTTCAAATTGTTTTTCAGATTTTTGAACTAATTTATACCTCCAATACATTTATAGTGTATTAGCATTACTATCTTACCATAGTTCCTCAAATATTGACTTTTCCCACCTTTTATCATTGTTGCCAACATTGATACTTTTCTTACAAGACCATGCTACACTTCTATATTTTTCCTGTTTCCCATTTTTGTTTCTTTCCTTATCTTTTCATGTGTACATGTCTTGTGTCCCTAAATAGTCATGTACATTTCAAGATAAGAACTGTCTCATTCTTCTTTTAATCTTCCACAGTGCTTAGGATCAAGCCTTGCTTAACTGAATATGTTATCAACAGAAGGAATTGATTCATTTGGCCTTTTTCTGATGGTAAAATTTCGATAACCATATTTGGAAGTGAAACTCAGGTTAGCCAAACTGGTCGAGAGATACAGATTATTGATATGTGGGTTTTCTTCAGACAGAAAAATATCAAAGCCTTATTATAATTTCTTTTCAGAAAAACAATGTTTTTACTCTATTCAAAATACAAATTTAAGGCAGTTGTAAATAACTAATTTCTGTTCTGTTAATAGCCATTTTGTGTGTATACTTTTTAGGGAGAATCTGTCAAGTATATTTTTTAAATGTCCATTTGTTTTACATGTCATTTCTATCGGCTGATATTATTTAATGCAAAAAGCCCCATGGGCTTCTTCTGAAGTTTTGAGTTTTTTTCCTATGTTACAAGATGCCAATTGCTTCTGGCATATTTTAGAGCCCATATGATTCAATCTCAGTCTTTTCTATGCATAACTTCCCAACATATCCAGTAGGAAATCCAGTTTTAGTAATATTCTTCTTTGTTGTCTGCCAGTTAAAATGCATGGTGTGGCCAAGGCAAAAACTAAATCAATCTATTGGCTGCCAAATGAAGAGTTTACTACCCTCATGTGAGATGAAAGGCTTCATTTCACCTATAACTGGCTAGCTAAAACCAGATCCCCATTACTTCCCAGACTCCAGACAGTCTGGCATTCTTCAGTAGGACCTACCAAGTGAAGAATGTTTCCACTGGGCTCACACTATGGCCTCTTCTTCCTTCCGCATTCCTCCTTCCATTTCTCTCCTGATGGGGTTTCAACATTGGCCGCTTCCATGCATTTCACAAACTTGTTTAATCAACAGATCCCTTCCTCTCTTCTTTCCTCCTTCCCTCCCCTTTGGTTCTGGAACCCATTTCATTCTGTTTACTGATGGCTCCACTTTAAGCAGTCAGCTAACCAAGGCCAGCCAATCTGCTGATTTTATTGTTCTGACATTTGAAAGTCACGAAGCATGCCCAGCCTCGCCTAGTCAAGTTTTAGAAAATACAACTTTGATTCACATGAGAAAAAACAAGCTTTGTTGACAATTGTGCTATCCCACTATAGCCTCCAGACCTTTGTGGGTAGTCTTCCAAGATGTTTAGTTTTCTCTTTGGACAGTATGTGTTAACTGATTTCCCCAAGATGAGCCTCACTATTATTATTACTATCAAACTTTTTAAAAAAAACTTCTAAATTTGTTTGTGATTTATGATCACAGTCAACTCACAATTAGCCATACTAACGGGTCGTATGAATGATTCAAAATGCAAATATTATTTATGTCTGCCTTTGAAAAACATTTGGGAGCTTTTTTATTATTGTTCTTTGTCTTTGTTAATCACGATAGGGGCAGTTAGGTGGTATAGCAGATACAGTGCCAGGACTAGAGTCAGGAAGACCTGAATTCGAATTTGACCTCAGACAGTTACTAACTGTGCAACCCTGGACAAGTCACTTAACTCTGTTTGCCTCAGTTTCCTTATCTGTAAAATGAGCTGGGGAAGGAAATGGCAAACCTCTCCAGTGTCTTTGCCAAGAAAACCCCGAAGGGGGTCATGAAGAGTCAGACACAACTAAAATGACTCTAATAACTATCCTCTAAGAAGAGTTAGTGTTCTCTTTTGGATATAAAGAAATGGAGACCGAGAGGGGTTGGATTTTGTTCATTAACTATGTACCTCACCATATCCGATATGTTATTTTCGTATAATATAAAGAAAATTACGTAGATTCAGCCCCTTCCATCTAGGAGTTTGCCGCCTATGACAGATAGACTGATCATTTAGGATATTCTGCCATGTAATTCTATAAGTATTTATTAAGTGCCTACCACATGCAAGGTATTGGGATAGATTCTGAGAGTCTTAGATTTAGAGCTAGAAGGGGTGCCAAGGTAACTGAGTTCAAGCCTGCCATTTTACTGATGGAGGGAGTGGGGGCCCAGAGGTAAGTGATTCACTCAGGATAACAGGCAAGATTCAAACACACTGACTCCAGGTCTATGCTCTGTCTTCTTCTTTACACTACACTACTTCACTACAAACAAAAGCAAACCGGTACTCTAGGAGATTGTCTCTTACTGGGGGGAGGGAGGTATAAATGCAATTATTAAACCAATAGAAGAATGCACAGTAAAGTATCTGTAGCTTTTAGTCAGTGTGATCCATATAAGAATATTTTAAGTAAGAGAGAAATGGGAGGGGAGAGGAGTGTCAAGGCTAAGTGTATAATTGAGATCAATACCCAGTAAAGCATCCATTCTATCCTAGGCACAGTGAGAAATATATCTTCTCTCATCAATCTAGAAAGGCTTTATGCATGTCACATAGCCAGGGTAATCACAGAACCATAATTAAAGCTCACAGGCTTGAGTTTCAACAGCTTTGAATGTTTCTCTGCTTCTCTCTAGTCAAAGTGTGATATCGTGACTTCAGAAACTCTTTTTGTTTGAATCCTTATATATTTTAAACATTTTTCCTTCTTCCTTCCATCAGAAGCATGTGTAGCTAAGCATCTTTAGTAAAACTATCCCCCATAAGCTTTTCACACTGAAATTTCCTTTCTTGCATTTTAGGCACTGAAGTGAGTACTTTATCACAGAGTTGGAATTTGGTGTGAGAAGCACATATTTCCTTCCCAGAAAGCAAAAAAATCAGGCCTTCTAATTAGAATATCCAAAACTTTTCCCTACGTACTCTGTTCATACTGCCCTTGGCCCAGAGAGAAGAAACAAATCCAGCAACTTTTTTCCCCTTAAAATCAATTGTCTTTTTGGACATGAGAAGTGGGAAGAAAGGATTCTGAGGTGGCAAGACGGTGGGAGAGGGTACTGGGGAGTGCCCATTTCTGAAATACTTGCTGTACAGATCTTACCTGATTTATTCCTCCTGGATGCCGGCTTCTTTCTGTTTACACATTTTAAAAAGGAAACGTGGCAACTTGGCATTCCTTCTTATGAGAAACAGGATGATGGCAGATTCCTGAATGTCGAAGTAATTTGTTATTTCTAAACATTGTGCACAGTAATTACTCCCATTCTTCAATGCAGCAAATTCACCATCCAAACATCTATGTCCTTGGCACGTCAGGTTGGAGGCCGTAGTACACCCCCACTGTGGGAATAGATTCAGTAAAATGGGTTCCTTCTCATATTCTTTATGTTTGGTAGAGACCATAGAGGTACGTGGAGGAAAAAAGAAGACAATATCTCCCATTCATCATAGCATTAGTCACTGTGCTCTCTAATATTTGACAATCATAACATTTGTGGTAATTTAACTGAATTTTGTAGCATCTCCCTATTAGCTTAAGTAACACCTGTCTGTTCTTCAATGCCTTAACTGCAGTATTTCTGTGATGTTTTCATCGTGAATACCTCATCCAATAATACATATTACAACCCTCTTTTTTTGCCTCAGTAGGAGTTTCACAAGTTGTTTTAGCCAAAAAATTCATTATCTGATATCTAAGTGTCTAGTAACAGGCTCTCAGATGATTCTCTTGTGACAACCCATCACCAGACCTACTTGGGAAACTGCCAGAATTTGTGCTTCCCTGAGCTAACCACAAGAAGCCTCAATTGAATGCTAAGATTCTAGTGAAGGAGCACTATTCATAAAATCATAATTTATAAATTGAAAGGAACCTTAGAGGTCACTGAGTTTAACCACACCATTCTCCAGCTGGGGAAACTGAGGTCCAGAAAAGTGATAATTGATTTGCAAAAATTCACATTTGGTTAGTGGTAGGATGAGAACCCCAACCTCCAACTTCCAGTACAGTGTTCTTTCCGTGACACTAACACTGCCCTCCTCCCAAATTCACTAAAATATTGTCATATTCTCTATTGCAAGGGTCATGTGGGTGTGCCAGGACCAAGAGGAGCCGTTGGACAACAAGGGGCTCCAGTAAGTTTTAACAACACTTGTTATTCTTTTGGCATTTTTTTAAAAGATGATTTTTAAGAACATCTTTTCATGTGTATTTTTTGTTTTGGTTCCTGACAAAGGGTGAACCAGGTGAAATGGGTGAACCAGGACCTAAAGGAGAGAGAGGATCTGAAGTAAGTGAAATCTATTTAAGGCGATTTCAAATTTGTCTTTTTTTCTTTTGTGTGGAAAGAGGTGAGAAGTGGACTTTAAGCAATAATTTACCATTCAAAAGTCATTGAAAATACATGAATTGTGTGTGAGTCATTAGGCCAAAGCAAAGTGATTTCTTTTCTACAATTTTATGCTGAAAACTAGACTTTCTTTAACCATATAGCCTATGATCCCTAGTCTATGGAGCAAACTGACTTTCTTAAAGCCGTTTCCAACTTATCTCTGCAAAACTGGAATGACATTTTCCTTAAGGGTTCAGACAAATGTACCAACAAAGCCAAAAGAACCAATCAGCATAGTGAAAAAACATTACCAATTATGTGGTATCCTTTAGATGGAGACAAAATAGTGGTTTGGTTGAATGTTTTATATTTCAATCAATTCTTGTAGAATACTGTGAACACCAGCTCCTAAGCAATATTGACCCAATTAGTTGAAAAGGTATTTTTAAAAAGATAAATACAATTATGAAGAAATAGGACAAGAGGGAGGCTGGGTGGCACAGTGAATAGAGCACCAGCCCTAGAGTCAGGAGGACCTGAGTTCAAATCTTGCCTCAGACACTCAACACTAACCATGTGACCTTGCGCAAGTCACTTAACCCCAACTGCCCTCCAAAAAAAAAAATCTATTAATTTTATTGGATCAAGTCTTTTTTCCCAATGAATTCAGTGATGTAGGTTAAAAAAATCTATTGCTTTTATTGGATCAAGTCTTTTTTCCCAATGAATTCAGTGGAAATAGTTGGTGCCAACTTAACCTTGTTAACTGGTCTCTGCCACATATATGATAGGCACCTCATTACCACTTTGCCCCAACAGGATCCTGCTTTCAAAGACTAGAAATTTTGAATGGACATTTCTTACAGGATTTCCCTCATGAGTATCTTAATATAATGATCTCACTGAATTGTCCCCCCTACACACACACACACACACACACATACACACACTCCTACATTCTTTCAAATATCTTCAACTTTTGCCAAACTGAAGCGCTTCCCTAAACATATGATGGAATGGAAATAGCTTAATTCAGTCCAACTTTGCTACCTGATACATATGTGACCTTGGTCAAATCATTTCTCTCTTCTGGGTCAACTGATTCCCAACATTTTTCCAGCCATAAATCTTACTATGATTTTTTACTGCCACAATTTGCTCATATCATTTATTGCCCCTGAGCTATCCTCTCTCTGTATCTTCCTGTTAAAATACTATATATCCTCCAAGGTCAGCTCAATTTCCACCTCCACTATAAGGTCTTCCCTGATTCTCTCTTCTACATATGAATTCTTACTTCTCGACACCCGTCTCATGTGCTCACCACACTCTATGCAATATTTATTTATACAATTGTCTTATATTGACTACTAGATTGTAAGCTCTTCAAGGTCAGGGTTTTGTTCATATTCATAACCTCTCAACCCCTGGCACTGTGTCTTGCCCATAAAAGGTGAGGTAGTCTGATATTGTAGAAAAGCATTAGATTTTAGTTTGTCACTAACTAGTCAAATGACTACAAGCAAGTCACATTTCTGGGCTCCAGATTCCACCTGGACTAGGTTAACTCTGGCTCCCTTATAGTCCCTAAAAGTCTACACACGCTAGTGATACAGGTAATAAATGATTAATTTTTTAAATAAACTATTTAGTTGAGTATTTTTTACTATCTCTTCCCCTTTCTTCTCAGCTGTCCTCAATATTCTCATCTATAAAATGGGGATAGGAAGAGTACTTACCTCCCAGAATTGTTAAAAGGATAAAATGAAATATCCGTAAAGTGCTTCACAAACTTTAAAGTACTATATGAATGCTATCTATCATCATTGTTCTTGTGATGAGTAATAAGATGGCAAAGTCAGATACAAAATGATGTTAGAAACTTACTTTTGTCCCAAAACAGTTTTATGTATGGTCTTGGTGCATGTCAGAGTATTTTCTACTCAGTCATTCTGTTTGGTTTTTTGTGTTTTGCTCAGTGTCAATGGTGTGGGACCATTCTATTTAGCAGAAGGAAAGGTGGAAATTTCTGGTTTATCTGGCACTGAATAAGCAGTAAATTCTATCATTTAACTGAAAAATTATCTAGAATAATTGTTCACATTGAACAAATCCACCAAATCATGATCAAATTTCCTTTTGACTTATTTTGTAGCCAAAATGTGTGAAATATTTCCAAAAGGCACAATTATTGATATGACAGGGCTTAATTATATCATTGTCTGGCTAAAAATAATCCCTAACAGACCGGCATGAAATTTTCTTTTCTCTTGGTCCTTTCAAGTTTGGCCCAGATTATTCTTAGCTTGGAGTGAAAGCCACCACCTTTTCTAGGTTCATTGTTATTTTTTCCTAGTTCTATAGGCAGAAATTGAAGTTTCTCTGACCCTGTGTCTCCCCGGTCAACATGATAATGTGTCTCCTTATAACAGCGGTTCTCAACCTGTGGGTCACAGCCCCTTTGGGGGTAGAACAACGCTTTCACAGGGGTCACATGGGTCGCCTAAGACCATCAGAAAACATATATTTCTGATGGTCTTAGGAACCGAGACACTGCTCCTCTAGCTGTCTCCAGGCGGGTCCACCCACATGCAGATACACCCACATACAAGTATTAAAGGGTCACAGCATTAGGAAGGTTGAGAACCACTGCCTCATAAGAATGTAGGAGTGATGGGTACAAGGGGGCCATAGTATAGACCACTTTAGAAGTATGATATTTTAGGGGCTCTCTTTCTCCTTTTCATTCCTCAATGGTGGCGCAGAAGTACACACAGGAAGCAAAAAGCACAAATAGCATTTCCCCAAAGGCATGGCCACCATATGTTCTGCATTAAATGACTTACATAAAGTCACATAGCTCAGAAGTTTCTGAAGCTAGATTTGAATTCAAGTTTTCCTAACTCTAAGCTCAGCACTCTATCTACTATACCACCTGGCTGCCCTGGCTGATTTATTGTGCCTTATTTTCATCCACAATAAACAGTGACAAATACATCACAAGGGTCCTTTTCCTTCTTGGTGTTGCCCATAATTCACCAATTCTTTCCTCCAAAATGGAAAGAAAAATTAATTTCTTTATATGCCTGTCTATATTGTTGCATAATTACTTGTATTTAGTAAGTGGTTGGCCTATTAAGTGGGAGGAGATGCAAGAACTATATGCATTGTATCTTTCTCCATGCTGTTTCTCCTGTCACAAGGGCATATGAGACACTCATGAAGAAAGGGGTGCATTCTCAGCTACAATGCCATCAATATATTGATTGCCTGTTCTTACAATCTCTGGCCAAATCAGGACCAGTGACTCAGGTTACCTAAAGCTAGAGAAAGAGGTCCCCAGAAAGAATGATGGTAATAATACAGAAGGAAAAGATGTATGGATTATAAACTCAGTCCATTCCTTGGACTCATTCTCTGATTAAGGAAATAAAGGTAATCACATAATTTTCATTGATGAATTTGAGACATGACAAGTATTCTGGTGGCCATATTTTAGGAGGAATATTGGCAAACAGAAACACATCAAGAGGAGAAGACCCAGGACAGAGGGGGGGTTGAAAACCATATCAGATAAGGATCACTTAGACAGTGGTTCTCAACCTGTGGGTTATGTTCAATTTGTAACAATGAAAATACATCCTACATATCAGATATTTCCATTACAATTCATAACAGTAGCAAAGTTACAGTTATGAAGTAGCAACGAAAATAATTTTATGGTTGGGTGTCACTACAACATAAGGAACTGTATTAAAGGGTCACGGTATTAGGAAGGTTGAGATTCACTGACTTGGAGGAACTAGAACTGTTTTTCCTGGGGAGTGAAGGCTTGGGGGAGGAGGGGAAATATGATTACTGTCTTAATATTGGTCATGTGCAAGGTAGACTATGTTACTTCTAAGATCCCTTCCAACTATGAGATTCTGGGACTATGATTGTATAGCTATATGACCATCTTTTTCCCACTTCAGGTGTTAGAATAAACCATCATATTTCCTTATTTCTACAATTGAAATGCTATATAAATAAAATCATCCTAATTTTTATGTGCCTCAGTCAGTGGTTAGTTATACCTATGCTTTTTCCCATGTGAGCAACATGTTGACTTCTCAGTATAGTAGAAGATATACTTTTAAGCAATATTGTCCAAATTGTGGTTTGGCTGGGGTTTCTGCTAGCCCTCTCAACACTCGACTCCATCCTTCTTCAGTTGCATGTTGCCCTTTTTAAGTATGCATCATTGGATACCAGAAACATAGAATTTATCCTTTTAAAGGCCCATCTTCAGCAGCGCCCTCATTTTTCCAGGGAGGAAAGAGAGGCCAAAAAAAGTTCAATAACTTTCTTAAGGGAATTAAGATCTATTAGAGTAGATGAATGAAGAAAAAGTGATAGGAGAGAAAGGAGGGAAAAAAATTTTCACCTTCAAGGTAAGCACACAGAAGCAACTTTCAAATTTCCTAAGAACTTCCTAAGTATAATCTTTGTAGACTATTATATGAGAAACATATACAAATATATTTATTTTCCTCCTTTGAATCAGATCTTTTATTTCACAGGAGTTGAGAGATCATGATATGGAAACCTTATCCACCAACGTAGTAGCTTGTAGGCAAATTCTAGTTTTAGAAAATCGCTTGAGATACTGAAAGGGATGTGCCCATGGTCATATAGCTAGTCATATATGTCATAAGCAGAACTTGAACTCAGTTCTTCCTGGTTCCAAAGCCAACCCTCTATCTACCCCATCACACTACCTCTCAGTATATTTGGATCTTTTATCTATTTCACAAATCTATATGTAACCCTTGGACAATCTTAACAGACTATTTGTATAAAATAAAAGCTAAAAAAAAATAGATAGCAGACAGACCGACAGACAGACCAACAGACAGACCAACAGACGAACAGACAGACAGACAGACAGACAGACAGACAGATAGATAGATAGATAGATAGATAGATAGATAGATAGATAGATAAACAGATAGATAAAAATTCTCTTGGATCGAGGTTACATTTTAGAGTTTTACTGTAGGTTCATCTCTATGGCTACATATTGTTTTAGAATCCTTGATGTCTTAAAAACTTTCCAAAATTCTTCTTCATAACACTTTAAAAATTAATGTAAACTCTACACAAGCATCAACCTTATCTTCCATGTCTCACTGTTTGTCCAGGAAATCAAGTATTTCCTGGAAGATCAGGTGTTTCTTTGGCATTCCTTGTTAGAGCAATTGTTTTGTATTAATCAGACTTCTATAGGAAACTGTGATAGCTGATCATGATGTCTGTTCTTCTTTCTATTTCCCATAGTTAAGCACCAATAGTTTATTTAAACACATTGGGTTTGAGCTGTATACCATAACTTATCTTCATCTTTATCTTTTTGGCCTTGATTTTGATTTTTGCTCTATCTGTAAAGAAACCTCCAACTCAGCACTGACTCTCACATTGATAACTATTATAAATTTTCCTGTTAGTGTAGAGTGAATTTCCTTTTTTGTGATATTGTTCATTGCTCACCATATCAAGTGCCCTCCAACCCTCTCTCTGAACAAAGTATTACATATATGTATACATATTTATGTGTATGTTTATGTTTTGTGTAATGAATCTCTACATAATATATTCTATATGTAGAAAGTACTATATATAATATATAATATATAATGGAAAGTATTCATTGTGTAATTATTATATAGTAAGTACTGTCTATTATATACATAAATAATACATAATCACAAGTAATCATTGCATATAAAGAATATATAAAGAGTATTCATTTTATGTGTACAGAGAGAGAATTCTTTCTTCAAAGAGAGAGTTGGAAGGCACTAGACATAGTGAACAATGAACAATATCACAGAAAAAAAGGAGATTGTATATGCCTATATATCTCTTTATGTAATGTAAAGAGATAATAAAAGAAGATATAAAGAATATCTGTATCTGTGAAATTTCTGTGTGGTTTATTTGACCTCTTACACTTCCTTATTCTGATTTCTGTTTCCCAACACATATTTTGCAATTTTTCCCTTTGCTCATCTTTGTTTTGATGTCATCAAGTATTAAATAATATCAGCTAGTATGTTTGTAAAACTTTTAAGTTTTGCAAAGCACTTTAGAAATATTTTCTTCAAAACAACCTGGAAAACAAGTGCCATTATTATTCCCATTTTATAGATGATGACGCCGAGGCAGACAGAGGTTAAATGACTTCCCCTAGGGTCACACAACTAATAGGTATCGCAGGCTAGATTTAAACTTGGGTCTTCTTGACTCCAGGTTCAGTGCTCACTTTCTTCGCTGTGCCACCATCTGCCTCTCAGCAGAGTAGTAAGGTATATGCTGATTTCAAGGTTTTCATATAATTTATCTACTTCATTATCCTCTACAGTGGATGTTAGAATGTGGGCTATAGTTATTGGCATGGTCTTTTTACCTATGCCAGAATCCCAGAATCTGAGAGCTGAAAGGGACTTCAGTACTGACCTAGACCAACATATATCCCCAAGGATCCCCACTATAAATATATGACCATAAGTGGTCATTCCGCCTCTGCCTAAAGATTTCCATGGAGTGGGAGCCCATCATTTTTCCATTCCCTTTTTGAACAGCTCTAATGGCTAGGAAGTTTTTATAGGCATCAAGCCTAAATTCATCTCTTTATAATATCAACCCATTACTCCTGATTCTGTCTTCTGAGGCCAAAGTCTAATTCTTCCCTCATTTGCCACCCCATCAAGGACTTGGAGGCATCTATCATACCCATCCTACCTCGAGTTTTTTCTTCTCCAGGATAAGTATGCTTAATTCCTTCATTTGACTCTCAGATGTCCTGGAATCAAAGCTTTCCCAGTTACCCTCTGCTTGACACTGTCCACTTGGTCAATATCCTTCTTTCTTTAACCGTGGTGCAGAACTGAACACAGTACTCCACATGAGGTCTGATGAAGGCAAAGTAGAACCATCACCTCTTAATGAAATCCAAGATTATGTTAACTCTTTTTTTAGAGGTAGGGGGAGAGAGAAAGGGGAACAAGAATTTATTAAGTACTTATTATGTAACAGGCACTGTGTGAAGCATGTTATTAATATTATATCATTTGATTTTGGATGCAACAATATGTTGCTGGGGCAGCTAGGTGGTGCAGTGAATAGAGCACTGGCCCTGGAATCAGGAGGACCTGAGTTCAAGTCTGGTCTCAGATACTTAACACTTACTAGTTGTGTGACCTTGGGCAAGTCACTTAACCCCAATTGCCCTGCCCTCCCCTCTCCAAAAAGCAAAAAAAAAACCCAATATATTGCTAATTTTGAGATTCTTTTGAGGGGGGAAGGTAGGGCAATTGGGGTTAAGTGACTTGCCCAAGGTCACACAGCTAGTAGTATTGTGTTAAGTGTCTGCGGCTGGATTTG
>CM053584.1:36869747-36886131 GCA_028627135.1 Pseudochirops cupreus
TGACAACATGTTAAACAGTCCAATACCAGTTTTGCTCCATGATAACCAAATAGCTCAGGAAATGATGGAGGGAGTTATTTCCTTTGGATACAAAGTGACATAAATTCCACTAATTTCTTTATTTGCTTCTACAAAGAGGACCTGAGAGTTTCCATTTGGCTATAATTTCCTTTTATATTCAGGTTTTGTTTTTAATGAGAATTTCAATATGGAAATGATTCTGTTCATCTATTCATTCATTGACTTGCTAGGCAAGGATGTCACATTTAGAATGCCAATAGTCAAATAAATGTTTTGAAATGGATGAAAAGCCTATGTGATTCTTAGTACGTTCTGCCACCTTTCCTGCTACGCTGCCTCTTTCAGTATTCAACCTGAAAGGACACATCGGACCGGGAGATAGTTCACAATTTTCTTTTTCATGAGTTGTCATGACCAAAAAAATTCATCACCTAGAATCTAACCTACTTGTGAAGAGTCTTTCCACACTTCCCGAGGCTATTCCTCAGATAGCTAACACTCTGGAAACAGTATTCTATATTTCTTTATTTTCTTTGCAGCATGGTTGATCAAGTCAGAGTTTTGTGCTCCAAGGACATAGTCTTCAAGAACCCATGCCATGATTAGGCATGAAAGTATGACTTTTAGGGACACTATTGAGATGAGAAGGGAAAGAGACAGAATACCTAGACTTCTGATTTCATCAGAGTGAAATCAGATGAGTTTCCTCCATCAAAGTACAACAGCAGTTCACTATCATTTATAACCTAATGATCTCCCCTGGACCATTGAAAAGTGAGGTGGCTTAGTCATGGTCAACGGCTACCATGCATTAGACACAGGACTCAAACAATAGTTCTATCTGTTATACCATGCATCCTCTATACCATGTAATCTATTTTCATACATTCCTACCAGCCTTTCCTGCAGTTAGTACAAGCTACATTACTATGCCTGAGCATATGGTGAGAGAGGGTGTGTCAGGTTCACTGCTATCCCTTAAATGCCTGATAACCACAGGAATGAATGGGATAGAAAATGACTAGAATCTTGCAATGACCTAATATTAAAAATATGTGTTGTTGGGGAAGCTGATAGATCATTTTTTACCTCAAGTGTTATAAATCTCTTTAGAAAAAAATATTCCTTCTATGAAATGGCTTAAATAATATTCATGTTTATCTATCAAATAAAAACCCACTTAACATACTCTTCCTGGAAAAACACTCAAGCTTAGCTCTTTGGGGTTGACTTCCTTTTAATGAAGTGATGTTTATAAATGGCCACAGAATCCTTGTAGGTTTACACAGATTTGGAATTGGATCTTAGCCATGAATGTGTATTGCATCCATTGCTCTTTAAAATAAGTACTTGGAAATATGAAACCTGCATCAAAATAATGGGAGAATAACAAAATGACAAGCTGCCAGACGTCAGTTACAAGTAATCTCTCAAAACTTCAATGAATATCTCTGTTCTAAAGGCATTCTGTAGGTTGCTAAGAGGTTTTCTTTAGTAGATAGCCTTTTCCAGTCTTCTAGATGTTGGGTTTTTTTTTCTTCCTGTGAGTATGGTTCCAAATGCTACTAAAATTTTAAATTGAATCAAGGTCAGCTGAAATCATCGAACAGCAACAAGGAAGGAAACTTACTGTTCTTTCCCCTCATCCCTTGATTTATAGGTTATAAAACTGAAGCAAAAAGTGCTTCAGTGACTTACCCAAGGTAATAGTCAGTATTTGAACCAAAATGGTAACCCCAGATGTTCTGATTTTCATTGTTGTATACAAATTTGCTAAGATTTTTTTCTGTTGTAGATTTGAATATAAAAACTAAATATTCATTCTACTTGGACATATCACTCATTCAGTTATCAGTATGTGAGTATCTGAGAAAGAATAATGACAGCTATTCAAAACCAGTTGATCAATACATTTGGAAATAGAATGAAAATTCAGTGGTTTCCCTGAGACCAAAACCATGGCTTTGAGCATATGGGGGAAAAAAGTTAAATAAATTATTTTTTTACGATTTGTGCCCTGCCTTTTTTCCTTAATAAAAGGACTTGAGGAAGCAAAAATTCATTAGTTAAAACATAAAATTTGTTGTGAGCTTCCTGAATTCATGTTTGATTTTATTATAGCTTCCCTTAGGAAGTGTGATAGAACTAACACATAATTGAGATAACGGAGTTGCCATCTACCAAACTTGGCAGGTTGCCAAAGGTAAATTACTACATAAACCCCAAAGTATTCCATAAATGTGAACTATTATTACAGTTCTCCCTTAGAACCAATCAGAGAAGAGAAGGAGTAAGGGATAGAACGGCATATAAATAGTATTTGAGGGAATCAAAACAATATAACACTGTTTTAAGCTCAGAAAAGTAACATAATAAGTTGATGAAGCCCCACTTTTAAAAATATGACTTCAAGCTTGACTGTTTTTATATGAACCATGATCTATGATTAATTTTTCAAAGCTAGCTATATAAAATAAGTACAGTTCTGTTCACATAATTATTAATTGTAACATTAATGAGAAAATAGAACAGTACCCCTTGATTCATGAAGTGTTCCACTTTTAATAGAATAACATGAAGAAATCAGCCTAAAAGGAACATAGGAGGTTTTAAGTGAAGGTTATTTTTAATTTTATGTATTAGTTGAACAACACCTTATATGTTTCTGGTGACAGCAACGCAATCAATCATCTTCTATCACTCCGTATAGCAATAAATCTTCTTCTCATTTTGCTGTATCTGAAATCAACTGGCAAATAGACCCCTTGTACCCAGGATGAAATTTTAATTTAATTTAATCAAGGTCAGCTGTTAGCTTAGTTAATGGGGAAGAGAATTACATAGAAGCAGAAAACATGGACTCCAGCTCAGGCTCTACTTGTTTCTCTACATATAATATACTTAACTCTCAATGCCTTCTTACATGAAAAAAATGATAAATAATAAAACTTATACTTCCTGAGAGAGTTGTGAGAAAACAATTGTGAAAAAATAAAATACTATAAAATATGAGCTATTATTATTGTGCTTTATAAGAGTCTGTGTAGTTTTAAAATCAAAGTTAGCATTACTATGCCTTCTTTCCTAGCTGGTTTGTTCCTCAGTTTTTGTTGACTTGTTTTTCAGTCATATCTGACTTTCTGTGACACCATTAGGGGTTTTCCTGGCAGAGATACTGGAGTAGTTTGCCATTTCCTTCTCCAGCTCATTTTTCAGATGAGGCAACTGAGGTGAACAGTGTTAAGTGACTTGTCCAAGGTCACCCAACTAATAAGTGACTGAGGTCATATTTGAGCTCAGGTCCTCCTGACTCCAGGCCCAACATTCCATCCATTGAGCTACCTATTACTTATTTTAAAAGACAGGAAGTGGAGGGAGACAAAGCACAGGATTTAGACTCAGTATATCTGGGTTCATCATTTACTACCTCTTTGACCTCTTGCAAAGTAAAAGCAAGCAAGTAAGCAATAAACAAGCACTTATTAAGGGTCTTCTATGTGCCAGGCACTCCTTTTGAGCTTGTAGTCCCCTAATACTCCCAGATCTTTTCCCCCCCAAATGCATGCTTTCCTAGCTAGCCATGCCTTCCCTATCCTGTACTTGAGTCTAACTTTTTGAGTCCAAATATAATACTTTATATTTAGCCATTTTTGCTTTTTTTCCCAGATGCTTCACTAAAATCTAAGTAAGCTATATTGACATTATTCCCCTGATCTGCCAGCTTAATAACAATGTCTGAAAAAATGGAAGTGAGGGTCATCTAGAATAACCTGTCATCAAATGGATTAGGTAGTACAGGGGTAGAGCTCTGGACTTGGAGTCAGAAAAGACATGAGCTCAAGCCCTGTCTCAGACATTTATTTACCAAACAGCTGTTTGATCATGGGCAAGTTACAGCTGCTGTCTGCCTCAGTTTCCTCATCTGTAAAATAGGAATGATAACAGCATTTACCTCCCAGGGTGGCTGTCTGGATAAAATTAGATCATAACTGTAAAGTGTTTGGCACAGTGCTTGGCACATAGGATACACTTAAATGCTTGTTTCTTTCCTTCGTTTCTTCACGGAATTACAAGGATTGGATGAGATAATATATATATATATACAGTCTTTTGTAAGCCTTGAAGTGTTACAATAATACTAGCTATTGTCATATTATAATCACTGTTTACTTTTCTTGAGATCTATTGATCATCTCTTTATAAATGTATTTGCTATTGCTCAGAATCATGAAGCAGAGCAAAAAGGGACCTTTGGAATCAGTAGACTGAGGCTCAATGTGGTAAAGTGACTGGTCAAAGTGACAGGGTTATTTATAGAATGAGAGAACTGGTGCTTGAACCCAAGTTTCTTCATTCCTAGTGCAGGGCTCTCCTCACTACCTAAGGATTGTCCTGAGTGCTTTTGACAAGTACTGTGAAAAATACCATTGAGATAGCCACGTAGGCCACATTTTTCTTTTTAAAATCAGAAGAATGTCATCAGAACAATGGCATGCTTTGGGAGGGTAGACCAAGTCCTTTGCTATCTTGACAGACCAGCTGCTGCTGAAACCATTTTAATTAGAAGCCTCCCACCATTCAAAAATAAGGAAAGAGTTCTATGGATAATGAAGATCTTTTTCTTGAATTGTTGAATAAAAGAAAAAAAAGAAATGGAAAAGGGCAAAACATGTGTTTGCTTTTGGAGGCTAAGGCTAAGAATGGGGGGGAAAATCCAGCATGAAATTATGCACTTAAAATAATCTGTTTGATTTCCTTTCAACTGAATCTCTTAGCATCATAGAATGTTAGTCGGAAGAGACCTCAGTGATCATCCAATCTAACCCCTTTATTTCACAGATGAGGAAATAGCCCTTAGATTAAATGATTTGTCCCTGCTAGTTAGGAGTAGAGTTGAGAAGAAAACCTAAATCTCCTGAAGTCCTGTGCAGAGTTCCTCAAAGCTTTTGATCAATTATCCTTATTTTAACCAACTGATAACTCTGCTTGACATTTTTAGGGTCCAAAGGGGAAGAAAGGAGCACCTGGTCCATCTGGGAAACCTGGGATTCCTGTAAGTAGCAAGTCTCTCTCATTGCTCTCATTTCCAAATAAAGTTGATAACTTCAGAATAGCAGAAAAGTTCAATGTCAAATATAAAAATCCCTAGTATAATTATACTGTGGGGAAAGTATGAGGTCAAAATCCAGAGGGATCAATCAATGACCTCCTAACCTAGAAAGGTCTTTGAAAATGGAGGGTTGACCTTTGAACACAGGGACCAGAATCCCAAGGACTCAATTGTTACCTGAAGATTAACTCACTTTAGAACTCTGTGATACACTAACTAGAGGAGAGCCGTTAGCTAAATGACAGAAAGTCTATAGGAAGCATCATTTGGAACAGAACAAGGACCAGGGCTGGGGAAGATAGAAACCTTCTAGGGAGTAATAAGGCAAAGGGCAAGAAGACTAGTATTTAAATAAAACTTTTTTTATAAGTGCATACATTTTATTTGTTAGAAAATTCTGCTCTCTAGCACATACTCATTTATTTTGTATTAAGTCATCTCATGTGTTTGCACAGTGAAGAATGATAATATCCAAGGGCACAATTTTTGAACTTTGCCTAGGGTACACAAGTGCTTTGTCCTTACTCTGCCTGCAAAGCCAAGAACTTAGAACTATGGCCAGGTTAGGGGAGGGGTTGAGGGAGGGACAAGGAGTCAAGACCAGAGATTTTTTCATGGTACTAAATAACAAAAGTATCTAGTAATAACATGTTGGAGACACAAGATGGATTTTGAATTTGAGGTCTCAACTTCTTGTTTCCCCAGAAAATAAGACACAGTGGGCTAGGACATAAATTCCTTCCATTTTCTAATCTTCCCTCACAAGGCAAAGATGATTTTCACATTAACCGCCAATAACCTCAGCTGGCCAAACAGATGTGTATTGACTGGCTCAGTAAAGACTTCCTACCCATCTGCCCTAGCCAAAGGCTAGATGTAGCTGAAGATTGTCCTTTGAAAGGATTTGTAGCAAAGTATTTAAGCAAAGAAAAATAAACCTAGATCCAAAAAGTATAGGCTATATTAGATAGAACTACAGAGAGATGCTGACATTGATGGGCTACTCCCTTATCCTTTTAATCTGTCTGATCCAAAAGAACAGTCAGAAAAAGGCCTAATTTCTAAGGATTATAGAAACATCACCCCAAAGAATCATTTCTGAAGACAAAGAACTCAGTCCAGTTCAGCAAGTATTTCTGAAGTACTATGCTACATGCTGAAGATATAAAGATAAAAAATGGCATAGTCCCTGATCTCAAAGAGCTTACATTTCTTTTGATAGTAGGCAAGAGGATGACAGTACAATATATACATAGATACATATGATATAAGGACATAGGGGAGTGATACAAAGAAAAGATCCCAAAGAAAAATTGAGGAAGGAAAGGATGCCTTCAACTGAGAGAACCAGGAAGTCACAGAAGAGAAAGATCCTAAAGGACGAAGATGAAAGATTTTTCTAGGAATGGAGGAAGAAAGCCTCTTGACAGATGTCCTTGCTCAACTGTAACATTGAGCCATTATGTTCTCCACAGGCAGTTAAAACATGGACTTTGGACAAGTAGAATTATCAGACAAATAGTATCAAAGCTGAAAGAGTTATATTAACACTGATAATCAGGATACCATTTCTTGGTTAGAAAAACCTCATGATAGAAACTTGATCTTTTGGATTCCTTCCATAATTTTTCAATCCTTTACCAGCTCTCTGGGAAGGTTTGGGATTTATCATGGGACAGATCTGCTCAAATAAACACCATTCACTGATGAATATAGAATATGGGTGTCTAATCATCTGTACTATGTCTGTATATAACCTGTGTAATTATTTGATTTGTCAAGGGACTCATGGGCCCACCAGGACAAAAAGGTGAGCCAGGATACTATGGAGCAGAAGGCATCCTTGGAAACTCTGGAAAAGTTGGGCTACCGGGAAGACCAGGACTTCCTGTGAGTCATTTAACTATCACTTTGTCACTTAAAAAAAATATTATTAAAACTTATGTACAAGGGTTCCATGACTAAAACATGAACACATTATCTATATTTCTTTGCTTTGGCACTATCTCAGATTAAACTAATCAATCTTTTAATAGTTATTTCTGGACATCTGTCTGGGGTGATGTCAAGTTAATTTTTAGAGAAGGTCAGAGAGAACATTATCCTGGATATACCACTATATAATACCCCCACACATAGTTCCCCCACCTCCCATGTAAATAATTTAAGCCATTTGGCCCATATAAAAATTTCAGTCAGAATGCTAAAATAACAAATTAAGGGGCAACTCAACCTGGCTGTGTTGGGCTTTATCTACTTGGACTATTTATGGAACACTTTGGTTTAGGGCAAAAATTCAAAATGAGTTCTGCCAAAAATCATTTTCCTTTAATTTTCATAGTTTTGGTACTGTTCAAGGACTGTGCAAAGATTTCCTCAGTGTTCATTCAATTTTGGTATAATAACATAGCTTCCTTCTTTCTTCCCAGCATTTTCCTTTCTGTATTCCAACTAATATAATATTTCATGTATGTTTGTTTTTAGCAAAAACCAATAATCATACCATTTCCATAAGCTTTCTGGTTTTATTCTACTTCCCTGTTAATTTCTTAGAATTTTCCTGATGAGTATGCAAATTGTTGCTCTTGTTACTTCTTCTAAGTTTGTGGTTCAATGTCAAATAAAAGGAAGGCCTCCAGCAGAATGACCTGGGAATCTGTCCTTGGCTCTCAATTGTACATTTTTTTTTATCAGTGGCTTGGACAAAAGATAGATGGCATACTTTTCAAATTTTATGACATCAATTTCATAGATAATGCAAAATGGTGCAGAGTTCAAATCAAAAAGAGCTTAGCAAGTATAGAGCAGTGTGGCTATGGAATAGTTTAAGAGATCTGAAAAGTTTAGTGACCTACAAACTCAGGTGAGTCAATGTGTGATATGGCAGCTAAAACCTACCTAATATCATTCTAGTCTACATAATATCTAGAACATAGGAGAGGACAGGTCTTCTATTCTAGAGTATTATACCCAGTTCTTGGCATCATGTTTTTCAAAAGACATTGATAAGCTGGTAAGTATGCAGAGGAAGGTTAACAAGATAAGTAGGGACCTTGAGACCATGTCATAAAAGGATCCATTGAAAAAAATCAGGATATTTACCTGGAGAAGTGAAGACTTCATGGCGGGGGGGGGGGTGTGGAGAGTGGTTTGGGCACAGCAGGGGAGGGAAGAAGTTGGCAGAAGGGACCATGATAATTCCCTACAGTTATTTGAAAGTCTATCAAGTAAGAGAAGAATTAGATTTTTTTTTGTTTGGCTACAGAGAGCTAAACTAAGAACAATGGTTGGAAACTGAAGAGAGGAATATTTTAATTAAATGTAAGGGGAAAACCTTCAAACAATTAGAACTACCCAAAAGTATGATGAAATAATTTGGGGAGGTAGGACTCCTTCCAAAACAGCTCTTCAAACAGAGGCTAGATAACCATTTCTTGGGGAATTATCAAGGGGATGTGTGTACAGATATCAGAAGACCTACATGGCCTCTCAAGTCCTTTCCAACTATGAGATTTTGTGCTCTATTCCAGATATCAAAGGGATGGTTATTTGTTATTTTAGTCAGAAAGTCAGCAAATCTATTGGGTACCTGATATTGCCCAAAACTTCTAAAGTTAATCTTGAACCCCAAAGGAATTTTCTCTCTTCCCTGTGTTGAAATTGTCTAATTTGTCTGAGGAAGTGTGTCAAAATAATTGGAATATTCTAGATGTAAATGCTCCAGAATCAGATTCTAACAGGATCTCTATTCTGATAGTTTCTACTAGTCTTTATATAGTTTTCAATCTCTTTGCAATCCAGGTGTGGGGAATTGCTACCGTATATTAATAATGTTAATGTTATTTTTAAAAGACTTTCACTTGAAATGCTGCCCACATAGGGAGATACAATTGAAGCAACAGATACATTGAAACACCTCAATAACTTGTCTTCAGTTCCCATGCAGTTGGACCACATTAGAATGAAACCATCTTTAAACATGGTTGTTTGGGTATTTCTTGTAATAAGTCCCTTTGAATAGGAGCCAAAATGCACCCAGATTATATATTCAATTTTAAGCTCCGATGGGTGATCTTAGAGTGAGGCCATTTTCTTGTGTATTATTATGTTTAGGCTTATGTAGTTTCTTTTATATGGTTTGGATGGGTGAAAAAAGGGAAATCCCAGTATTCCCAGAATCATTGTGCTTTCTTTTTGTTGGACAAGCAGGGAAATGGTTCATGTAGTTGTTGAATATTAGTTCATGAAACTGAATAGTAATAGCAAATAAGTACATTTCTTTACCAGGAATAGGAAATGGTGCATATTTCGAATGGGATATAGACAGTACATTCCAGATATGCACAATAGAAACCAGCATGGTGTATTTACATGCATTTTATGTGCTGAAGAAGAATTCCAACTATTCAGTATATGGGATACTCATCAGAACATTGGCTACACATCAGGGTAGTAAATTACTTACCACATTAGGTCATTCAAAAGTTCAATGTGACAAACAGCTTCTTCTTGGCCGTAGATGATACCTAGAGGCTCCCACAAGAAGGATCAAAAATTTCTAAGTAAAGAGAACATTGAGTTGGCTTATGAAATCTAAAACATTTGTTCTTGCATAAAAGCAGCCATGTGGCAACTCATTGTCAGATGCTAGCTCCTAGCAGGATCCATCACCAGAACTGCCCTAACAACTCTGGATCCATCCTCCACAACCCAGCAGTTTATAAAAGAGAGATAATCAGACAGTGATTTATGGCTCAGAGAAAAATATTCAGAAAGGTGCTGAAATAAATGGTATTTAGGAGATTGAGGCTCTTCTGGAGCTACATTAAAACTGGAAGGTTACTCTTGAATTGGCTTCATCAAGGAGAGCAAAACAAACTTCTTGAGCTAAATTCAGAACAGACTAGAATGTAGCAAACTTGAGAACAGACACTTAAGTTCACCTGTATCCTCAGTCACCACATAATACAGCTAGGACCAAGAACACAGGACACAGAGGAACTCATCACACTGCCTTCAGAGGAAGCCATACTACATGTTAGAACCAATCTCAGCTGCTTCACATGACAATATCATCCTATAGGGAAGAATCATTTAACCCTAATCCTAGTTCTGACCTGTTCTGAAGACAGAAAAGATATAGCAAGGCATCCTTGATTGTTAACCCTGAATGGTGGCCAGGCTTGCATTTTGCTTCATTCTGCTTCTAATTAAGTCAACTGGGGTCCCGCATGTCAGACTGTAGAGAAGGCTGGCCTTATAGTCAGAGGGAGGTTTGGGTTTGAATCCTGTTCCAGACACATGCTGGCTACAGGATCATTAGCCAAGTCAATTAAGCTATCTCTGTCAGAAAATCAGCTGCTGTTCTATCAGACATGAAAGCACCGTAGACAAGAGTCAGCTCTTTGAACATAGAAAGACCTTAAAGATTATATTTGCCAACATCCTCATTTTATAGATGAGAAAATTAAGGGTTGCAGTGACTTGATCAAAGCCACGGAGGTCATGAATAGCAATGCCAACATTCAAACCCAGTTCTTATGTTACGAGGTCAATGATCTTGCTACCATACCACTCTGCTCCTCTAACATATCTAATTCTCTGTCAGTCTATTAAGGATATCATGTAGAAATTTTTACAAACCACAGGCACTTCAGCTTATCCCACAGGTAAGTGGATAAGACTAAAAAGTTGTTTTTAAAAATTTAATTCTTACAAACCAACTAGTATTTTCCCATTGACTTACAATAACGATTTATTCAATATCTACTGAATAAATACTGAAGGCAATGCATTGTATCATTTCAGGGATGCCTAAGCGGATTGACCTTTCCCTGGCAGTAACTCCTAAAACAACTCTAAATTTCTTTGCCCATTATCTAGGCAATGAGTTAATAACCTAGAAATATTTAAAGTTAGGAGAAGCTGCTACTGAAAGAAATCCTGGAAATAAATGCCTTTGTAACAGAAAAAAAAAATTGATGGTAATTAATCTGATTTTTTTTCAACTGAAGAGACAGATTGAACACCAGACTTATATTGGCTCAAACCTGTGACTGACAGCAGGAAACATTCCATTCCTTGACTATTCTTTAGCCCTATCACTGGCCAGCAGTCATTTGTTGGTGGTGTTTTTTAATGACAAATTCTGGACAATACGTCCTTTTACAGATGCTTTGAACAATAAATTCATTGACTTTAGTAAAGAAGGAGCCTCAAATTACTTACTATAAAATGTATATTCACACTAACTTCCTCATGGGATCCTTTATTTATTAATGAGCAATTAACTCTCAGGTCATAGTATCTCCTGTTACTGTTATATTTGTATATAGTCAGTTGGATTAACTTTGCACCCAGGATTAGTAGCACATTGAGTTGCTCTGAATACTGATAAGTTTGCATGCAGCAGGACAAAAGATTCATCAAATGTTTTCTTGGGGAGTTTGGTCTGAACCCAGGCCCTTGAATGAAGTGTTGATCTTTGTGAATAGAGAATTTTTTTTTTCTATTGATGGCTCTTTTTATACTACAAAGTACACTAAGTACAATAAGGTACAAGTTTTAAGATCAAATGAGATAATAGTTGTGAAGGACTTATCACAGTGCCTGGCACATAGGAAGCACTATTTAAATGTTAACTATTACTACTAATAATATCAATTATTAAAAATTAATATTGTTAACCATTATCATATTAAACATATTATTAAGCATAAAATTACAATAAGACTTTTAGAAAATCCTGTATTTGAGCCTGAAAGGTCATTTTAAAATTACTCTATAGCCCAGTTGGAATTAGGTAGTTGAATGAGGCTTTAAAGAAACTCAACTTACTTAGCACGATATCCTGAAGTTTCTAAAGTAAAGAAAGCACAGACAAACAGGAGGTTAAACAAAGTCTATAACTGAAACCAAGTTCCCTGGAATACATGTGGCTGGGTAAGGGCACTGTTCCATTCGTTCATTTTTTAAAGCATGGTACCACAGTGTTTCTTGGCTTACCTTTAAACACCCCACTGCGTTTTTCCACTGAGAAAAATATTTATTCTGGGGTTTCTAGCCTTATGCAACTGCTTGATTTTCCTAAACAATGTTCTGCCCCTTTTAGATGGAGCCAACAAAGTTAAAGCATCCCTGGCATGATCACCTTGTTATTTTAATCTTTTTACAACATCAGATGAATGCGACTGAAGGGTAACCTTGAGTAGGATCGCCATTGCCTGGTGTGTATTTCCTTCCTCACAAGTGAGCGTTTTAAGTCTGAGCCGTCAACTTAGCACATCTGTAGTAAATGAGTCTACCATGCTGTTTTCATTGAGCTGGACTACTTTTTCACATGCGTACCATCTCAATCATTAGTGAAAAAGAAAACAACATTTCCTTGCAAAAGATCATAAATCCATTCATCATCCAAAATGAAGGCTTACCAGGTTTTTTATTGCTATGAATAATAAAACATTTTTTGCTGGGGAGAGGAAAGTTAACTCTTGGTGATAAGTTAAGACTCTTTTTGCAGGCTAAAAACTTAAGCGTTGTCCAGGATGTGATGTTCATCCAAAAAGAGACACTGAAAATCTTGAGGTTTTCTTTTGAGGTTTGCTTCCATCATGAGTAAAAAAACCCAGCCTCTGCCTATTCAAGCTTGGCACCCTGTGAGCAGAAAACAGCAGGACCACCATGCAAGGCCACATTGTGAACACAAGAAACCCTGCATCCCCAGCTGGGTTGTGTGTGTCCTCTGGCCCATCAGCTAGAATCAAGCAACTTTTGTTTGCATGTACTTTTTGTTTGTAATGTAGCCTTTCTCTTGGGAGAAAATTTGGAAATGAACCATGTTTACTTTGGCAAAACGCGTGTTACATAAATTTAGTCAACTCTTAATTATCCAGGGGCTGATTAACTGGTTATGGATAATCCAGACTTTTTTTGTCCATGTGCCTCCTTCAGTTTTCTTTTGGCTATTTCCCTGTTCATTAGACCGTTTTCCAGAGAAAAATAGCCTCAAATCAATCAATCTGTCTACCGAGTAGGATGAAAAATTTGGCTAGGGAGGAAGATAAAAGTATTGGCTGAAATTTTAGTTTAGTTTTACCCATGGTTTTCAAGGACTAATGTTGTCCCTTCTCCCAATTAAACATGAATTATTATATGAATGGCAATGAATAACTTTTCTGTTTCTACTGAAAATAGAAAAGGAGGAAATGAAAAATATGGAAATGGGAGTGAAGCATCAAGAAAATGTCCCTAACTTTAAGATCACGTTATTTTCATTAATAAGCAAAGTTGTGGGAATCTCAATATCTGGTGAAGTAGGAAAAAAAAAATATAGGTACCAGGAGGTTAAGAAAACTGAGTTATAATTCCTGTTCTGTTGTTAGTGGCATGACCTTAATCAACATGTTTAATAACGATGGTTTTTAATAGAGGTCACCATATCAAATACTCACAAAGTCCAAGCTACATGGAAAGAAAAGTTTTCAAAATATGGAGACCTCACAAAGGAGCTCAAAATAGTACGGGAACTGGAAGGATCAATGTATCATCCCTCTTGTCCTGTCTGCTAGTAGAGTTGCCCCAGAGCTGGTTTCCCAAAGTCTGCAGAGGATAAACATCTATCCTACTGTTTTAATTCAACTATAAAAAGCAGTTATTTCATTCATGCATGCAATAATCTATAGAAAATTACCTATAAAAGAAGACTAGAAGAGTAGCAACTTGTCCCTATACCTCTCCTATCTGAACCACAACAAAATAGAATAAGAAGATAATGATGATGTTGGTAACAAAAATAACAATTTCTTCCAAGCCCAACCTGCCATCCATTTTATAAAGGAAAAATAATGGCAAAATTGAGGAATGCCAGCCATAATGTGGAATACCATGCTTGTGGCCTTAGACTACTAAGGTAATTGTGAAAGACTTGACTTCTGAAATGTCAACCAATTGGGCAATTGTGATACCACTGATTGGGTGAGCACCCCAACCGGAGATCTGTAACTGCTCCTAGGAATTTAAGCAACAGATGTGAAAACATAGGGTTTGTCTGGTCCAGCTCAAAACTGTCGTGACGAGCAGCTTGACAGAGAGTACAATAGAATGAGTGGCACTCACAGGGGCGGCTAGGTGGCGCAGTGAATAGAGCACCAGCCCTGGAGTCAGGAGGACCTGAGTTCAAATCCAGCCTCAGACACTTAATACTAACTGGCCGTGTGACCTAGGGCAAGTCACTTTACCCCAATTGCCCTGCCTTCCCCCTCCAAAAAAGAAAAACAAAACAAAAAAAAAAACAAAACACCAAACTGTTGGCTAACATTTCGACTACATCTTCCCCCATCTCTACATTTCCCTGGATCCAACTCTGGAGCCTTATAATCTCAAAATATCCCCACCTGGACTCAGAATGCTACCAGCTTTGACTTGGATGTCACTGAATATGTTTCAACTGCAACATTTGGCTATTGAATATTTATGATTGTTGAAAGAGGAAGGAAAGAAAGGGGAATTCCAAAAATACCATAACTGCTTTATTTACATAAAATGATGCTTTGTAAATAAGCACCAAATATTTATTCACCCACATTTTTTCAAATAAGTCTATCCCTAAGGGAATTTACCTCCAGTAAAATAAATAAAATGAGCATTCTTTACTACTTATGAGGTATAAATTTTCACTTGCCTGAGGTAAGAGAAGCAAAGGACCACTTTTTGACTGACTGGTTCACAATATACTAAAATATATACTAAGAGTGCCCTGCACTATTAGTGAGGGAGGGGTAATACCCCGTGGGCACTCACTTCTAACACTAGCTTGAGTGCTCACCAATGTGCTTTTCATTAACAATCAGGCAATAGATAGAATTTGTTCTTAACAAAGGCATTGATTTACTAAGTTGGCATTGTAAGTAGCTATAAGACATTCCCTTACATAAACCTGGGTACATTCTCCCACAAATACACCAAGTATTTGTACAAAGAATGGTGACAGTCTTAAAGTACAATGATAATGTGATAGACACATAGGGAGCACTGAGGCACCTCATAACTGTGCTACAGTACTCCAAAATCCTTGCTCTCTTTGTAAATTCCAGTCATAGCTTCACCATGGGCACAGAAATCTCTACTGGGTATTTCACTCATCTAGGTTTCCCAGGGTCTGCTTTTTTTCACAACCTAACTTTGGATTTCCAAGGTTTACTTTCTCATGAGTTCACATATGGCTCCATCACAAACACTGCTACTGAAAGTCCTTCTTTGAAGGACTATATCTCTGTGTCTGTATCATTCGGTAGTATGTGTATTCCTGCTACGTATAATGTCAAGTATATGTAACTCCTTCAAAGTTATATGGCTAATGAGGGAGAAGGGAGAGAGAGAAATTCCGTTATTCCATCCCTGAAGTGGTCTCTTCCACATGTAGTTCTTGGCATGCACACTCATAAACTGCTGAATTCATCCAGGACTTTACTTTTTTTTAAGTCCTGTGAAGGTGCATCTAAATTTTGCTTGCCCAGTGGTTTTCCCCTTTAATTCTATTTGAGGAAGGTAGTCATACTTTATAAAGGCATCAATGGATGTTTATAGATAACAAAATACTTTTTGAAAGAGTCCCAAGGAGATAATAATGTCTCAATGAACATTTATTAAGTGGCTACAGTTGGCAAGGCATTGTGCTAAACAGTACTGGGGTGTTCATCTTAATAACTTGTTCTTGAGAAATGCTTGTTCTTTGTTGCATATGACACTGCGTGATTGTTTTTAATACTTGGCTACTTTTGCTCAAGTTTTCCTCATTAGTGAGAAATAGCTTTAGTAGCAAATGTTTCTGAACATTCATCGTGCTGAACGGTGATGATGATAGCGTGCGCCCACACACACACACACATACACATAAATACACACACAGGGAGGCCAGGAAGGAAATACTCAAAAACAAAAGAAATGTCAGCTTCAGAGGATAGATCACAAAGCGGGGGATGGGGGGCCAAGGAAGGGGGCAGGAACAGACATAAACAAGATATAAATATTTATTAGAGATCAGAGTCTGAGTTTGATGAAGAAAGGAAAAACAGGAATAGGAACAGACTGCTTCAATTATGAAACACTGGAATTGATCAGATTCCTTCTTTCTATGCCTCTTTCTTCTTTGCAAAGTGGGGAAGGGGGATGATAGAAAAAAGGTGTAAGGCATGATGACAGATAAAAACACAATTAAGAGCCGTAAGTGTGAATGTGAATGATATTAGCCTACCC
>CM053584.1:36886631-36961562 GCA_028627135.1 Pseudochirops cupreus
ACGGGAGAGCACTGGCCTGAAAACAATCACTAAGTCCCCCTGATGTCTGCAGGCTGCAGGCGGGAAGCTACAAAGCAGAGGCGGGTGCAAAACCTCTGCCTTTTGCTTTTCCGCTCTGGAGGCCTTTTGCCAGACTGCTTATCTCCCCCTTTCACAAATCCCACTCACAGCTGCTGCTAATCTGCTCACCTGAGAGGCTCCTCCACTCCTCCCGTCCAGTCGCCCCTGGGGCACAGCCCCGGCTTCAGGGCAGGCTGGTTTCGGTTCGCAGTGCTGATATGGTTCCACATAGCTGAGCTGACTTTAGTGGGAAGTATCTTTGTGTGTGTTTTGGAGTTCTATGATTGCTTTAGAGTCCTGTTTTATGGGTATTTTTGGGGTGGCTATGTGAGAGCTGCGATATGTTGCTGCTGCTACGCCGCCATCTTGACTCCGCCCCCCAGAACATAACCTTCTTAAGATCAAGGTCTGCCTTTCTTTTTTTTGCATCTCTAATCCTTAGCACAGAGCCTAGAACTTATATATCTAACAAAAATATCAATATACTGGTCTTAAGGGACCAAGTCTCTACACATATTTTCTTTCAAATCTGGGGCCCATTTGCTCTAGACCAACATACAAAGTTCAAACCATGCTCATTCCTGGAAGGAACCTGGCCTCTAATGAGAACAGGTGAGACTGCTTTTCATCACTCTCTTCAGTTCATCATACCCTCTACTCAGCACCTTAGAGACAATTTACTTAAAACTCTTTGATTCATGCTTAGGGTGTTCCCCAAAGGAGAGTGGATGGGTGTTTATTTCCTACACACTAGAAATATAGCTAGGCTACACAATGGATTAAGTGCTAGACATGGAGTCAAGAAGACCTGAGTTCAAATATGACTTCAAACATTTATTAATTGTACAACCCTGGACAATGACTTATCTTCTGTCTACTTCAGTTTCCTCATTTGTGAAATGGGAATAACTTCCCAAGATTGTTGTGAAGAGAAAATGAGATGTAATAGATGTAATTTTCAAACCTTAAAGCACTATATAAAGGTAGCTATAACTTTATTATTATTATTTCCACTATTAGAGTTAATTAGGTGACATAATGGATAGAGTGCTCAATTTGAAGTCAGGAAGACCTGAGTTCAAATCTCACCTTGTATTTGTGTGACCTTGGGCAAGTCAGTTAAGTTCTCTCAAATTCGGTGTCCTCATATGTAAAATGAAGATAATAATAATACCTAACTCGCAGGATTTTGTGACAATCACATAAGATAACCTATGCAATGCACTCTGTAGGCCTTAAAACATTATGTAAATGCTATCTATTAAATGCTAAACACAAAACACTCACAAGTACATATTAACAGAAAGACCTGAGCTAAACAAGTGGAAGTATTCATTCCTGATGTACTCTGACACTTAAATTTCATCAGAATATAAAGCAGTTTGGGAGACTGCTGAACAGATAGAGTTATACTTCACCTCGACCTTGCACTGTCCTCCTCATGGTAGATGCCTTCTGGAAAGCTGGGCCATGGCTTGGGTGTTGTGAAAGGTATAGATGCCAAACAAGTTTTTGGAGAGTTTCCAAAACAAAGGTAGTCCTTAGGAATCGGTCATATTTCTTACCCAGGAAAATTTCCCCTCGATTTCAGCATTGCTAAAAAGATGCAGCAGTAATGCTGCTAAAGATGGTGTGTTCATATGGTATTAATGATATAAACTATATTTTGGCAAGAATAATATTTTTTACAAATGAGATTGTACAATTTCAGGATTAAATCTTAAAAGGAATTTGTTTCTATCAGCCACCCATATTGGAAACCCCTTTACAATAATTACATGGCATGTGGTCATTTAACATCTGCATTAATACTTCCAGTGACAGGGAATTGACTAGCACACAAAGAAGTCCATTTCTTTTCTGGAGAGCTCTCATCATTGAAAAATTCATCCTCATTCTGAGCCAGAATCTGTTTTCATGTAACTATGACCCCATCGGTCCTAATTCCTCCTTCTGGAGCTACACATAATCAATCTAATCCCTTTTAAATTGGACAGCCCTCTAGAAGTTTGAAGACTAATCTTGTCCACCCTAATTCTGCACTTCTAGCTAACATCACTGATTCTTCCAGCCACTCCCCTCTTGCTTTCCTGATTATTCTTCTGTAACTGGGAAATCAGAACAAAGTTCTTATCTTCACTTTTCTGAAACTTTCCTATTCTCTATAGTTCCTAAGAGATCGCCAAAAGCAATTTGATGATCACATTTCTCAGTTGTTAGGCAGCAAGGTGGCACAGTGGCTAGGATCCGGAAGACCTCCGTTCAAATGTGGCCCCAGACTTTTATCTGCTGTGTGACCCTGGATAAGTCACTTACCCCTGTTTACCTCAGTTTCCTCATCTGTAAAATGAACTGGAAAAGGAAATAGCAAACCACTTCAGTGTCCTTGCCAAGAAAACCTCAAATGGGGTCATGAAGAGTCAGATATGACTGAACGATGACAATTTTTTTTTCAGGAGTGAAATAGAAATCATTTAGAAATAGAAATTTGAACTTCTTCAAAATGTCTAGGTGCTCTCTTGTCTTTTAAACTATCTTTGGCTACAAAAGTAAAAGAGAAAATTGAGTAGTCAAGTTTTCTCTCTATCATCTTTTGGTATTATATTACCTTTGCCATCCAGGGAACCTGTGTTGTTCTTCTCCTCATGCTGCAAAATGTTTTAGATTTTTTTTTCTGTTGGGATTAGATTTTCTCAGATTATTCTGAGCTCATTCCGAGTTCATTCTGAGAGCTTTCTGTGTACCTACAATGCTTTACTTTTATACTTTTACCCCCTTTTTTTCTAACTGGGGTCATTTGAGAGTATGCCTTCCCAATAACATGGTTTGGTTTGGTTTTATTTTGCCTTTGTGCAAATTGTGATTTTACTGGTATGGGGAATTTCCAGGAAAGAAGCTTATTCTGCCAATAAAAATGAACAGCTGTTAGGCAACTTGGTTTTTTTTAATTGCCTGGGGCATGCTGAGAGTTTATGTGATTTGCTCAGCATCACACCCCCAGTTTATACCAATGGCAGGATTTGAACTCTGGTCTTTCTAACTCTAAAATCAACCTTCCATCCATTAGGTCTCCCTGGGACCTCGGGTTCCAAGAACTTAAATTCAGATATTGTACGTATCTACAGTGCTTTTCCCTGATACATTCCTTGCAAGACCAATTGACCTTTCAAGATATGGGAGATTTAAGGTATTGTTTAGAATTGTGATGCCCTATGAATCTGCATTTTTTCAAAAAGTGGCTCACAGTCTAAGAAGGATGTGTTCACTTTGTCCTCAGAAGCAGGTTGCATGTGAACCTCTCTGCATAGAGCTAAATTCCATTTCTAGCAAATACTTTTCTGATCTTTTCAGAATCTCTCTAAATAGATTTCCTTACATTGTCTAGTTTGGCAAAATTAGAATAAAAGTGGTTTTTCTGAAATAAAGCAAATTGAACAGGATAAAAAAGGTCATCTGGTCCTTTCCCCTATCTCAAGCAGCAAGATATCAGGAAAACTAAGGTTTGACTGTCAGTCCTTGTACATACCACTGGTCTGATAGTCAAGAGACTTAAGTTCTTAGCCCAGCTCTGCTACTGACTAGCTATGATTGTAAGCAGCCTCTCTATATCTCAGTTCCCTTGTTTGTAAAATAAAGGGCTGGAATAAGTCCCCTACAACTTTTAACACTCTGTGATTTATTTTTTCTTAGGAATAAATATCTAGGTAATACTTTGGGGAGTAGTACCTTAGGGAACTAGACCTTCTGGCGTTTCCTGAATCAGGAAGACCAGGTCATATCTAATAGAGATTCTCATAGTTTCCATTATTTACTATTTATGTTTAGGGCATCAAAGGCAACATTGGAAGAATGGGAATAACTGGGTCTCCAGGAGCGCGAGGAACAAAAGGCGCATCAGGCATGCCAGGAGCCCCAGGAGTTCCAGGACCAAAGGTAACTTAGGGGTCTGGTTCTATTGAAAGAAATGAATTGATTATTATTAAAAGTTACATGAAAAGGTGGTAAAATATTAAACTCTTAATAAAATTAATGCAAGAACAGGAATAGTAGATGAATCCCTTAATATACCATATCCAGCTGATCAGAGGGGATTTACAGATACTCTTTTGAAGCAGTTGAATGGAGCAATCCATTAACTGAAGGTTGGAAGTGTTTCCCCACATTCCCTAACAACCGAAGCTTATGTGAAAGTGGGATACCTAGGAAAGTAGTAATGGGCTCACTAAGTAGACGTCTGTATCTCTGTTGGAGCGAGTATCTATATGGGTACCATTTTGATTAGACAGTCTTTGAGATCCATTCTCTGTGACTATGTCCTTAGACCTTCTGAGTTTTTTAAAATTCTTATAATCCCCTTTCCTCCTTCCTATTGGCTTCCTTCACAAAGATAGGGAAAATCTTATTTTTAGACTTCAACTATTGGGGCAGCTAGGTGAATAAAGCACCAGCCCTGGAGTTAGAAGGACCTGAGTTCAAATATAGTTTCAGACACTTAACACTTACTAGCTGTGTGACCTTGGGCAAGTCACTTAACCCCAATTGCCCTGCCTTCCCCCTCTCCAAAAAGACCAAAAAAAGGCATAGACTTCAACTATTGCTCCCATTTGCTTCCTGAAGAATGTCTCCTTCAGAACAGATCTTGTCTCTTAAAGGCTGAACCTAAGAAGCATCAAATAAACAGAGTAACAGGGGAAGCAGCATGCATAATTTGCTGGAGTTAAGGTCACAGTGCTTTCTTGAATAAGCATGTACCTCTCAAGTGGGTTGTAATTCACTTACAGTGGGCTCTTTTAGGAGTAACAAGCCCAGACTACAACTGGTCCAGAAATGGAGCTTTCTGCCTGGAGTTACCTCATGAAAGTATATAGATTGTCTTAATGCAATGTTAACTCTACCTGCACTCCTCTACCAAGCCTTCTGAACCATGTGGGTAATGACAAAATAGTGACAATTCTCTCTTGTTTCCACTTCAAGCTCCTCCCTGAATCCTTCACTCCTAAACTTCTACTTCCCTTGAAACTCAAGGCAATTGGGCAAGTTGGAAAAAGGAAGCCCCTTAAGGCACATGTGAGAATTTTCTTACAGGCTCCTTTTCAGTGCTGACCAGCAGTAGTCGATCTCAGTCAGGTCCTAATATTATGTCTCTCCCTTATAGACTAAGTAGAATTTGCCTTGTGCCTGTGAGAGCCTTTGACCCAGCCCAACCACCATCTTCATTTGGACTACCCTTACCAGAACTCCAATCTCTAAAACATCTCACTCATATTGGGAGCAGTTAAGCTTTTGTAAAATTGTTCAAAGGATAAGAATAGCATCAAAGTGAAAGGAATAAAGAACAAAGAAACAATTTGTGGCAGAGAAGCCTTGGGAAACATGTATTCAATCAATCACTCTGCTATTGTCCCCCACTTACAAAGCTGAGTCTGTGGAACGGCAAATCAGGAAACTAGTCAAGGCCCATTCTTTGTTGTTGTTGTTGTTGTTGGGGGAGGAGGGGATCTGGAGAAAAGAAGGTTTGTTGATTGGTAGGACTAGATAATCAGAGCTTCCTAGGGATTCTGGGAGCCTCCCAGAGACCCAAGAAGACATTTGGGAAGAGATGAAGGTAATGTCAACACTATAATATTATGTGTTATAATTATCCTGTGTCTTATCTACCTAATAGACTGTGAGCTCCCATAGAGGAGAAACCATGTCATCTCAATCTTAGCACTACCTAATAGTGCTCTATACAATAACAGGCTCTTAATAGATGTTTGTCAAATTAATTGCAGAATGAATCAATGAATAGAATTAGGATTTGCATGTCACAATCTCTGCACAAACTCTTCTCCTATTCAGGCAAGCACTTCTCCCGTACTCACAGTCACACTATCTAATCATCTTCCCCAACCACTCTCCTTTACTTTCATCTGTATTGGGGAAAAAAGAAAAAAACATCACAGAGAAAGAGATCACACATACACACACACATCATGATTAGACCTCTCTAAGTAGAGTTCCTTGGCTAACCTGATTCATTTGAGAACCAATCTGGTAATGGAGTCTAACATTCTGCTTCTGAGATAATGATAACTCTCTATTTGTCCACAGGGCGAACAAGGGCTACCAGGTCATCCTGGGAAGCCAGGTAAAAGAGGTCACCCAGGAATGCAAGGCGATCAAGGACCACATGGAGATTATGGGATGAAAGGGCAGTCTGTATGTGCCAACAAGGAAGCATGACACAAATACATTCTAACAAGCAGGTCATCAGTGTGGAATAATCACCATCATCTCTATTCCTATTGCAGGGGGACCATGGTGACCAAGGTTTGATGGGTTTCCAAGGATTCCCAGGTCCAAAAGTAGGTTTATATATTTTCTACTAGTTTTTATCTATTTGGAAAAAAAATATTCAAATGTCAACATCCATTCCCATTTTAGTGGTATTTGATTTATTCATATATTTGTACATGCATACATATATTTATGCTTTTATATATACACATACATATTAGTACTACGATAAAGTATGTCCGTCATCCAAGATGATGCCTTAGGCCATCTAAGTAGTGCACTGGATTAAGAGCTGAACTCGGAACTACAAAGACCTGAGTACAAATCCAGATTCAGACATTTACTAACTGTGTGATCCTGAATAAGTCGTTTAACTCTTCAGAGCTTTAATGGCTTCATTTGCAAAATAGGCATAATGATAATATTGTGCTACCAACCTCACAAGATTGTTTTGATGAAAATAATAAGCAAATGTGATTTATCACTAAGTCATAATGGAGATGGCATCTGAATTGGTGGGAAAAGCACCAATGCCAAGGAATTCACGCTCCTCCAAGTACTGAAGCACACGTATTACACATGCGTAGATATATACATGATATATATGGTACCATTTTTAGGTGAATAGTCAAGAAGCGTGTATGTGGTAGCTACTTTATGCCAGGCACTGTGCATAGGTATATTCTTTTTAAAAATTCTTCACATTTCATAGTCTAAGTATTTCATCATATATGGTTTAAACCTCTTTTAAAGAGTATTTTAGGAGAAATAATGGCCACATTTTATTGAAATGATTTTTGTTTTTCTGTGCATCTCAATGAGCCTCATAGTAATTATTTAGTTTTCCATTGTTCCCTCATGTTCCATTTTTAGAGAATTAGTTCTTCATAGATTAATGTGAATCTCTTTCATGTATTAAATGTTCATGTATAGATAAGGCTTTTTTCTGTTTTTAATGTATTTCTAGGGGCCTGACGGAGATGTTGGCATGGTTGGAATTCTAGGCCCTAAAGGTCCTGTTGGCCAAATAGTAAGTGTAAAATTAAATTCTACTTAATTGGCAAAAAAAACCATTTGGGGGTTTTCATTGACTATACTAGTGATAAAGCTCATTTTGCAACACTAAAATATATGATTTAGCAAACTGATTCTTTTTTAGCTTCCTTTCTGTTCTTGAGCACTTAATTTTTAAGAAAAAAATAGTAATAAGTTCTATCACTCCTCTGGGTATACACTGATGACTTATTTTTGTTATATGTTGAGAGTTATAGGAAGTTGATACTTTTTCAAGGCAGCTAGATGGGTCAGTGAATACAGCACTGGACTTGAAATCAGGAAGATTCATCTTTGTAAGTTCAAATCCAGCCTCAGACACTTACTAGTTGTGTGACACTGAGCAAGTCACTTAACCCTGTTTGCCTCAGTTTCCTCATCTGTAAAATGAGCTGGAGAAGGAAATAGCAAACCATTCCAGCATCTCTGCCCAGATAATCCCAAATGGGGTCACAAAGAGTTGGATGCAACTATACAATATTTTTTAAAACTACAGTCACTTTTTATCCCAAGCTGGACAATCCACAGGTAGGTTTATCTACAGAAAATATTGTTGTCAAGTTGTTTATCTACAGAAAATATTGTCGTCCTTGTTCATATTACCCATTCCACTAATTGTACTCCACTAATATTGTTATCTCTATTCTTGCTAAACCTCCTGAAAACTGGCAGGAACCAAAAGGACTTTTAGAGTGTAAATTTTTATAGAAGATTTTCACCAAGAAGTTTTAAAAGGAAGTTTGAAGTTTAGGAAACAGAGGGGACTTTCATAATTTTACCAAATTTTAGAACTAGAATGGACCTTAGAGATGGTGTAGTTTGAGTCCTTCATTTGACAGGTAGAGAAATTGAGGCCAGGATCACACAGCTATTTATCAGTCAGTCTATTTATCCATTTTTTATTAAGTGCCTACTGTGTTCCAGGCACCAGGGACATGACGGTAAAATACTCCCTGTCCTCAAAGAGTTTACATTTTAGCAGAGAAAACAAAGAGATAAAAAACAAATAATAGACAGATGTAAGGAGAGGAAGGTACCTGGAGGATCAGGAAAGGTCCCATGCAGAAGGGAGTGATTGAAGTAAATCTTAAAAACCAAGAGGGAACTCTAAGGGGCAGGACTGAAGAGGGTGAGGACTCCAGGCATGAGTCAATGAGTGCAAAGAGACAAAGAGATGATAATCCATGCACAGAACCACAAGTTATCCAGGTTGGCTGGATCACAGACTTGTTAACCTACTCGTGAATTGGATTTAAGTGAGGCACAGATGCACAAAGACCTCAGCCTCACTCTCTCCTCCAGATAAAAGCCAAGATGACTGACCATGACCCAGGATATAGTGGGTCATTCTAACAGATGATAAGAGTTTAGAAGGTGCAACATTGGGGGATAGCCTATGTTCTATCAATACCCCTCAGGAGCTCTAGAGAAAGACCTCTACCATAATGGGAGAGAGGGTTTGGAGGGGAGTAATGTGTAAGAATTTGAAAAGATGTTATATAGGACTGGTTGTCATGAGCTTCAAATTTCAAGCAAAGAATTCATACCTGATCCTTGATAGGGATACTTGGAAATCAATGGACATTTTTTGAATAGGGGATGACATGATTAGACTACACTTCAAGAAAATTACTTTGAAGACTGTGGAAGTTGGATTGGAGTGGGGAGAAACTTGAGAAAAGGATGTCAATTAAGAGCTTATTGAAATAGTTCAGGTGAAGGGTGATGAAGACCTGAACTAGGGTGGTGTTTGTGTGAATAGAGAGGTAACTCTTTAGGAGCTGTTATGGAGACAGAAACAGCAAAAATTTGACAAGAAATTGAATTTGCGGGTTGAGGATCATAATAGTTAGCATTTATATAATACCTACAGTGTTTCAGGCACTCTGCTAAGCACTTTGCAAATATTGATCCTCACAACAACCCTGAGAGGTAAGTGATGTTATTATCTCCTTTTTACAGATGAAGAAATACAGGCAGATAGAGGTTAAGATATTTGCCACCCAGTTAGTGTCTGAGGCTGGATTTGGACTTGGTTCTTGCTAACTCCAGCCCCAGCACTCTATCCATGGTACCACCTGGATGGGTGAGTGAGGAATGAAGGACACTAAGGTAGTGAACCTGGGTGACTGGAAGGATCATATTGCCCTTGACAAAAGTTTGTTGTTATTCAGTTGTGGTCAACTCTTGGTGACCCCATTTGGGTTTTCTTAGCAAAGATGCTGGAATGATTTGCCATTTTCTTCTCCAGCTTTTTGTATAGATGAAGATACTGAGGCAAACAGGGTTAAGTGACTTGCTGAGTTAAGTAAATGTCTGAGGCTATAGTTGAACTCAGGTCTTCCCAACTCCAGGCCCAATGTGCTACCTAGCTGCCTTTTTGACAGAAACAGGAAAGTCCAGAAGAGAGGGGAAAATCAGTGAGTTCTCTCTTGGGCCTACGGATTCTGAGGTGACATCTAGCTTGAAATGTCTAAATGTTCACTTTATGGAACTGGAACTCATGAGCCAGACTAGAGCTGGATATGACAGTCGGCTGTGTAGAGATAATAAGTGAGCCTACAGGAGCTGTCCAAGACGCTAAATTAAAGATTATGGAGAGAGAAAAAAGCCCCGGGACAGAGCCATGGAGTTCACCTGCCATTACTGAGCAAGATAGAAAGTGAAAATCCAGCAAAAAAGTCTGAGAAGGAGTAGTCAGATGGGGCAGGAAGAAAACCAAGTGTTCATATACATATATATAGATATATAGATACATATCTATATATCTATATATATGTATGTAAATGCATGTATATGTATGTATATATGTATGTGTGTATATGTGTATATACATGTATGCATGTAAATGCATGCATATGTATGTATATATGTGTGTATATGTGTGTATATATACACACATATACACAAAACCAAGTGTTCATATACATATATATGTATGTATATGCATGTATATGTATGTATATATGTATGCATGCATGTGTGTATATATATGTATATGTGCGTATGTATTCCACTTTCCTTCTGTTAGGATGGATAGTCTAGAGTTAACAGATATCCAAACAAATAATAAAGTTTATTTTAAGATCCTGCATCTGTAACTGGCAGATTACTTGATTTGCTATTGAATAACTGGGGATGATATATATGCATCAGACTTTGAAGTCTGCCCTCAGTAATTTGTTTGAAGTTTTATAAATTCATAGAATATCAGATATACTTGCAGTCATATAAAAATATATCGCAATGCAACTTTGTAAGCTCAGAAGCTTGTTGCAAAAAAATTGCCCTGTTAATTCTTGGGAATAATACTAATACATGGATTCATGATGTCAGTAAGGAACAATTAAGAGAACAGACAACGTGAACGAGAACTTGAAAACAATGTTTGCCCCAGATAGGCCGACCTCATTCAGAAGGAATTTATGTCCTGGAAGTACAAAACTCCCATTTCCATAGTTATTTATTGCTTTAACCTTCACTAACTGAAACTTCCATTGCCTCAACATATTGTAAGAAAGCTCATTCATTGCTTTGTTCATCTTGCCCCATAATCATATTGCATTACTTTGTTCTGTCCTTTGTCCAATAGCATTCCTAGATCATATCCTGAATGCAGTATCAATACGATTGCTAGTGTATGAAAGTACTTCACACTGATTGAGCAAAGGTTTAATAGATATGGTGTTCTGTGTTGGGAGGGAGGAGAATATAGTAATGTATAGGATATGATAAGCCATTGGTAATTCACAAAAGATAAACTGTTGTTATTTCTACTTGAGAAAGGAATGGAAAAATGGATGATGCTGAAGTCAAAGGAACTGGTTACTGCTTACTGTCAGTGTAACCTTGATCAAAATACTTAGTTTCTATGGGCCTCAGTCTCCTCATCTGTAAAATGAATGGTTTGGGCTGTAGTAGTAATACAGCCTACTTCCCTACTTTAACTTGACTCTAACAGTGATGTCATTTTTGGTCCTCTTTGAGAACAAAGGACAACAGCCTACCTACCAAGCAACCCGAAGAGTACCAAAGTGACATCACTATGTCAGGGTCAATGTACAATGTGTTCAGCTGCGGCTGATCCATATGAGCTTGGGAGGCTCTCCCCCAAGTTGGGCATAGGTTTGAACCAGGTGACCTCTAAAATTCCTTCCAGATCTTCACCTATGACCCTTTGATCTTAATTTGTGCTAATACCATAATATTCCTCACTATCATGATCATTAATGCCACCAAGGATATGAGTGATATATTTCATTGTTACACAAGAAATAAATTCTCAGGGGTTGTCATGGGATTTCTGTCATACAGATAATCTGATTAAAAATGCTCTCTTTCATTTTACTCCTACAGGGAAACACCGGCCCCCTTGGTAGAGAAGGCATAATAGGTCCAGCAGGCAAAGCTGTAAGTTTGTCTCATCCAAAGTCCTACTTGTTTTGCTGTATCAGACTTTCTCAGAATCTGGCTAATAGAATCATCTTATACAGGGCTAGTCCTAGAATTTGTGACAATCGTAGCAAATGAACTTGACTTTTCTTCCTAAGGCCTGACAACAGATGGAGATGCAGTAAATACATATACATACACACACACACACACACACACACACACACACACACGCACACATATATAGTGAGGTCAGCAGCCTACTCTCCAAGCAAGCCTCTTGCCCTCCATCTGATTCATTGGGCTCTTACTGAATCTGGGTACAAAGGGTTTCTCCCTGTATTAAGGACACTCCTCTCCCTCAAAGCCAAGTGTATAAGGGTAAGTACCTTCTGATGTAAGGTGGAAGAAACAGCTTAGGATTGGTCAAAAGAAAGCTAGAAGACAACATGGGCCAGTGAGTCTTCCTGGCAAGAATTACTCCTATTCTTCATGTCACAGGTTTGGGATATTTTTTAAAATGTCAAGGGCAAAAAGAAGACAGTGTAATTGAAAGAACATTGGACTGACAGAAGACCAGTGTTAGAGTCCAGTTCACTAATCACTATTCCTATGACCACAGGCATGTCCCTTAATCTCTCTGAGCCTGTTTCCTCATCTGTGAAATAAGGAAAATAGCATTCTCCTCGTCTGACTTACCAGTTTGCTGTGATGAAAGTGTTTTTTAATGGCAAAGTGTTTTATAAATGTGAACTGTTATTGCTTCTCTGGTATAAGCCAAGAGACAGACAGACACACACACACACACACACACACACACACGCAGAAAGATACAAAAAGAAAAGAGAGAAATGGGGAAGAAAGAGAGAGGAGAGAGAGAAAGAGAAGAGAAGAGAGAGGTGAGGAAGGAGAGAGGAGAGAGAGATGAAAAAGAGAGTAGAGAGAGGGAGGGAGAAAGAAAGAAGAGAAGAGAGAGGAGAGAAAAGGGAGTGAGAGAGAGAAAAAAGTAGGGAGAGAAAGAAAGGAGAGAAATAGGGGAGAAAGAGAGAGAGAGAATGGAGAGAGAAGAGAGAGATGAAAAAGAGAGAGAGGAATAAGGGAGAAAGAAAGCAGAGAGAAGAGAGGGAGGAGAGAAAAGGGAGGGAGAGAGAGGAAAGTAGAGAGAGAAAGAGAGGAGAGAAAGGGGAGGAAGAGGAGAGGAGAGAGATGGGGAGAAAGAGAGAGAGAAAGAAGAGAGGAGAGAGATGGAGGGAGAAAGAAAAGGAGAGAAATGGAGGAGAAAAGAGGAAAGAGGAGAAAAGGAGAGAGAGGGAGAGAGGTTTGTCAGCACAAATATGGGGGCAGTTTGTAAGGTCAAGTTCATCTTTTCCAATTTTATTTTATTTTTACCATTCTATTTGGACATTTTGAACTTGTACTCTGTGTGTACTTTGGAGGTAATGTTAAATTTGACATGTTTCTTTAAAAATAGAGAAGGGTCTTCAACAAATATGGCAGGCCATCTACAATACAAGTAAGAAGGAAGTATCATCACTGTAGACTTCTCCACTATGCTCTTCTCTTGTCTCAACGCATAGTGGCAGAAAACTGCCTTCGTGTATGAGATGAAATCGGTCTTCCTTATACTGCACATTATGCAGAATTTGACCATACCAGGATAATGGTGTGTTCTTTGACATGGGGCCAGCCCAGATGTCACACTCAGAGCTCAAACTCAGCATGTTCTAAGCTGAACTCAGCATCTTCTCCCCAAAGATGCTTGCCAGCCTCCCTATTTCTCTTAATAGCACCACTAGTCATCCAGGCTTATAATCTTTGTATCTTCCTTTGTATCACCAGAAATGTGTACTATACTTGGGGTCTAGTCACTACCCATACTGTGTAAGACTTGTACCTCTCACCCCTAGGCCTACTGGGCCTTTAGGTGGTGCAGTGGATAGAGCATTGGGTCTGAAGTCAAGACTTGCACTCAGATCCAGTCTCAGACACTTCCTAGCCATGTGACCCTGGGCAAGTCACTTAGCCTATTTGCCTCAGGCTGCTCATCTGTAAAATGGGTGTAATACCTCCCTCCAGGGTTGCCATGGGGATCAACATAGAACATAGTAGTTGCTTAATAAATGTGTGTTCCCTTTCCCAGATAAGCAAATGAAACACTATTTCTCCCTGGGTTTGCTTTGATCACTTGAACCCACTCTGATACCAGTCTAAATCTAAATTACCAGTCATTGACCACCACCACGCAGTTACATCCGTCAATCGACAAACATTTATTAAATGCCTACTATGTGCCAGGTATTTCTCTAAGTGCTGAGGATTCAACAAGGGACAAAAGACAGTCCCTGGCCTCAAGAAGCTTACAATCTAATGGAGAGCCAAACAGATATGTACAAAGCAAGCTGTATGCCAGATAAACCCTCTCTCAGGGTTCTAAGAGTCACTCTGTTAAAAAAAAAAATACACTTGGGGGTGGCTAGGTGGTGCAGTGAATAGAGCACCTGCCCTGGAGTCAAGAGGACCTGAGTTCAAATCCATCTTCAGGCACTTAACACACACAAAAAAACTAGCCATGTGACCTTGGGCAAGTCACTTAACCCCAACTGCCCTCCAAAAAAAGCAAAAAAAAATGCGCTTCCCCTACTCACCACACTAGCTCCTGAGCCCCAACCAATGAATTTGCAATCTACACAAACAGTCATTCACAAGGTAACTTATCTGTACCGTACATGAAATTTATATGGCCACTCACTCACAATAATGAAACTTTAGACCTTAAATATAACCATCTATCAAATAATCAAGAAAAATAGTGTTATAGATGCTAAAATGTTAAAGCAAATGAGTAAATTATAAAATACATTGTGATACATATGTAAATGAAGCTCATACTCATCAATGGATTCAAAATGGTGAAGAGTGGAAAGGTAGGTGAAGCAGTAGATAGAGCTCTGGTTTTGGAGTGAGGAAGATGTGAGTTCAAATCTGCCCTCAGACGTTTATTAGCTATATGATCCTGGACAAGTTGCTTAACTTTTCTCTGTCTCAGTTTCCTCACGTGTAAAATGAGCTGGAGAAGGAAATGGCAAGTTGCTCTGGTATCTTTGCCAAGAAAACCCCAAATGGAGTCAGGAAGAGTTGAATGCTATTGAAACAACTCAACAACAAAAATGAATGTAGCAACTCTCTTTAATTTAAATAACTGCAAAACTCATCAATCTGGCTATTTCTGAGCTATACAGATCGGCCCAGATGGTTATTCATCTAGCCATCCAATGTGCTGTCCAATCAGAACAGAGATCACAAACAGCAGGGCTCCTATTGGTCTGGAAGATAAAGCCGCTGCCAACTCCCCTCTGCTTTTCTTTCTCTGGTCAAGAGGTGGCATCAGAGAACAACCTCTCCATCTCTGTGGGACAAGTGAGCAATGGCATTTCTCAATGACTCAATTCTTTTTTCTGACCAATCAGGAATAACTTAGCTGAGCCTATCAACTCAGTGTCTGGGTTCTAAGAGCACTGGTCTGCTGTGTCTTCTCTTGATGTAACTGCGTCTCCAGTGGCTTAAATGACACCCTCCTGACTCTCAGTGATTCACCCTTTACTTTAAAAAAAAAAAATCACGCCTCCTCAAATTTTCCCTATAAAGATGACAGACTTTTTCGGTTATTCCTCAGTCTTCAAATATTTATGATTTCTAATTTTCTTAGTCTTAGCCTCTTGAATAACAAAACAGATGCAAATTAGCATCATGCTTATAGCTTTGAAGGTCTCAACTTGATCTTCCATCTTGTTTCTTTATAATTACATTTCTGTAGTTTTTATAAGAAAAGAATTATCTCTACCTCTTTTTAATGTTAAATTTAAATTAAATTTAAAATTTAATATTAAGCTATTTCCACACAAGTGAGACATCCCTCTACTTTGTTGACAAAGAGATCCAAGTCTTCTTGGATTTACAATATTTACAGTCTGTACAACCAATCATTCACAACGTAATTTATCTATACCATACATAAAATTTATACAGCCAGTTACTCACAATAATGAAACTTTAGACCTTAAATATAATCATCTCAAATAATCAAGAAAAAGAAATAATATTATACTTGCTAAAATGTTAAAGCAAATGATTTGTCACAAATAATTTTCTCCCCAAAATTGTCCAAGTCTGATATGAAATCTGTGCCTTCACACACATATTTTGTGAGTGCATATCTTAACATTGTGTTCTACTCGTATTAGGAATTAAAATGTCCAGCCACAACAGTAGCAGTATCCTACATGTTTTGAAAATCAACATAGATCTCTTCCTTTATACAAAAACATTTTCCCTACTTTTTCCAACATTAACTATAGAATGTGTAACTTACACAAAGTTCAAAAGCCAGTCAGTGACTAGATCCAGTCAATTCACCTCTGACTCCATGATGCTATGAATTCCAGATCCTCAATTTTTTTATGGCTTATCTCCTTATCAATTATCTCCACTCAATTCTGTTTTTGTCATTACTCAAGTTTTCAACATCTCTGACCTCAGTCACTGCAATTGCATCCTAATGTGTAACTTCCTCCAGTCTCTACCCAATCCATCTCATTCTTTATTTTGTTGCCAAAGTAATATTTTGAATACTCCAGTCATATATGTGTATCTCTGTTCTAAAACCTTACGTGACTCCTCATTGCCTATAGCATAAAACAAAAACTCCTTAGCTTAACCATCAAAGCCATCCAAGATCTGAATATAATTGACTTTTCTAGTCATATTTCACACTACTACTCATTTCTCATATTCAATATTCCAGCCAAAATGCCCTAATCTTGTCCCATCTGTGGGAATCCATTTGAGACCTACCCCTGGTATGAAAAAACTCCATTTAAATTTCTGTCTATTGAAATCATTCTCTTACCCACCTCATACACACACCAAAAAGTGATCTCTCCCTACTCAAATTTCTCATCCTGCTTTGTCAAGACCTCTCCTTTACATTTTGTTTTTCTTTCCTTCTTTTTTTTTCCCAATAGGGAAAGGGGAGAGGAAGGAATTAAATACTTTTTAATTGAGAAAATAACAAATAAAAATGTTTAAATAGGGGAAAAAAGACTTCCCCTTTACATCCACCAGATTCTACTTATATCACACTTACCTGTATGGCCAACTTAACTGCCCTCCTCCACTGTTAAACTCCTTGAGATCAAAGGCTCTGTAATTATTCATCTTCCCATCATAAGATGATAAATATAGAGTTGAAGGGATGCAATTGGTTTTGAATATGTGGAGTTTGAAGTAGCTGTGGGACACTCAAGTAGAAGTACTTAGTAAGTGGGAACAGAATGAGAATGTTTGGGAGAAGAGATGGCCTAGAGACATTACTTGTGTAGTCATTAACCTTAGATAAAAATATGAGAACAGATTGGTGGTCTGAAGGAGAGAGTGTATAAAGAAGTGTGCAAAAAGCTGAGAATTGACTTTGAATGTGCTCAAAATTAGAAAAAATTAGGAGGAAATTGATTAAGCAAAGGACTCAGAAGGGTTAATTATGGAGGCAGGTGAACCAAAACAGTGAAATATCACTCACTCCATGGGGACAGAGAGCTTCAAGTACATTTGAGTATTCAGCAATGCCAAAAATATCAGAGGGAAAAAAGACATCAAAGAGAGGAGACTAAGGAAGAATGAAAAACCACTTAAAAATATGGAGGTCCTTGATGACCTTGGAAAGATCACTTGGGGTAGATATTAATAGGGATGAAAGATGTATTGTAGGAAAATAAGGGGAAATCAGTTTGACACAATTTTCAGAGAAATAAAACAATACTTTAAGGAAACAAGAGGGGAAGGATTCTTAACCTTTCTGGTACCAGTCTGGCAAAGTCAATGAACTCCTTCTCTGTCAGCCAACTAGTATTTATTAAGAGCCTGCTCTTTGCCAAGCATTGTGTTAAATGATAAGTATATAAAGAAAAGTAAAATTTGTCCTTGCTCTCAAGGAGCTCATTAATTTAATGAAAGAGACAACAATGCAAACTCTGTACAAACAAGATATATAAAGGATAAATTGGAGACCATCAATACAGGGAAATCATTAGCGTTAAGAGACTTAAAAAAGGGTTTCTCCCAAAAGGGGAAACTTTAGCTGAGACTTGAAGAAAGGCATGGAATCCAGCAGGTAGAGATGAGGAGGGAGAGCATTCCAGGCATGGGGGACGGGGTAGTAAGTGAAAAGTCCCTGAGGCAGGAGATGGAGTGTCTAGCGGAAGGAACAGCAAGGAATAACTGTTTTGACTGGAGTAAGTGGATTAACTGCTTATTTTCATGTCTTAAAACCCAAACCCATGTTGAATGCAAACATATATATAGTAAAACTAACAGAACATAAAGTCAACTTGATTTTTTAATACATCAGAAGTAAAATTGGAATTTGTACAAACTCATGGAAAAAATGTCCGGTTATGGTAGAAAACTCATAAATAGTAAAAATTGTCATGTTCCTGAAATTTCATTCCCAACCACACTGGATCAGAGTACATCTCTTAAAGTTTTTAATGAATAAAATAAAATACATAGGAGTACAAAGGAAAGCAATTACATTGAAATAGTTACCAAATAACTTTTTTTTAAAAAATTCATATTAGAGCTTTGCAATAAAGTGAATTTTTTTTTCCAGATTGAAGAGACCTGATTATTATTGAAAAAAAGTGAGGGGAACAAATAGATTTAAAAAATTAAGATGCTGAAGAAGGATGATTCAATCCCTATGAGGAATTAGCATCTGGGAATAATTTGGAAATTTTTATTAAATGCATATAAATGAGAGTGAGGAAAGAAAAAGAACATTCTTCTGCTATTAGAGAGGTTATCCATTGTTTGAAAGGCTCAAAAGAGAACATAATGCTGACATAGATTTACAACTAGAAAAGCATGTGGTTATTAATTGACATTTCTCTAAACTTTTAGCATTCCTCACTCTGAGCTTCAAAGTCTATGAGGGAAAATCTAATGAAATATATCATACTTCACAAGTTGATTAATCAATATGAAGCCAGTAATTGTACACATAGCATACTAATAACTAAAAGATTGTTCTCCACAGAAGGAGAAAATGTTAATCAGTCAAATAAAGTGTATGTGGCAGAGAAATGATGAACCAAGGAAAAGAGATCTGTTGGGATCTGCTTATGAGTAGATTACCTAAGGCTCCTCTTCCTCCTCATGAGGATGAATTACCCAAAAAAATACATTATATAATTAGGTCCCCTTTTAAACAAATTCTCCTTTTATGTATTTCCCATCCTAAGAAATATCTTTGAAATACAGATTTTAAATATGTATGGGGGGGGGGATGGTCAGGAGAAAGGGATTCCCACTTTCTTGGAGGCAATAAGAATTCCACAGTTTAGGTTTTGGCTACCCAGGGAAATGAAAATAACTGTTTTGACTTGAGTGAATGAAGTAACTGGTTATTTTGGTGTTTTAGAGATAGAGCCACAGTCAAATATGGAATCAGAGATAGTAAGACTAACAGAACATCAATTAGTATTTTTAAATATATCAGAAGGAAGACTGGAATTTACACAAACTAATGAAAAAAATGTCTCGCTGTGGTAGAAAAGACATAAATAGTACAGACTGTCATATTCTTGAAATTTCATTTGTAACCACAAGAACATGTAATAACTAACATACCAGGCAAATCCTCCTTTTCTTTCTCTCTTTCAGGGACCCAGAGGTGAAAAGGGCCATAGAGGTGAAATGGTAAGTTTAAAAAGTATTTTTTGTTGTTCTTAATCATATTTTAGTATTATTTTATACTAAGTTGTTAGGAAGTATAGGAAATGTTTAAGGGCAGCTAGGTGGCACAGTGGATAAAACATCAGCCCTGGAGTTAGGAGGACCTGAGTTCAAATACAGCCTCAGAATGTACTAGCAGTGTGACCCTGGGCAAGTCACTTAACCCTGTTAGTCTCAGTTTCTCACCTGTAAAATTAGTTGGAGAAAGATATTACCAACCACTCTAGCATCTTTGCCAGGAAAACCCCAAATGGGGTTGCAGAGAGTCAGACATGACTGAAATGAGTTGACAACAAAATAGGGAACATTTGTGATATCAATTAAAACATACTGAATTTAACTAAGCATGAGATGAGAAACAGTAGGGGGTAGTAAATAGAGAACTAACTTTAAGCCAGGAAGACCTGGATGCAAGCATACACACACACACACACACACACACACACACACGCACACGCACATACATGCACACACATACACACACACGCACACACACATATGTCTGTGGGTGGATAGAGAGATAGATATCTATAGATATAGAGGTAGATATGGATGACTGTTCACTCCCATTTGTTGAAGGACTCTTCTCATTCTGGAGTTCCCAATACCAATGAAAACACAGGGCTAGATCCTGTCCCTATAACAAGTTATATATAACTTTAAGAAATACCAATAGCCCACATCTGTATAGCATTTTATAGCTTGCACTGTATAGTTTAAACCCTTCCCTACAAAAAGCTGAAGACATCCATTAACCTCTCCTGGCCTCAGTTTCCTCAACTGAAAAAAATGAAGGGATTGAATGAGAAAATCCCAAAGTTTACTCCTAACTCTGAATCCTATGATGTTAAATAGATGTTAAAAAGACTCATCCTACCCATCTGACAAGTAACAAAATTAAGAGAAGTTAGACAAGTGCCACTTGGTCATACATCTGGTCTGTAGGGCTAACCCCCAAACTCAAAACCAGGTTTCCTGACCCCCCCCCTCAGTTCAGTATTCTTTCTGCACCAATTCTCAAAACAACTCTGCAAAATGTCTTACTTCCTGACTATGTGAAACGGAATAATTCTCATTAGACATTTCAAGAGAAGGATGCTTCTCTTGCCCAGTAACAACCAAACAAGAACATGGCCCATCTACATCTGTACTTTCTTCACTAGAGTGCAGTGGGACAGAGGAAGGTGCATATCATGGCCCCCTTGTTGCTGAGGTGAACAGCCATCCAGGAATCATGGCTAGATAGATGGGAGTCAACCTGGCCTGCCTGCTCTGTGTTGGCTATTTTCTAAGTCTGGAATATGCTTCCTCCACTTTTTAAAATCTCACTTCTTTCTAGGCTCGGTTCAAGTGTCACATTCTACATGAATCCTTTCCTAGCTCCACCACTCCCAGATACTAATGTCTTCCCCCCCAAAAAATTATATTGAGTCTACTTTGTGTATAACTACTATGTACATGTCATCTCCCCTAGGAAGCTCTGGGAGGGCGAAAACCATTATAGTTTAATATTTGTGTTCTTGGCAAGATATCTGGTACATTATTAATAAATGCTTATTAATTGATTGGTTTGAATGCTTCCATTTTCCTTGAGTACCAGAGAGTCATAGAATTTCATGGTTGATCGAGACTTCAGTGGTCGTTAACCAATCAACAAGCATTCACTAAACTCATGTTTTATGGCAGACATTGTGCAAGTCCCTGAAGATACAAATAGAAAGAGTAAAACAAGGTTTAATTCCATAAATTAAAAATAAAATAAAGAAAGAAGAAAACAATGCCTGCTCTCAAAGAGAATCAAATTCTAAGCAAAGAAAACAATCCATCAATCAACAAATGTTTATCAACTCCTTCTCAGGTATAGGCTGAGGATACAAAGTAAAAGTTAAAACAGTTCCTGTCTTCAAGGAGCTTACCTTCTAATGAGGAGACAAAAATTAGTATGCGCAAAATAAATACAGAGTAGATGGAAGGTAGCCTTAGAGAGAAACATTTTAGCAGCTGGCTGACCAGACAAGGTCTCATGGAAAAGATAGTAGTTGAGATGATACTTGAGAAAATCTATATGGGATGTAAAGAATAAATGTTTTAAAAATAAGTACGAATAAATGCAAGGGAGAAGGAGAGTACTATCAGTGGGGGAGGGGAGTCAGAAAAGGTTTCTCGTAGAAAGGTAGCATGGTGAGTGAATCTTAAAGGAAGAGATTCTTTGAGTCACAAAAAAAGAAAGAACACATCCAGACGTATAACAGCCAGTGCAAAGGCAGAGACAGTAGATGGTGCTGTGGGAAGCACCCAGAGAAGATCAGTTTGAGTCATACAATGAGGGAAAAGGAGTAATAATGTATAATGAAGCTGAAAAGCTAGGTTGAGCCCAGGTTGCAAATGGTTCTGTAAACAATAAGCAGAGTAGATGCATAGGGAGCCATTGGAGTACGGTGAGTAGAGGAGAACAATCATCTCTATTAAGGACAAACACTTTAACAGCTATTTCTAGACTAGACTGAAGTCAAGAGGGACTTGAGATAGGAAGATCAAATAGGAAGCTGTTGCAATAGTCTATCAGCATCAGTCAAACTTATAGGAACAGAGGCCACTAAACCAGATATGAGGATCCCTGACGCTTACATATTGACTTAGCTTTAAAATATAATATTATCAATATTTTATTGTATTTTTATTTATTTTGTTATATATTGCCCAATTACATTTTAATCAGGTTCAACTCACACTAAGGACTACTGATTGGCCGCATGCACCCACTGGCTATATGTTTGACACTTGTGGTCTAAGCAATCCAGGTCTGAACTAAGAAGGTAGCTGTGTGAATAAAGAAAAAAGCTCAAATGTGACAGATATGGTGAGAGGTGGGTGGCAAGACTGGCAAGATTAGATGTGTGATGTGATGGAGAGAGGTGGAGGGCAATGCTGAGGTTCTGAATCTTTGAGACTATAAGAATGGTGGTACCCTCACATAAATAAGCAAGTTTGGGAGAAGGGTGGGATTTGGGGAAAAGATAAAGAGTTTTGGACAAAAGGGTCTTGGACAAGTTGAGCTTAAGCCACCCTGAGAAATCCATTTTGAAATATCCAACTGGCGATTGGTGATACAAGACTCAAGTTCAAGGGAGAGATTAGGGATGGAGATATAAATCCTTGGGTTATTTGCATAGAAACAAGAATTGATAATGTCACCAAGAGAGAGTTTAAAGATAGCAGAGAAGACTCAGGAAAGAACTTTAGGAAACACCTACAGTTAAGGAATATGACATAGATGAAAAGCCAGCAAAAGAGATGGAAAAGATCATACAGTTAGGAGAACCAGGAAGGAAAAGTAACATCAGAAGAGTCAAGGAGAGATTATCTAGGAGAGGAAGGTGGTTAAAGGTATCAAATGCAACAGAGGAGTCAAGAAGGATGAAAAGTCAGAAAAGACCATCAGATTTGGCAATCAATGGTATCTTTGGAGAGAGCATTTTAACGTGAGTTATAAAGTAGCTGAGTGTTTTAAAAGAAGTGAGAAAAAAGGATGTGGAGGTACAAATTGTAGTTTTTTTCAAGGATTTGGGCTAAGTATTTGGGCTGACAAGAATAGGAATGATGAATGATAGCTTTATGGTATAGTATGGTCTAAAACTTTTGGGGGGAGTTTGTTTTGCTTTTTATGATGGGGTAGACTTGGGTATGTTTGAAGAGTTTGTGGGGGAAAATATAGATAGGCAGAGGTTGAAGGTTAGAGAAAGGGATTCCATCACAGAATTACAGATTTAGAGCAAAAAGGAGCTTAGAGGTCATTAAATCTGGTCATCTCATTTTACAAATGAGGAAGCTGAGAAACAGAGAGATTAAGTAACCTGCCTAGGATCACATAGTTAGCAAGTGTCTGAGGCAAAATTCGAACCCAAGTCTTTCTGACTCCAAGTCTACTTTTCAATAAATCATGTGCCTTCTCAGTGACAGAGGGATGCAATCTGCTGGAGAAGACAGAGGAGAATAGAATCAGTTGAATATGTAAAAGACCTGGTCTTGGCAAAGAGAAGGCTTTCTTCACCAAAGACTATAGGGAGAGTGCAGTTGAAGTTGGATAACAAAAATTTGTAGTCTATCCGGTCAGTACATGTATGTTCCTTCTACCAACTCCTTTCAGAGTCATAGGAGTAGAAATGGAGGAGGCAGGTTGTGTAAGTAATGTAGGGCTAGGATTTGACAAAGGATGAACAGCTACAGGAAATAGGAAGAGGGGGATTTAAAAGATCACAACAGCATAGAGTTGAATTGGTTAAGTATAGGATGACTATTGGAAAAGGGCGAAAGTGAAGTCAGAGCAAGAGTTATGACCTGAGAAAGAATCGAGAGGTAAAGGGATTGGAGGTCTCAATGAAGAAAGACAGTGACCCATAAAGTTCAACCCATAATTGAAAAAAAGATTGTCTCTGTAATGTGCCTCACAAGTGGTCATCCAACCCTTATTTTAAGACATCCATGGCATGTTTATCAAATAAGTGGGAGCCTAGTACCTCTGAAGAAAATCCTTTGTACATATGGAAAACTAATTGCTAGGAAATTCTTTTTTTGTTACATCAAGGCTAAATGATCCTCTTTCAATTTCTTCTCATTGACCAAAGTTCTTTTTCCTGAAAACAAAAAGAATACAACTTTCAAAAAAAATTTGAACTTAATATACAGCAAATAAAATGGGTATTTCCATATACACAGTAGAAAAGAAAAAGAATATTAGAAATGAAATTTCCAGTCTCTATCACGGATAGCTTGTTTTTCTTCTTAAGTGTACTGTAAATTCAATCTATAGCTTTCAAAGCTGTCCTGCTTGTCTGTGATTCTTTCTCACCTTCTGTTCTCTGTATTAAAAAACATAAAGATTCTTCAATAACCCTCATTTCTTTTTCTTTACTTTCTTTTTTGTTATATTCTTACTAATCCTTCCTTCTCCTCCCATCCACTGCTATTGGGAAAAAGAAGGTTAAACAAAGCCCTTCCAACAAATATGCATAGTCAGGCAAAACCAATTCCCATATTTGGCTGTATCTACAAATATGTGTTTTATTCTTTATATCTTGAGTCTGTCACCTCTGCAAATAACATGCACCACCATTATCATCATTATTCCTCTTGATCATTGACCTCTTTGTCATTGAATTGATCCAAGTTCTCAAGTCTTTCAAGTTATGTTTCTTTACTATGATGTTATTATGTAAATTACTCCCCTGGTTCTGCTCATTTTGTTTTGTATTAGTTCATACAAGTCTTTCAAGGTTTCTCCAAAACCATTCATTTTATCATTTCTGATAGTGCAATATTTTATTACAGTCAGCTAGGTGGTTCAATAGATAGAGCACTGTGCCCAGAGTCAGAAAAACCTGAGTTTAAATTCAGCCTCCAAAACTTAAGAGGCGTGTTACCCTGAGTAAGTCACTTAATCTCTATCTGCTTGAACTTCCTCAATTGTAATATAGGAATAGCACCTACTCCCGGATTTGTTGTGAGAATCAAATGAGATAGTATTTGTAAAGAACTTAGTATATTCCTGGCACTTAGTAGGTTCTTAATAAATGTTTGTTTCCTTCCTTCCTTCCTTACATTCATATGCTATAATTCATTTAATCATTCTCCAAAAAATAGAAACCTCCTTAGTTTATGATTCTTTGATATAACAAAAAGATCTACTATGTTTTTGTATATATGAGTCACATTTCTCTTTCTTTTTTAATTTTATATAATCAGAACTGTCTACTTTATCGTCCATGATGCTCCTTGTCGGACAATATTAACTCTCTATCCATAGATGCAAAAAGCAATTTCTTCTTTTTTCCTCTAACGTACTTATAATGTCACTCTTTATGTCTAAGTCATGTTTCTATTTGGAGCTAATCTTGGCATATAGTAGAAGATGTTGATCTCTAATTTCTGCCAGACTATTTAGCAGTTTTTATCAGAGTGAATCCTTACTCAGTAACTGAAGTCTTTAGATTTATTGAACACCATTCTACTGTGTTCACTTTCTTCTGTATGTTGGGTAGGTAGCCTACTGAACAGATCCACCTTGAATTTATGACATACAGTTCCTTCCATAACACAGTAACTGCTTAAAAGAATACTTCTTTATTCATTCATTCATAAAGAGATCATCTGAAGGAACTGCAAGGTGCAAGAGATAACTAACAGGGAATGGGACATAATAGCTTTCTATGAGTATTTGAAGAGCTATCATATAAAGGACTTGACTTCTTCCACTTAGTCCTAGAAGTACACCTGGGAACAATGGGTGAGAGTTTCAGGAAGATAGATTTGGATGTCATGTCAGGAAAAATTTCCAAGCAATGGAATTTTCCCAAAGTTGAATGGGCCACCTTGGGGAGTTGTGGCTTTTTCCTTACTTGAAGTCTTTATGCCAAGGCTAGATGTCCACCAGCTGAGTGTGCTGTAGACAGGATTCTTGTTCTTTCATGGAGGAAGATTGGATGGCCTCTAAAATCCCTTCCAACTCTAAGATTCTGAGGGAAGAATTTGCTTTGTCAGTAGGTCTTACCTCAGAAGTGAAAGAAGATAAAAATATTGCATGGTAATGGTTACTAGAGAATAAAAGTCTCACATGGGAGAAGGAAAATGTCAAAAGACAGAAACAGTGACTGAAAGACAGACTAAGAGTAACGTGAAGTTTGGGAAAGACAACAATGAAGCCTTGGGCTAAAATTTGAGAACAGAGGCATGAAAGAAACACAGTCTCTGGCATAGATTGAAAGAAATAAATAGAAATGTGCTTGTTATTTGTCACGCCCAACAGAAAAGAGAACCAAAGGGTGAGAAAGTAGCCCTGTACGTATTTTCCACTATGTTTCTACCATTTCTTTCAGGTTTGCCATGTCACATGTATAGTATCATCCTTCTCACTAAAGCCTCTATAGCCTACTCTTTTACTCTCTCAAAAATGGAATTACTGTATACAGTAACAGCAATATTGTCTTAAGAACAATTTTGAGTAAATAAATCAGAGTATAACATGACTATTATTAATACTCTACAAAGGACATACAAAAGAAGATGCTATCAAAATTCAGAGAAAAAACTAATAAATAGAAGTATGTATAGAATGATTTTACATACAGATCCATATTTGTGTTTCATGGTAGCCATCTCTATGGTGGAGGAAGAGAAGAAAAAAGAAAGGAAGAAGAAATTTGCATAACTATTATATATTTTAAAGGAATAGAAAATTGTACATAATAGAGCCACAGTTTCATGTGCAGTCATCTTGCTATACTATATTATGTAAATGCTTTTTTATTCCATAAATTAAAAACAAAAGAAATTCTTTTTTAAAAAGAGTTGGAGGAAAGTTGTACTTTCTGCCTTTTAAGTTCTGTTCCAGATGTAGAGGTCAGAGGAATCCTGCCCTTTATTAACTAATAGAGGATCAACTTTGAATCCTAAAAGTATAAACCTGCTCCAGATAAGTGCCTCCTTAATAAATTCACATGGCCTGTTGCTGTTCTCATTTTTAACGCCTATCACTCTGATGAGAGATGGGAGTGTTGCGTTAATATGTCTCCTACTTCCAAATAACTAGAAAGTAACAAGATACCAGCAGATGGCACAGAGTGCCTGGCCGGGAGTCAGGAAGCCCTGAGATCAAATCTAGCCCCAGACCTTTCCCAGCTGTGTGACACTAAGTCACTTAACCTCTGTTTGCCTCAGTTTCCTCACCTGTAAAATGGAATAATGAGAGAACCTACTTGCCAGGGTTGTTGTGAGAATCAGGTAAGATCATTGTAAAGTGCCTGGTATACAGTAAGTGCTATATGTGTATGTATGTGTGTATGTGTGAATGTGTGTGTATATGTGTATATATGTACATGTATACATATAAACACATATAAATACATGCTATATATAGTAAGTTAGCTATTATTTTAGGAGTCTCTTGATAGTATCCAGGTACATACAGTACTGTGCTCAGTTTTGACCACCATATTTGAAGAATGACAAGGCAAAGTATGTACGTAAAAGAAGAAAGAAGATGGTCAATGACTTGGAAGTTATCTCATATGAGCCATATATGCTGGATTCTTTAGCCTAGAAAAGAGGAGATTTATGCAGGACAAGATAGTTGGAAGGCTAATATATGGAAGACAGAAATGGGACCAAGCAGTGAATTATCAATCAACTTTAAATACGGAAGAACAGAGTAGTACAGCAATAGAAGAAATAGCCTTGTGAGCTAATGAGTAATGGAGATGTTATTGGAAGACTTAAAGCAGAAATCAAGAAGCCATACTGTACAGTTGGTTAGTCAACTAGCACTTGTTAAACACCTAGTGTATGGAAGATTAGAATAGGTCACCTTTATAGTCTTCTTCCCACTCAGAGATTCTCTTTCCTTTTCTCAACCATTTAATATCATTTATCAATAATGAAAAATTAACCAGGGAAAAAATTCCTGCACAAAATTGGGAGTGGAGGCCTAGGATAAGATAATTTGATTAGATAATGAGAAAGAAGGCACTAAAGTACAATTTTCTAAGCTATTATATAGCAGCTTTTTGCTGAATACTATATTTGTTTCAATTTAGAAAGTTTCATACCAAATACCTAAGAACAACCAGGTGCTTTGCCTTTACTTTCAACAATTCAGTTAGCTGCTTAAAAATATTAATGGAAACAATAAGATAATTAGTTTATTCTCTTTTTAATGTGAAAGAACTGATTTTTGTGCATTTGTTACTTCTTTCCTTTAATCTCATTAGAGTTTATGTTAATTTATAAAGATAAACCTATAATTTCTGGGGAACATTAAGTTAATTCATGAAAATTTCCAATTAACTTTATGTTGTTGTTGGGTTAAAAAAAAAAGTAGCATTTTTTAAAGCATCATTAGAGACTTCTCAATGCATTCTGTAAATGCATTGTGTTTAAAGTGGTTTGTGTTTAAAGTGATTGTTTAAATAATTAATTGACTAAAGATTCCTAAAGATTTAATGTATTTTGAAATACAATATCCCCAAGAGGTCTGTCTCAGATAATGATACTACAAATGGACCTTTTTGAACAGGATTTTATTAGCAATGAGTTTAGGAATCAAAGCAAATTGAGATATATTACCTCTTTGTAGAAATATTGGAAATACAATGTTCAGTCAAATTTTCTGGAAAGTTATTTTAGGGATTTAGATTGCCTCGTTGTTCTAAAAACCAAGTTATAATAAGATTATTGTGTTATTCAGCAACAGGAAAAATACAAAGAAAGTTGTAACTCATTGGCTACCAGAGAAATTTGAATTTTCTTGGAAAGAACATTAAACTTTCACACCTTCTGTAATTTGACATTTGTGTAACCTAATCTTGATTGAAGACAGGTCTTTTCCACTGCTAATTTGTGACTCCTCCTCTCCTTTGGTTACTGGGAAGGAGGGGGGTGAGGAGGAGAGGAAGGGGAGGGGGAAGAGGGGAGGAAGAGCGGAACATTTCTTTAATTTCTATTCTAAACTTCTGCCAAAATGATTTTCTTTAGCAGCAGTTCTGACCCTGTCTTTCCCCTATCCTTCTGCCTGCCTGGGAACTATATTTGAAATCAGTCTTTCAAAATCTTTGTCCTATCCATATAGTCAGTCTGCTCACCTATCAGATAAATCTACCCTATAGCTATTAGGCAGTAATCCCCTTCTTTCTAAAGTACTGCAAGTTTGTCAGTCAGATGTATAACTACGGCAGGGACATCAAGTTTTTTCCCCCAGAGTGGACACTTTAGAGGGGGTCCTCCTGGTGGGCTTGTCCCAGCAGGTGTTTTTTTTTCATTGTCTGGTTTCTCCTGAGGCAATAAGTCTCATCCTGGGAACATTTCATCCCACTTCAGCAATTGGAAAACCTCACAGTATCTTGGACTCACATTCAGGGTGCGCCTACCCCTATAAGCTCATAGCTCCTGACACTTATTCCTATTACAGAAAGAGAGAGAGAGAGAGAGAGAGAGAGAGAGAGAGAGAGAGAGAGAGAGAGAGAAATTACTAGTTGCAGATTTATTGTCAGCAGACTGCATTTTGAAAGGTTACAAAATATTCTGACTCTAGCAAAAATCTTACTTTTTTATAACAAGATGAAGCAAAGAACTTTGCAAAGATCAGTGAAACAAAATCAAGAAAAGTAAAAGTTGATCTCATTAGCAAAAAAGTATCCTAGCAAAAAAAAAAAGTCAAAGTGTAATTTGTTTCATCTTCAAAGGATTCGGGCAAATGCTATATAATTTTTTTAATGATAGAAGAAGAAAAAAAATTATCAGAACCAATTTCAGCAGGAGATAGGTGGTGAGATCTCTATACATCAATAAAATCACAGACCCAGCCCCTCTCTAGATTCTCTCTCTCTCTCTCTTCTCTCTCTCTCTCTCTCTCTCTCTCTCTCTCTCCTCTCTTCTTTCTCTCTGTCTTTTCTGCCTCTCTCTTCTCTTTCCTCTCTTTCTCTTTCTCCTCTCTCTCTTCTCTCTCTCTGTCTGTCTGTCTCTCTCTTCTCTCTCTCCTCTCTCTTCTCTCTCTGTCGGTCTCTCTCCTCTCTCTCTCCTCTTTCTCTCTCTTCTCTCTCTCTTTGTCTGTCTGTCTCTTCTCTCTCTCTCCCTCTCTATCTCCCTCTCTCTCTGTCGCTCTGTCTCTCTCTGTCTCTCTGTCTCTGTCTCTATCTCTGTCTCTGTCTCTCTGTCTCTGTCTCTGTCTTTCTCTCTGTCTGTCTCTGTCTCTGTCTCTCTCTGTCTCTGTCTCTCTCTCTCTCTCTGTCTCTCTGTCTCTCTCTCCCTCCCTATCTCTCTCAAAGTCTCAAAGACTTCTCCCTGACATGATTAGGTACCATCAGAAGACCCTTCATCTCTCTTGTTGGTTCCTCTGTCACTGCCTACATTTGGCAGTACCTGAAACTTCCCAAAGGTTAACCATTAAATCAGTCCTCTCACCAATCTGGATCTATTACCCTGATCCATCTGGGAACACAAGCATTTATTCCTCAAAGAGTGGCCTTTACCTCCTTCACTGAAAGTGCTTGGATTTACAAGGCACCAAACAAAACAGGTTTTACTTAGTTCATAAATGGTTTAGGAAGGCCTTGGACCCAAGAGCATATTGAGAACCCAATTTCTTTTTACTTTGGGCCTTCCCTTTCACCAGGTACCTATATTGTCCTTGTTATGCCTAGTGGTGGCACATCCCAAAGGGGAAAGAACTCTAGGTTTGTTTAGAATTCTAGAAATGCCCCACTATTTCCAAACACTTCCAAGGGCCTGCAATAAAAGTATATATTATATATACTATACTCTATTAATTATATTAATTAATTATAATTATTAATTATATCTATTATTAAAATTAATATTAATTATACATACTATACTATATTAATACTATACTTAATAGTATTCCCCTAAATAGGGCCCTCTTGGCGAACAAGATACAAGTTTTCTTTTCCCTAGCATATCTCTGCTCCTCATTTGCTATGTAACCAACTCCTTCTCTACTCCTGTGGTCATTACCACATCCCTATACAGTTCTGGTTCCTGGTCGTACTATATATTCCTTTCATCTGTATTCCTTTAGAGTTTCATTCTCAGCTTTCCTGCTGAGGCTTCTGGTCACAACACTCAGTCTTCCCCACTGACACTCTGCCATTCTGTTGCTGTCTTGGTTTGTCTAGTTAACTATCTCTGTTTCCTGGTGTTCGGTTTCTTTCCCACAAGACGGTGCCAGCCCTTCAACAGCTGAAATATGGAGCAACTATGTACTTAGTTATAATAGCTCTTTGGAATTAAATGGTCAGGACCAAAGTGTCTCATGTCTATTTTGGATCTTCCTGTTCCAGGCCCAAGCTCAGAAGGGCCATTTCAAATTTGGGTTCTCCCTAGTTAATAAATAGTGCCTTCCCTACTAAGGTTACCTTCCATAAATCTGTATGAATCTTATGCACGCCTGCTTCTGGACATATTGCCTCGCCCATTAGAATGTCTTCCTTTGGAGCAAGAACTGGTTTTGGTTTTTTTTCTTTACACTCTCAGTACCTAGCATAGACTACACTAATTCCATGTGTTCCCTTTTCTCCAAGAATCTGGGCAGTGTCCTGTCACTCAACAGGAATTTCCCAATAAGTCTTTTGGGGGTTTAGAGGGCACTAACACTTTCTATTTTCTGCCTTCTTCTGTGACAACAGGGCAAAACCGTACAAATTGCCTCAGGGTTTTTTCTGAACCTCCAGAAAATTTGAAAATAAAGAGGCCAAGCTTCATCCCTCCCCCAACAGACAAAGTTGTAACCAGAGGCAGGACAATTATAGCTCTGCCACAAGATGCCAAGAGTTAGTGACTGACAACACATGTACTCACTCAACAGGAGGAAGCTACTGAGTGTTATGCCTAGTTAGCAAGAATAATTGGTTAAAATAGGAAGCTAACAGATGTTGCATTCCCTGAATCTTGTCTCTGCCCCTATGTCCCAGGTAATTTGCTTCTTTGCCTAGTTCTAGGTTGCCCCTCCCTAGCAGGGGCTTCCTGAGACATAATTGGAATCCAGAAATCTCTCTCTATATCCCCAGGATTCTGTTCTGAGGTTCAAAATCTTCCCCCAGGAGCTCTTCCCCTCCCCCAAAAGAATTAGTTCTAAAATGTTCTTTTAAAGATGCCTTTCGTGCTCTTGCCTCAGGATCATTTTGTGGCTATCACCTTAAGTACCACATTTGCTAGCTATGTTTTCTGGTATGGTTAAGATTCATGCCTCACTCTTCGTGTGTATGTGTGTCTGTGTGTGTGTGTCTGTGAATTTAGCTTATTCACTAAAGGGAGGAAATGCCCTCCTCCAAAAGTCAGCTATCCAAATTAAGGGATTTTGCAATAGAATATAAGCTATGAGAAAGGACAAGAAAAAGCCCTTCATTTATTTCAAAGCACTGAGTCGATTTTGCAATTTTCTTTTGGCTGCCTATGAAGAAAAAATAATGATTGCCTTCTATTATTTCTCCCTAAGCAAAAAGAACAGTATTCATTTTCTGCTTTTTATCTTTCTTTCAGGGTCCCCAAGGACCAAGAGGTCATCCTGGGCCACCTGTAAGTTTACCTGCAAATGGGCTTGCACCTGAAAATCACACATGTACTTAGTTTGAGAAGTTTTCTATAAAAAAGAAATAAAATCTCTGTTTTGTTTTTCAGGGTCCACCAGGGGCACCAGGACCACGAGTAAGTTCCATAATCTTTAAAGTACATAAAATAATTTCATATTTAAAAAAAAAAGTTTTCCTGTGAGCCCTATTTCTGTGCTCTGGCTTTATGTACATTACCCATATTGTTGTTTTTCCAATACTATACTGACCTTAAGAGATATTATTTTTAAAGTAGATGCTTGGCATATAGTAGGCACTTAATAAATATTTGTTTCCTTCCCTTGTGCCCCTTTCCTTTCCAAGAGAAAACAAGTTTCAGGAGATCATATATCATCTCAGAAGTGTATAGTAGAAAGTTACACTTTTAAATGTCAGCTTTTGGAGCATTATTTGGCTTTCCCACTTGGGAAATTTTGCATATATTTTCCTACTCTGTTAGTCAAAGTGAAGAAGGTTTTTGCTTTGGACCTTGAAATGAATGGGCACATGTCCTTCTGCTATCTTTCATGTAGTAGCAAAAGACCAACTTAAGAGAGCAGTATTATGGCTCATGGAATAAATATGACTAAGACATCAGAAATCCTAGATGTATTTATACCAATAATTCCCACTGGATCTTGGGCCAGTCTTCTTCTTCTTTGTCCTATAGAGTAAGAACCAGTTCCAAAGGTAAATTTCTATAGAACATCATTTTCACAATTATGCTTCCTTCATGAAAACCAAGAGCAAACTGGATAATATAAATGTTGCTACTGGTAACCATTTTTCCATGATCTCTTCCATCCTTTTATAGAGGCTGAACTCTAGGTATGCCTTCATCTCCTGAGTCACATACTGACTTAATAGTCAGGAGGTTTAAATTAGTCTGAAGAGACAGACTCACCAACCAACACTCCAGCTTAGAACATCATGTTGGGGTCTCCAGAAATACATTTTTTTATATCTTTCAATCAATTTACTGAGATGCTTGATTAATGAAAGTATAGTTTAAGTAGCAAAAGTTACTAATAAATTGAAATAATTGCTGAAAGCAGTTTCCATCATGTGGGTTTCCAAGAAGACATGCAGTTTGATTATTCTGAAACTAAGTAAAAGAACTGGCTGACTTGGGTGTATGCTAACTCAGGATATTCTACCAATTCACAGCTCTTTCCTTACCATCTTAGTTTCTCAGCCCATTATATATAAAAAAAAAAGAATTGCTGAAAGACTTGAGTTGTGCTAATGGTTCTGTTGAGTCTTTCTCTAAAAATATCTTTTGTTAAATACAGTGGTAGATTGAATTCTTTCTGTATTATTTCTTTTGGGAGTAATGGCACATTTTCCTACTTACCAAAATTGTTTTTAAGACCACAAAAGTATCAGATTAAACTAGTGTGGTAACTACCTCAGGATAGTATTATTTTATTCCACTTTCCTTCCAAGAATACAACTGTTAAAAGGTACTAAAGTTATTTATTCTTCACTTTACAATTCATTAAAATGAGGATTGTATTTCATTCAGCTTCCACTTGGGTAGCTCTTTCCCCCATTTTCATATAGTGTAGACAAATAGTTTTTCATTTAGGAGCTGTGATTTTATTTCTGCACTAATTAAGAGACCTTTGAGATTTGAATGAAGGCAGCATGTTGTCCTTTAGGAGAGCCAGGCAATGTCTGCAAGAACTGTTGAACCATAAGCTATAAACCACCACCCCCTACACCCTCATCAGATAATATGTCCGGTATCCTGGAACAGCACTGCCTTAAGAATTTACAGCCTTCACTTAAGAGTACTCCATGTTGATCTTGTTGCTGATCTGAAACGATTTTGTTTTATGCAGAAACAAATGGATATCAATGCTGCTATTCAAGCCTTGATTGAATCAAATACTGCACTACAGATGGAGGTAATATATTTTGCTTTATTTACATTGGCATGCAGAGTATACAAATTATAGAGAGTTATTTTTGAGGAGGCCAAAATGTGGCTTCATCACAAAGATTGTATTTGAAACATATTGAAAAATATGAGGCTGCTTTTTCATGGAAAAAGTTAGCTGTTTCTAACATGATTAAACACAAATGTATACAGAGGATGCTTTTTAAGGGAACATTTTTCAAGCACAGTCTTTACATTGTTCAATGATTTACTATTGAGGAATTTAGAATAAGGTGGTAAAAAGAGTTAGCTATTCTCCTAAAAAGAGAATTGGCCATCATTGCTTCTTGGCTTTCTTAATCAAATACTTACGAGACAATAAAAGATCAAAAGAACATACCACAGCAGATCTAGTACTTTCCCCCTTTTTCCATTATTGTCTTAGATTTCTTGCAAATATACAAAATGAAATCTTTTGGGAAGGGGAGGGGTAGGGAAAGAAGTGTCATTTCAACTTTTTAATGTAGGTAGATGTTAATAAAACATATCCATGTATTTTTAAATTTTCTTCTGCTTTACATTTGCCTTCCATATGATTTTTCCATGCTATGGACATGTTTCCTGCCTGTCTGTGATATGTGCTGATCATTGGATTTAATCTTCTGTGATGGCTACTCCACATTAATATGATCATCGTGGTGGCTTGGCAGAGCTACCAGAATACCGAAGTGACTTTACTGGACCACAGTGCAGAAATATTCAAAACCCTGCACTATCTTAGTAATTTACTACACAGCATCAAGAACCCTCTTGGCACACGAGATAATCCAGCTCGAATCTGTAGAGATTTGCTTAACTGTGAACGCAAAGTGTCAAATGGTAGGTATACTCAATTTCATGATGTCATTGAGTGTTCTTATTGGTGGGTTTGAAATTTGAAATAGCCTGTTTTCAAATATTAATTTCTACCCTAGAAAATATCATTTTAACATAATGAAAGGATATTCCCTTTTTCACCTGGATGCTCTTCCTAGATAATGAGAGGTATGACAATGAGGAGCCTCCCAATTCCACCTTCAAAAGGGAGCCTACTCTCATTAGTAGGCACCATACCCAACAACTTCACTTGTTTAGGCCAATTCCCAGACTCCTTGCCACTCACAAATACAAGAAGCATCTTCCTTGTGCCTTTGCTTCAAAGAGAGAATGAGGGAGAGAAAAAAAGAGGCTAACTGACACACAGAGAGCTAATTAATGACAGGAGAATCAAGTGACACTTTTTAAAAATAATTTTACTATAATTTAGTATAATTTCTCATAACTGTGCAATGTACTTTAAATGCAAATAATAACAAGAACATATTATAATTTTATTTTCAAATAAAAATTAGCATCCTGCCAGCTCTAGAACATGCAAATGCACTTTGTCAATTGATGTGGCCTGGTCCTTTATTCTTCAATCCAGGCCTCCTTTAAAAAAGAAATCTCAGAGATGGATCCCTATCTGTACTAATGTGATGGGTAAGGAAAAATCAAAGGGTATCATTGGTAAATGCAGTTAGTCTCAGGCATCCGGTGAGCAGTCGCTGATGAGAGCATCATCCTAGCTGTGCCACATGCAAATCTGCTCATCTGAAGCTGGAACACCTGCTAATTAATCATTTTGGCAGAAACTTCAGTGGGGCCCAATCTGCCGACATGAAACAAATATTTTGACAAAGATGTTCTATAGTGTGGATCCATTTTCATATTTGCATCTATCAAAATATTCCTTCCCAATGTGTGTTTACCTTTGTAGAAATACTACCAAAGGGAGTGAGATGAGGAAAAACGACACGGAAGATAAAGTTCACCTACTTCCTAAATTTGACTGACAATAGAGATTATCTTATAGGCCATTTCAGAGCCTTCTGGCAGAAAATGTTATTCCCTAAAAAAAAAATAATGAAAGTACATGTCACCAGAACTTGCTACAAAAACAAAACAAAACAAAAAAAGACATCTAGATTTCTTTATCTATACAATCTTCTAGATCATTAATGGTATGATGTCATCTTGGAAAAAAGTTTTCATTGGAGCACCCTGGAGATCTTTGCTTGGCCTTCTGCTACTTTTTTTTATCAATAACTTGAGTAAAGTCACAAAGGCTATGATTATCAAATTTTCAGATGACACAAAACTAGGAAGAATAGACAAACTTGGGTGACAATCAATATTCAAACAAAATAGCCTTAAAGATTTCATCAAATTTAATGGAATGAAATTTAATAGGGATAAATGTAAAGTTCTACACATGGGTTTAAGCAGTCAGTTTCACAAGTACAAGATGGAAGAGGCGTGGGTCAAGAGCTATAAATGAAAGAGATCTGCAGATTTGGGGAGACTTCACACTCATTATGAAGTATTAACATCATATGGTGACCAAGAAAATGAATGTAATTTTATGATACCTTAAGAGTGATATAAGGTAAAGGACTACTTAGTTTCTAGCCCCACTATGCTCCACATCCATCAGCCTGCATCTGGAGTACTGTAGTCCATTCTGGGTGCTACATCTTATGAAGGTGATTGACAAGCTGAAGAGTAACCAAAAGAATGGAACCCAGCTAGTGAAGGGCTTTCCAAATTAGGCCCAGTTGAGAGAACTTAGTAGGTTAAGCTTAGAAATGAGAAACAGAGAAAATATGAAAACCGTTTTCAAATATTGAAAGGACTGTCCTGTGAAAGAGGATTTAAATTTGTGTTCCTTGACCTCAGAGGGCAGAACTGGAGCCAATGGATGGAAGTTGCAGAAGCTTTGTGTGAAGAAAAATCCCCTAACAATTAGATCAATCCAAAAGTGTAGGTGATTGCCTTAGGAAGTTGTAAGTTCTACCTCATAAATAAATTTCTTGAGTATGTGATAGGAGGAATCTTTGTCCATGTATAAACTACACTAGATGATGAGTCCCTTTACCACTGGTTGTGGTTGTTCAGTCACGTCCTACTTTTCGTTTACCTGTTGGCCATAATAGCACATGAACACTGTCCATGGGGTTTTCTTGGCAAAGATAATAGAATGGTTTGTCATGTCCTTCTCTAGTTTTATGCAGGCAAGGGTTAAGTGACTTGCCCAGGGTCACACAGCTGGTCAGTGTCTGGGGTCAGATTTGAACTCCAGTCTTTCTTACTCCAGGCCCTGTGTTCTATCCACTGCCCCACCTAGCTCCCCCCTCCCTTTTATTTTTTACCACTGGTAGATTTTTTTTTAATTTCTATAATCCCATGAAGAATTCTTTCATAGTCAGGCAACGTAGTATAGTAGAAGATGCTGGACATGGTGTCCAGAACCCCCAGGCTGAATCTGAATCCAGACTCTCATTAGCTGTGTAAATGTGGACAACTTGTTAAATTTCCCTTACTCTTAATTTCTTCGTCTTGAAAACAGGATTAATGGCACTTCTACTGCCTACTTCACGCTATTGTGAAAAATGTGTTTTCTAAGCCTTGAGATATTTATAGAAACATAAACTATTTAACAGTAACTATTATTGACATATTATTAGCTGTGCTTAGAGTAGAAATATTTATATATTTGTCTTAGTGATTTACAAAAATAACTGCATATTTTTAACCAAAATGGTCTTTCCTCAACTCTACAGGATATCCCAGAAATCTTAGTGCAGTTTTAAGTTATTTAAGCTTAAATTATTAAAGTTTGAAATATTAAAGCTTCTTGTAGCTTTGGGACTTTGAGGACATTCAATGTTATGATCTGGTCTAAAACCAAACATGCCATCACAGCTCACTCTGCTAGCAGGCTGCATGGGATAATGGGAAGGACTTGGGCTGGAAATCCAGAGACCTAGGTCCTAGTGTAGGCTCTACTGGTAATATTTGTGACCTTGGGCAAGTCACTTAACCTCTTTGTGGCTTGGTTTCCTCATATATTAAAATGAGAGTGTTAGACTAGGCAAGTTCTAAGCCCTCTACTAACTCTCTAAGATCTCTGGTGAGATGGAGATTATTTAAAAACACTGTTTTCTGGTTCCTTATGATGATTTTTCTCCACTCATTTTATTAGTAGTACATTCTCTCATTTTTGTGAACATCGGAGTTTTTGGAATGTGACAGTTTCCCAGAAAAAAATAAGACTGCACTATAGTATATGAAAAACATTTTCCAAACAATCTTCAAGAATGTTTCAAATACATTTTAGTTTAACACTTAATTCACTCAGGTTTTTGTTTTGATTGTTTTTTTAATTGACAGGAAAATACTGGATTGATCCAAATCTTGGATGTCCTTCAGATGCCATTGAGGTTTTCTGCAATTTCAGTGCTGGTGGTCAAACGTGCTTGTCTCCTGTGTCTGTGACAAAGGTATGTCTCGCATTCTAGAACAAATGTCCAGACTTGTTCTCAGGCTCAAATATCCAGATATTATAGATATAATGATCCTTAATTGTAAATGAAGACAAAGTTCTATCATCCCAACAACATAAGAAGTAAAACTCCAGTTAGGTGAAAAAAATCCTTAGTATGTAGTTATGTTTTTGGCAAACTATTGATGGTGTTTAATAATAAATAGTTCTGTGTACACACATGAATTCACACATATGTGTATATACACATGTGTATATATAGATGTTTTTATAGACAATTGTCTGTGCACACATGTATCTATATACATGTATACACACTTGTGTATACATGTATAAATACACACAAACATATATGTGTGTTTTGTTGTCGTTTTGGAGAAACTTCCCATGTGGAAGCCCCTTTGTCTTAGAGAGTTCCTTGAAGTCCTAAGAAGTTAAATAAGTTAATTATGCTCATCAGACATTTCTGAGCAAAACCTGAACCCAATTTTTCCTTACTCTAAGACCAGCCTTCTATCTGCTACCCCATGCTTCTTTTCATATAACATATTTGCAATGTGTTTCATATACACATATACCTCTGTCAAATCTGGAACAGCTACAGAGCCCATCATCAGTGACTAATGACATAAATTTTAATGATACTGATGTCATTATAAGAAGAATCTTGACACAAAACCTACTAATGTTGAACACTATCTATAAAATGAAAGGCAAAAACTAACCTTCTCTGGATATCATGAAATACTATGTCTTTTCTTAAGTATATTTTCCTTCTAGCTATAAATTAATTATTCTAAAGATATTAGTGATTCTCTACACTACCTTTGGCCACATATTAAAAATATTTATGAAGAAAAAGCTGAATTCCAAACTTAATATGTTTGCATTAAATTGAGAAAACAAATCCTATGTTTATCTCTCTTATAAATGGATTTTCTAGAACTTCCTGTGGCTAGGTATTTGAGTTTCATGCTGACAGAGAAGTCTTTCTTCGAGGAAATATATCATCTCTGTATTCTTTTGGCCTGGTCCCTGATATAACATACCAAATTCATCTTTAGGGGCCTCTTTCAATAACAGTCTCTTTGGCTTCTTTTCTCAAGAGTTCCCCTTGGAACATCAGAATTTGATGTGTCTCTCCCCCAAAGGGCCCCAAGTAAGCACATCTAGACTAACAAAACAAAATTGCCAGTTTTTACTTAACCTGAAAGAAGAAGCAGAATGGTCTGTGATCTGAGAATCTTGACAGGCAGGGAAACTCTTCTCCCTTTTTTGAAGAGCATCAAATGACCCTTCATTCTTACAGAGGTGCACCCTCCCTTTGGACCAGTATAGTCCACACGTAAAGTTGCTCCATAATGTACATGTTCCATCTTGTAAGTGCATATGATTTCCTGTAAAGACTATGTAAATGAGCAACCTTCTCTCCAGGCCAAGGTGCAATCCCAGCTTTCCTTTTTGTGTCTACCTGTATTTCCTCTTGTAGCATAGATTTCTATTATTATCCTTCCATTTTGTAGGAACTCTTCTCTCCAGTTTTCTTTCCCTAAGGATCATTTTCTGTCTCTACTCTGAATCCTCTACCCCCAAAGTTGTTCTGTCTGACCTCTTCAACTTTAGAAGAACTTCTCCTTTTTGACACTCTCTCCTGTGGAAAGACTAAGAATTCAAGTGCATGAATTCCGTCCTTCCTAAAGTGTCAGTTAAAGCAGAAAAGTAACAGGGAGCTAGTCTGTAGCAAACAGACACACAGGGACAAATATGGCTGCATGAAGACCTAGAGAGAGTAACCTGCTTGTCCAGGAGGTCTTTACAGGGAACCTTATGCACTAAGACTGGTCTTTACTGTTGACTATAGTGACAAAGCTATGGATTTGATCAGTGTCAGACAAAAGACCTTGTCTGGAACAGTGTGGGGTTGGATAGGGATGGGATAGGACAGTGGAATGTCAAGAAAACCCATACTGTGCCCAGTTAGTCCTCACTTTATAAAGGGGAACCACACCTCGTCTGTTCAGAATACCGTAGATGGAGAGAGGTTCTTGGCACATGCACAACCTTACATTTTTGCTGCCTGTGGATTGGGATGAAAGGAAGAAAGGAAGGAAGGAAGGAAGGAAGGAAGGAAGGAAGGAAGGAAGGAAGGAAGGAAGGAAGAAAGGAAGGAAGGAAGGAAGGAAGGAAGGAAGGAAGGAAGGAAGGAAGGAAGGAAGGAAGGAAAGAAATATGAAAAAGTGTGGCCATTAAGAAGTAAAGCTTTTCCTTCCAAACTGAAATGTGCAGCCCATATCTCTCCCTAGCAATTACGAAAAGGGAAACCTAACAATGACCTTGCAATACTTTGGGAGGATGCTCCACTGAGAAAAATTAACAAAGCATATCTCCATTATTCACCCCCAAAAGCCAGAGTAAAAGGATTCAGGGAATTTGTTGTCTTTTTAGATGGTGCTAAGTCAATGTGATTTATCCTCTGACTTATCCACATCACCACCATTATTTCCCTGGAAGTCTGTCTAAGTCATCGTGTATAGCAGGATGGGGATAGAGGATCCCAAACCACATGCAACAAAAAATGTATGGCTGTTCTCATGCAGCCTCTGTTTGTAAATATTCAAGGAAGGGATGAGGGAATTCACCACCTCTTGAGAGGCCAACTACATCTAACCTTCAAGGTTCTAGAGGTACCCCTATGGGATTGGGGGGGGTTCCCCCATTGTTAGCCAACAGTTATTAGTGGCCCAATTCCATTTAACCATTTAACACCAATTAGCTTTTTTATAGAGATAATTGCCACAGACATAGCAAGAACAGAAGTACAAACATTTTTGCCAATACCTGAAAATACACTTTTACCTCTACTACTTCAGGAAAGTGGGCTCAACCTTAAGACAGTTTCCTAATAGCATTTGCTCCCAAGAAGTTCTCTTATAAAAGCTATATGACTGATGGATAGATCAGTCTTTATCTCTACTACTGCCAGGCTAGATCAGGCAGGTGACTCTAGACCCAATTCCTCCATCTTTGTCTTCCAAAAAATACTAACATGGACTCCAGTTCCCAAACCTCCTATGGCTTACTAGCCTGACATTTTGGAGTATACAAGGTTATAGCTTTCTCCAATTTCCTTTACCTCAAAGAAGAAAAGAATAGACCCAACAGAGACAGAAGCAACATCAGGGTCATGGACAGTAAGCCTGAGGCCTCTCTCTTAGCTTCTCTGGCACTAACAAGTCTGAGAAGAGTCAAAGACCAGTGACTGGCCCTGGCTAACTAATGCCTTTGGAATGCACTTCCGATCCAACTAGACAACCATTTAACTGTTCTTTTCCTCATCTCATGGTTAGTTAGCAAACCAGAACCATCTACAGAACTTGTTCCAATTCAGGGCATTTCTGTTACATGCCATCATAGTTTTCTGGAAGCAGACTTGCAGCCTCTTCCATATGGGGGATTGCATCATGCTCCCCACCCTACTCCCTTACAACACATCGTGGAATTTGACAGTTGAGATTTCAGCAGCCATCTAGCTCAAGCCAGACAATCAATAGCCAATAAGCATTTCTTCAGCACTTAAAACGTGCCAGGCACTGTGCTAAGCACTGAGGATGCAAATAAAGGTTAAAAACCTGTCCTTGCCCTCAGGAAACTCAGATTCTAATGAGAAATAGCATGCAATAGCCATATGCATACATGCCAGTATGGATTAAATTGGAGAGTAATCTCATAGGGAAGGCACTAAACTTAAAGAGGACAGGGAAAGGTTTCTTGCAATAGCATGGGATGTTATTTGAGATTTGAAGGAAACCAGAGAAGCTAGGAGGTGGATAGGAGAAGAGAATTTCAGGCATAGAAGATAGCCAGGGAAAATGCAATGTGTTGCCAAAAAATAAAAAATAAACAAATGTAGAGTAGGGAGACAGAGTGCTTATTTAAGAAACAGAAAGGAGGCTAGAATCACTGGATTGTAGAGTATGTGGAGAGGAGTAAATTGGAAAAATACTGGAAAGATAGGAAGGCACCAGGTTCTAAAGGGCTTTACAACAGGATTTTATACAAAAGGATTTTGTACAAAAGGAATCCCCATTATCACACACTTTAAAAATGATTGTCCAACCTCTGCTTAAAGACTTCCAAGGAAGGGAAACCACCGCTTCTTGAGGCAAGTTATTCTGCTAGTTAATAGTTTTATTTGTAAATAAGTCCTTCCTGACATCAGCCTAATTTTGGCTCTTAACTTCCCCTGGGGCAGCTAGGTGAAAAGAGTACAGGGCTGTTTACATGTTGTTCCCTTCTTTAGACAGTGATTTCCTCAAGGGCAGGGCCTGCCTTTTACTTTTCTTTATATCCTGGTGCTTGGCACAATGCCACATACTGACTGATTCAGTTATCCGTAATAGATGAGATTTTCAACCTTGTTTCTTGAAACTCATTTGGATGTTTGCACCTCTACCCTAAGCACCTGGATAAAACTTTCTTTTTGGACAATCTCATTCAAATTCCTTTCAGTTGTCTTAAGAATGCTACAGCCTTCCTTGTACCCAGGCCCAGCCTTGCCCTTTTCACCAATTTACCCTACACATCACTCTATCAATTAAGGTGAACGTTCTAATTATGACACTTGGCTTTTCTTATCTTGCAAAGTCTTTCCAAACATCTTAGCCATAAGTTGACTCTCAGTCTTCCCAAGTCCTTAGGATTTCCTTTATTCTCTTTCATACTTTTATGTTCTCCCTAATTAACTCTTTAAACCTACTTCTCTACACTATAAAGTAAATTCTAGAGCAGTAACTGGGCCTGAAGATGGTTCTTTAAAATTTTTTCAATTTCTCTCTCCCCAGATTTAAACTTTGACCAAATTCACTAGTCCAAAGCCCTCCAACTCACCCAGACAATTTTCTTCTCTTTGTTATTCTATTCAAGTTCTTCGTTCTCTCATTTTTTTCCTCCACAACCTTCTGCAATGCAAGCCAGAAGCAGATAACAATGGAAAGATCAGTTTCAGTCAGATTTTGGAATCCCAAGTCAGGACTGATCTAAGTCAGTGGTGTCAAAGTCCACAGAAACGGAACCGTTTATTGGTACAATAAGGATCCTCGCAGCGATGTAGTGACTTGTTATCTATGTCTTCCTGTGCTTTTATTTATTTTGCATACTGTTTCCCAATTACATTTTAATCTGTTTATGGAGGGTAATTGGGAGAGTTTGCTGGCCTCCTGTCGCTGCCTATTTGATGCCTCTGGTTTTGGTGACCTCTGAGCTCTCGGTGGTCATCCTCGTTGTGCTGTTATTCTTGTGGTTCTTCTTGTCGTTGTTACTGTTGTGGTTGTTGACTCCTTTCAGTCATGTCCAATTCTCCAGGACCCCGTTTGGGTTTGTTTGTTTTTTTCTTGGCAAAATAGTGGAAGGGTTTTCCATTTCCTTCTCCAACTTATTTTACAGATGAGAAAACTGAGTGACCACACAGCTAATAAGTGTCTGAGGCATATCTCTATATGTACACACACACACACACACACACACACACACACACACACACACACACACATAAAACAGTGGCTAAATTCAAACTGGTTATCTTGCTTTTCCTTACACAAGACACGCCATCTTCTTCTCTGTACTTTTGCATTGTTCTTTCCCATATTAGAATGTACTTGCTCTTCACTACCCCCTTAAAACCTCTGCTTTCCTTCAATACTCAGCTTGAGCTTTCTGTAGTGTTTGTTGACCACTCTTCTCCCCAAGCTATTATTGCCTTCTCCCCAAAAAATTACCTTGCATTTATTTTGTATGAATTGTGTACGCTCTTAAATATAGAATATCACAAAAGTTTTGGTGCAGTTTTGACATATTGAAGCTTAAAACTGCATATTGAAGCTTGAAACTTAAGACTTTTGGAACACCTTGTATGTACATGCTGTAATTAGAAAGTGAGCTCCTCAGGTGGCTAGGTGGCACAGTGAATACAGCACTGGCCCTGAAGTCAGGAGGACCTGAGTTCAAATCCAGCCTTGGACACTTAACACTTACTAGCCATGTGACCTTGGGCAAGTCACTTAATCCCAACTGCCCTGCCTTCCCCTCTCCAAAAAAAAAAAAGAAGAAGAAAGTGAGCTCCTTGAGGGCAGGAACTGTTTCACCTTTGTTTTTGGATCTTTGGAGCCCAATACAGTACCTAGCACTTAGTAAGTTCTTAATTACTGCTTGTTAATTAATTGAAGTGGGATTTGGATTTTGAGGGAGGGGAAGAGATCTTAAGAAATCAATAGCAAGTCAGCACTGCATTTTGTATATAAAAATATAATTGCCTGAATGTCAACTTATTCCATTGCAAATTATAACCGCATATTTCATAAAATTACTGGAAGAAATAGATCATATCTGCTGTTTTTTTTATTCCCAACTTACTACAAGAAAAAAAAATTGTTCAATTGCCACATCCTTAACATCAGTGTTATTTTCATGAAATCAGTTGGAGTTTGGAATTGGGAAAGTCCAGATGAACTTCCTTCATTTATTGAGCTCAGAAGCCACCCATATCATCACTATTCATTGTCTGAACACACCAGTGTGGACAACTCAAAGGACTAGTGCCCCAGGATTACCTGTTAGTTTCAAGGGGTGGAATGGCCAGGTCTTTGAAGAAAACACCCTACTTGAACCAAAGGTGCTTACAGATGAATGCAAGGTAAGGAAGGAATGGAATGATATTTTTAGAACTATTCAAATTACACTGAAATAGGGTCAGTCATCAACTTCAAAAATTAGTATGAACATGAGATGTATGGAAATTCATTTCTTTTAGTTTAATTGTATTGTGACCAAGGGGAATTTGTTTTTCTCTAGATTAGAAGAATCGGAATTTAATGTCAGACTTCAAGTAGATGAAACAGTTGAATTCAATTCAATTCCATGAACATTAAGTTCTTTCTTTGTTTAGGGAACTGTTATGCTTCAGGGAGACGATGAAGAAAAACAGCGTAGTACTTACCTTCAATGAGTTTCTACTCCAGTAATGAAGTATTTTGGGCATGTGTTTTTCCCTCTATTTAATGAAAATAACTTATAACCCATAAACTTTTCAATTTCAATATATGAAAGAACATCCTAATAATTAGAACTTGCAAAAAATGGAATGGGTCACCTTGGAAACAGTAAATTCCCCATCACTATAGGTCCTCAAACAGAGATTTATGACCACCTGTCAGATAAGGATTTGACTGAGGGTCCCTCAGACACTGTCTTGTGATTTATTGAAATGTATATTATAAAATTTGAACTATACAGCCATTGCCTCCTGTATTATACAGTTTGTTATGGTGGAAAATGCATTGGGCTGAGAATCAGGGGTCCTGAATTCTATCCCGATTCTTCCACAAACAATCATTGGAAACCTGGGCAAGTTTTATCACCCCCTGGGTCTTGGTTTCTTCGTTTATCAAATGAGGGTTTTGTATTGGATGACCTCTACTTTCTCTTCCAGATCTAACCTCCTGGGGATGTTATAATAGTGTATCTTGTTCTTTCCTTCCTCCACGACTTTGCTCGTGTCTGTCCAACCCTTTACCTGAAATGCTTTCCGTTACATTTCTATTTACTGAACTTCTATCCCAGCTCAAATCTACTCTGTGCATCAAGTTTACTTACCTTGGTCAATTCAACCAGGAATGCTTTTTCTTCCACTTCTGACCTCATTTAGAACTATCTGTCTGTCTCACACAGACAAGCTTTACCATTTACTACCTTGCATTATAGTTAATTAGGAGCACATCTCATCTTCCCAATTATAAGTAACTTCCTGAATGTCTGGGACCATATCTCACACTTATGGGTAACTCCCATAGTGCCTAACACAGTTCATTGCATATAGTTTAGTTGAATGAATGAAGGTAACCTTTGGAAATTAGGCTTATCATTTTTATTCGCTTCTGAGTTTAACTTCACTGAATTATAATCACAGCCATATCATTAAGTATTTGAGATCCAGATGAGTGTTTAATATAAAAATCAAGAAGGGAGAATGAACAATTGGGGGAATCTATGAAAATAAATTCTTTTTAATATGATATATGATTAACAAAGTCTATGATTGTGGTGACTTCAGGGCTTCCAAAGCATAGAAAGACTATGAAAGTTAAATTTGCTTGCTGTCAGGGAAGCTTTTCATCTAGAATGAAAAAATAACCCAGAGAAGCAGAGGCCTTTTCTTCCTCTCTAGTCAGCTCCACAATGACCAGAAAGCAAGAGTTGGAGGCTGGTCTAAGTGTATGAAGGTGAGAAGCAAAGGAAAGAGTGAAGGTTAGAGAAGAAGCAACAGATCTCAGTTTCCATTTAGTGAATATAGAGAAGTCTCTATCTGCTGATGTTAATTATTAATAAAACAGTTGCATATGAAAACCTGTCTCTTGTGTATTTGCAGATTCAAGATGGCAGCTGGCATAAAGCAAAATTCCTTTTTCACACTCAGGACCCTAATCAGCTCCCAGTGATTGAAGTACATAAACTTCCTCATCTCAAAACGGGACAGAAACACTACATTGAAAGCAGTTCTGTGTGCTTTCTCTAAGGACTCTGAATCAGTTCAGGATTCAGCCTGATTAAGGGCCAGGGAATTGTTGCAAAAGAAAAAAAAACCATACAGATGAAGATCACCTTTTTAAAAATAATGGGAAATGTGTGAAACAAAGCATTGGCTATAGCTTAAGAATCTCAGGAAGAAAAAGACTTCCTCCTAAGAAGGAGAAAAGGCATTAAAAAAAAAGGACTATGATATTGATAAATATTTAATTTTTTAAGAAATATATACTGATCAACGCTTTCTTGTAGAATTCCCTGGGACTGAAATTTATATTTGATTATGGAATTCTTCAGGGTCTCTTGTGTTCTTAACCTATTTGACAGCACTGTAAAAAGATCCCCTACAGACAGCTGGAGACATGCAGTACTATGGAGCAATACTGGCTAATGCTCCCTAATGTGCAATAGTTTCTGTCTGAGAATAAATTAAGCCACCGTTCATTAAGTCTTATTTTTCCCACCACTAAGCTGTATTCTGGTCCCTAGAGGGCACGTACATCTTAGCTAAGGGTACACTACCTCTCATGTGTTGCCTGTTTGTGTTGCGCGGTGCTCGTTCAAACCTAAGGTGGTTCTGGCTTTAGTATCTAGTATTTGGTTCCCATCACTGCTGTTCTCATTCTTTAAAGCTGTATGTACTGGTTACATCAAGATATGTTTTGGTTGTTAGTACTTATTTTGTCTGGTCACATACTTTAAGAAAAATGTTATTTATGTGAAATCCTTGTTCTTTAAAAAAAATTTTGTTATGGATATGGACTAGGGATTAGCACATTGTATCTTGTGTAGGACAGTTTGGGGGAATTTCTTCATTTTGTTTTTATTTTTAAAACCATTGTAAAAAATACTTCAGAACAGCTACATACAGTAGTAGGTTTGGGTTTATAGTTTCTGAATTAGAGTTAACTATTTTAAATATCCATGATCATCTGAGATGATGCTTTGTATATATGTTTTTGTAACTTTTGGAAATTGTTAATACAGCATATATTTTGAGTTGCTGCTGTTTTAAATTATAACCATCATAAATATTTTTGCATCCTAGAAATTCCATGTTTTTGTTGCATTCTTTGAGTCTGTTTTACTTTTTTTTCTTAATCCATTTGGGCCTGAAAGAATTCACCTTTCCAGGCTTTAAAGCAATGTCTCAGAAAAGATGGGCTTTTACTATTCAAAACAGGTTTACAAAGCTCATAACCTTTTCTCATTGCCAGAAAAATGTTGACTTGGAGCACAAGAAAAGGATGATCGTTTTATGTATTTGGGAAAATGTGTTCTGATGTTATTAACATATGTTTAGACACAGTAAGTCACATTTACCCAAATATAATAAAAAATATTCTTCAAACCATTTTTGTTGATGGAGTGTTTTCTTCCTTTGTTACCATGTCTTTTCATGAATGTATGTTCCAGACCCACTGACCATCTCTGATACATAATCTTAGCATGAAGTTGATCTTCTGGTCCCAAAAACCATGCCAGTGGAACCCAAGTTCTGGCAAATCCTACTGAGCTAAAAAGCCTTCAAGTTAAAGCTTGCCAATAGGCTTGTCATCAAAGGACAATTCATCCTAGCCAAGCATGGAAGGCTCATCGTGAAAAGGTTGGCCATCAGGTGACACATTATTGTGGCTACAACAACTCATGATATCATCTACTAAGGTACGGAAGGAGTGCCATCTTTGTCTTCAGCAAGAAAACCCATATTAATGACATGTTTATATAGTACTTTGACAAGATATGTTCAACTAAAAAATGTTTGTTATATCTTGGTAAATAATTGGCAGAAATACAAAGTCTGTTCTTAATCTTTGCACAAACAAGAATGTGACCAAAGAGGTCATTGTCCTCACTAAAGGGGGAAATACTGTAATTTGGGGGGGAATTTTCAACCTCGATTTCAAGGGAGCACAGGGGGCAATCTCTGACCAGCCAGATCAACTGAATAGTATTCAAATAACTACAGAAACTGAATGAAAAGGAAATGGTAAGTTGATTCTAAACTAGCATAGGGAGCCACGCTCTGGAAAGTGACTCTCCAAACAAAGGGTTAACCTTGTTTTAACTTGAACTTGTGCCCCCATGTCTAACCCTCCTTACAAAGGTTGTCGTTGTCGCCTGATGTTTCATGACCACAAGGACCATAATGTCCATGAGGTTTTCTTGGCAAGTATACTAGAATGGTTTGCCATTTCCTTCTCCAATAGATTAAGGCAAACAGGTTGTGACCTGCCCATGGTCACACATCTAGTAAGTGTCTGAAGTCATATTTGAATTCAAGTCTTTCTTATTCCAGGCCTCCCATTCTATCCACTGAGCCACCTACATGCCTTCTTACAAAGGTCACACAGACAATAAGCCAACAAGTCAACATGCATTTATTAAGCCCTTCTATGTGCCAGACACCATGATAAGCACCAAGAATACAAAAACAGAAAGAAAGATAATTCTTACTCTCAAGAACCTTACATTCTAATGAGGGAAGACAACAAGTAATAAGCAGCATTTTGTGGCAATTTCAGTCCAAAAGACAATACCTGTCAAAGGAAGGGTCAGAATAGAAGAACAGAGAACCAAATGGAGAAGGGGGAATATTCACAGGTGACCGTGTGCCATTCACCTTAAAGGACCTGTTATTATCAGGTAGAAAGACAATCTACTGGAATGCAGGAAAGGGGAGGAAACAGTACAGACAGTTGCATAATTATTATCAGAGCAATTTGTTCCAATACAGCAGAGGGAGTTTAGCTTGCAAAAAGTATTATTACCGTTACTGACAACTCTATCCAAGGCCACCAAAAAGTGAGGGAGGATTGGCAATAGGTTTTGCAACAGTGATTAAAGCCACCTGTTTCTTCACTTGACAAGTAGCACAAAAATGACTCCTAAATATGAGAAACAATGTGGATATACATATATACATAAGTACATATGTATTATGAATAGAGTATTTATTAAATGCTTACCATATGCCAGGAACTGTCCTAAGCACTGGAGGGAGAGATGAAGAAGGTAGGTAAGCATTCTAGCAATTCAGTCATGGAGATGGAATCATGGAGATGGAAAAACAGTGTTTTGTAGAAGAAACATCAAGCAAATATCGTTGATGGTACCCTAAGGCAAATAACTGGGACAATGAGATAATCCTCCGTGTTCGGAAGTGAATTTTGGTGTCTGCTTCTTGATGCCAAGTTTGCCACGGATGATTTTGTGAGGGGCAGATCCCGGGGAAAGGTCGTTTTGCCATGGCTTGGACTGGTAGTCTTGCAAGGTGCAGAAGGCAGGGAATGATTTGAAGCTTTATAGCCCCTGAAGGTTTTCCTTTTCTTTGTCCTCTTCCTGGATGGCCACTTGACGTATTAAAAGAATCCAGTAGGAAATGACTGAAGTGTGGCTATTTGGAGAAACTGCTGAAACAACGATGAATTTACTGCATGCTCTAATTCTCCCTTTTCTTTTACTGCCCTACTCTACAGGTGTCATATTTCATTTCTAAATTTGTGTTTGTTTTTGTTTAAGGCCGTATTTGAACTCAGTCAGATGAGTCTTCCTGACTCCAGACCCAGCACTCTACGCACTGTGCCGCCTACCTGCACCATTATTGTGTGATGCCCCCTCAAAGACCATGGCCTTCCAGTTTATCAAAATCACAATGTGCCCTGAACCTGAAATAGTATTTATGCAAGTCCATGTGTGAAAGGGGTTGCCCCAGAGGCTACATATATACCTTTCTTTCCATCTTCTTTATATGAGTTTTCTAATTCTAAGTTGGTTGATGAATTCTGAACCTATATCTCAAGAAACTGGTGTCTAACTTTTACTCTTCATCGATCCTCTTTCTGTTGCCAGAATTTCATTCTTGAGACATTCCTATCCCTCCTGGGATCATTTTCCTTTTAGAATTTTCAGGCAAATAAGACTACTTATCCTCCTCTGAATTATTGGAAATCTGCTCTCCTAAAATCCAGGGTACATGTCAGACTATGCCCAACTTACCTTTCCTTCTTGTTCTCAAGTTTTAAGTGGTCATTTTCTACACCACCCCCATCCAAAGATCCCATCATTTATGTCCCTATAACTAGTCCCACTTATTGGTGATATTCCAATCCAAAATGAAGTTTCCTCTTGTTCACTCCCCTACTTTGCTTCCCTCTATCTAATTCCTGAGTTTCTTCACCTGAGTGTCTTAAGGTTTCTATCCTCACCCACCCTTTTATATCTACCATGTTGCTTTGAAATAAGATATACCATTCTAAAGTCATATTTTAGTTATGTCTTTTCTTACCAAGTCTCATCTTTATCTATGAGATTAAATTTTCCACTTTTCAGCAGGATTTCTAGTCCACTTTGCTTGTTATTTATACTTCATGAATTTTTGTATAGACATCAAAGGCCAAGAGTTTTATCACTGGTCTTTTCTTCAAGTTTGTCTGTAGTGAGTAAGCTCTCTGGACTGACACCCCTGGAGAGGAGCTGGCTACATCTTCCCCTTAGGGTCCTAGTGGTATCCCTAAGGGGTTGGAATGTTTCTAATGCCTTTGTGTAAAGCCCCAATTCCACTGTGGTACCCCACATGCACTGTAAACTACAAGCATATAGTGGGCAATTTCTATGAAACTAATTAACAACAATTAGTTTTTACAAAGGGATATGTACTTTGAAACTATAGCCAGAACAGCAGTATAAACAATTCCCCCCAACCTCATAGGGACACTCTCCCCTATACCACCTCAGTTTCTGGGGAAAATGGGCTCAGACTAAATGTAGTTTCTATATAACATTGGTACCCCAAAGTTCATCTCTAAATGCAGTATCATTTTTGGATGAATCCTCATCTCAGCAACCGTTATGCTGAGTCCCAAAGGTTACTCCTTGCTCCTTGGGGCATCCATGGCTATAAACCCAGCATGGACTCCCAGGTTGTGAATAGCTCACTCTCCTAACCTTTAAAAACTCACAAAGTCATAGAAGTTAAATTAGTCTTCTTCATCACAAACAAAAGAACAAAGACTAAGCTAAGGGGTGGCTGGTGATACAGCGAATAGAGCACTGGCCCTGGAGTCAGGAGGACCTGAATTCAAATCCAACTTCTAACACTTAACACTTACTAGTTGTATGACCTCGGACAAGTCACTTAATCCCAATTGCCCTACCTTCTCCCCTCCAAAAAACAACAAAAAAAAAGACTAAGTTAAAACACTGAAACCTATATTGATGGGGTCACATGTCACCTCAGAAAGAAAGGACCCAACACCTTCCCAAGTAAAACATTATCTCTCACTGGATGTGAATGACCAGGTAGAAGTCATGCTAAGAGGGGGGATAGAACCAAGAAAAGACCAAAAAAAGAACTCCCAAAGTTCTGTCTCCACTATTTATGTCAATAAAAGAAGCTGCTATCCACTACATGCTTAGTAGACTAGAACCAGCTATATAATGTCTATGCACGCTCTAAATGATTATAAGGCACTTTCATTATATGTTATCATGACTCTTCTGCCCAACCTCTCACATATGGGGAATTAGATCAGTGGCATTCTATGCTGACTCATAAGGTCAGTTCTCATTATATCTTTTATGGATCCTTGGGGATCTTCCTTCTATTTTTCTTCCTACATTACAGCAGCTCCCAATTATATTTATTTTGATGTATAGCTATGGAAAGTTTTCTCCTTTTCAATTTAAAGCTCTTTTGATTGTATTTATGAGACTCCAGGTTCAATTTATATTCTTACCATCCCTACCAGTTCACTCCCAACCACCCAGATAGATGGGTTATCCTTCTTGTGCTGTTCCAAAACAATAAACCCCATCTTATTAACCACCTATTCATTACCCAAATGTGGCTACTATCTTTTTTCCTGCAAATGTCTGGGTGTCTCTATTGCTAAAGGAACTGAAATTTTATGAAATCTAATGTGTTTATAAGTAAAGGCAGTAAGCAGAAAAATAATATTGTATTTTCTATGAAAGAGAGCTGCTTTAGAGTCAAAAGACCTGGATTTGAATCCAAGCTTTGCTACACAGTACTGGTATGACCAAAGGGTCAATTTACTCCCCAGATTTGGGACTCAATTTTCTCATCTATAAAACGGGAGTGGGAGAGAGATGGGAGATATGACTAAATAATATTTAAAGTCCCTTTTGGCTCTGAACATATGATGCTATAATAAATACTTATAGGGTTTAACACCCAGAAGTAAAGAATTCCTTTATTAGTTAGACTGGATCACAAAAATTTAGTTTCTCTTGTAGGAGGCAAAATATTTACTTGATAAGTTTGAGTAACCAGAGGATGCAAGAAATCAAAGACCAGGGTGATCACTAATGCCAGTGAAAAGGTATGATAAAGTGGCAGACCTTGGTGCCCGTCTCCTATCCTGCATGAACGCCCAAGTTTAATTCTCCCACCCCAGAGTGGGTGTTTAGCAGTGTTTAGCATTTGCAAATAAGAAGAAAGTACACGTTCAATGTGCAGAGTAGCACATTTCTGTGAAAGGACCAAGTGTAACTTTTTTCCCCTGACCTTATAGGTCGTTGACTGTAAATAGGTGCGATGAAGTCGTTGTCACCTAGAACTGGGTACATGGTTATGCAATCTGTGTGCTTTGGATTCAAAGCCCTTGTGTGACTCAGGGCCACAGTAGAAAAACGGCGCCATTATTATTACCTCAAGGGGGCAGAAATTTATGGGCAAGTTCAGCTGGCACTCTGGCAGAGCCTTCAGGTCTACTCAAAAGTATAAAAAATAATTCCAATAACAATTCGTTAAAAGTGATTTTGTTGGGTGTGCATATCTGGACTGGTTCATATCTGGCATGTAAGAAAAAGGTGTCCCTTTTTTTTCAAAAGTAAACACTAACGGATCAGTTTCATGAAGACGATTTACTTTATTAATGGATATAGCATATATGGATTTCCATCAATACAAGGGAAATAAAAGTTTCTTGGACTCCTATCAATTTGACCATCAATATTAACATTTCCCAACAATTATTATTAACGTAGGTTAGTCAAAAAACTAAAATTAGAACATAAGACTCCTCAAATAACAGCCATAAATTAAATATTCTAAGATGACATTTATTATATGTGTGATGACAGTATATTTTCATCACATGGTCAAAGGGAATGTAACTACTTATGATTTCATTTTTAGATGGGTATTTCTTAACTTTTTTCCCCAACATGTTGTCAAAACAAGATGGAGACACAAATGCAACCACTGCATAGGAAATTCAGGTTTTATGGCAGCCTGGATGTTTTCTACAGTTTCTGATTTGGCCTTAGAATAAGCCAAGATGGAGAATATAATAACGGTAGGGAAAAGTTCAAATATAACCTTCTTCAGATTGAAAAATAATGTCATATTGCACTGTCCAGTGGTTCAATGCTAGAAATAGATACAGTTTTATCAGATAAATTGATGCTCAGGAAGATATGTTTGCACATCAGCCTCACTTCCCTATTACGCTCCAGACATATTGTATTACTTGCCAACTAGATCACCAGAGCCTTCCACAAGTACTCTAGAATGCCTGACTTTACAACCAACCCATCAACTTCATACTTTAGATGACCAGGTCTTATCAACTGCCCTCTTGCTGGACTTTTCCATTCATCCAGAATCAGAATTCTGTTGTATAGATTGTCTCCCTCTCTTAGTCCCTCCTTGAGAAAGAGGACTGTCTTGCTTATTTATTTATGTCCCCAGTACACAGCACAGTATTTTGCCCAAAGCAAGCTATTAACAAATGCCTTTTCTTTCATTCATTTGTGGGATCATAAACTTTAGAATTGGAAGGGACTTTAAAAATCATGTAATCTAAATGCTTGTTTTATAGATGAGGGAACTGAGGTCCATAGAAGTCACACATTTAGAAATGCACAGAACTGGGATTCTACCCATTTGTGTGACTTCAGAACCCATGTCTTTCCACCATACACCACACTCTTTTCCCTTGAGTCAAACAGTCAAAATGGTGAAGCCATTATAGTTTCTATTCAATGCCACTCCACCTCCATTGAGCAGAAGACAAGAGAAGTACGATTAGAAAGCCATTCATCTGAGAAAGGTCTGAGTATCTGCTCGCTCAATATGAGCCAAAGGCACATGATGCCAGCCAAAAAAGTTAATTCAAAGGAGACTTTTGGCAAGATGGCTAAATAAGATGGCATGGCTAAATAAGATGGCGTGGCTAAGTCCAGATCCCTTCATCACTTCAAAGTAGTGAGAAATAAGCTACATAAAATAAAAGAACAACAACAGAAAAAAAAAAGACAGAAAAATAAATAATTCATGACAAGGAAAACCTCATGGAAAAACCACCAAAGAGAATGAAAGAATTGAGTAAACAAGTAGGAAGTTGCAAAACAAGGACTAAATTATATTGAGTAAAAAAAAAGGCAAGGAAAAATCCCCAGAAGAGAGGGTTACAATTTTAACAGAGGATATAAATCCTAGAACCCAAAGTTGTGACTGATGGTAAGAACTCCAGGCACTAAGGGCCCCACTCAACAATGGCAAAATGGCCAAAAATACAAGATGATTCCATTTAATTCAATTCAATAGATACTTATTAAGAGTGTACTATTTGTAAGGCACAGTGCTAGGAGCTATTGACACAGAGGAAAAGTGCCTGCCTTCAAAGAGCTTTTAGTCTTCTAGGTAATGTGGAGGAGGGAAATCAGGAAGTGGTACCTGAGCTCTTAGGAGGTGATGCCTAAGCTGAGCACTGACTGAAGCTAAAAATGCTAAAAAGCTAAGGTGAGGAAAGAATGCATTTCAAGCATATGGGACAACCTATGTGAAAGCACAGAACTGGAATGTAGAATTTGGTTAATTCTTTGGCTGGAATATGGGCAACTAGGTGGTACCATGATGCATAGAGTGCTAAGCCTGGAATCACAAAGACTCATCTTCCTGAGTTCAAATCCAGCCTCAGATACTTACTAGCTGTATGGCTTTGGGCAAGTCACTTAACCCTGCTTGCCTCAGTTTCCTCATCTGTAAAATGACATGGAGAAGGAAGTGGCAAATCACTCTAGTATCTTTGCTCAGAAAACCCCAGATGGGGTCATGAGGAGTCTGACATGACGGAAAACAACCATTGGGTGGAATGTAAAATATGTGAAGAGTACTAAGAAACATTTCTGGAAAAGCAGGCTGAACCAGATGGTGCAGGACTTCAAATGCTCTGCTGAGAAATTTGGATACTATCCGCTAGACAACAGGAAGCCACCAAAAACTGTTGAGTGACCTATGCCCTAGGAAAAGTGTTTTGGCAGCTTTGGGATTGATAGATTGGGGTGAGGAGAGAAAGGAAACAGAGAGACCGGTAAGAAACCAGTTATAGTCCAGGTGAGAGGTGGTGAAGGCCTGAACTGGGGTGATGGCTGTGTGAGTGGTGAAAAGGGGCTGGATGTGAGATATATTGGCCAGGGAGGGTATGGTGAGGTGAGAGGATAAAAAGGATAAGGTTTAGCAACTAATTGGCTATAGGGAAAGAGAACAGGACTGGAGAATAGGAAATTCTGAGGCTCGGTAGGTGACTAGAAGGATTGTGGTGTCCCAAACAGAAATTCCAAACAAGGAAAAGTTTACAAGAAAGATTGGGCTTAAAGTGGGGGAAGGGAGAAGATAATGAGTTCTATTTTGGATATTTTAAGTTTGAGATGACAATGTAATATCCAGGTGCAAATGTTTAACAGACACTTTGCAATTCAGTACTGAAGTGCAACAGTGTACACACACAGACACACACGTTTGGGATCCATCTGTGTAGAGATAAACATTGAATCAATGGGAGCTGATGAGATCAAAGGGAAAACCTGCAGAGGGAAAAGTATAAAGGAATAAACCTTGGGGAACATTTAGCCTTAAGGGGTGGGAGACGGATGCTGAACCAGAAAAGGGATTGAAAAGAAGCTGCCCAATAGGTTGGGGGAGAACTAGAGAAAAGAATCTCAGAAACCAAGGAAGGAGAGGGAGTATGGAGGAAGGAAGGTGGCCAAAAATGTTGCAAAGAATTCAGCTAGAATTAAGGCTAGGAAGATGTTATTAGGTTTAGCAATACCAGGTATCCTTGGAAAAGACAGTTTCAATGGACATTTGTAGTCCAAAGCCACAGTGCATGGGACTTTAGTAGGGAGGTAGAAGTGAGGAAATTGATGCAATTTCTGTAATTTTAGTTATGAAAATAGGACACATCTTTAAGATAAGTGAATCAGTAATGCTTTTATTTTAAATACTTACTATGTATGAAGCACTATGGTAGGGACTGAGCATATTAATAGAAAAGGTAGTCCCTGTTCTTAAGGAGCTCTAATTCTAATAGGGAAAATAATACATATGGAAGGTTTTAGGCGCAAATCAGATGGAAAGTTCCCTTGTTCATGAGGGTACAGCTGGAATTTTAACCAATAAAATAATGTCATTCTGATGCTGAATCAGTTAAAAGTTCCTATTTCAAAAGATCTAAAAAGTCTTGGGAGTGAAAAGTCATTACTATTGAGGGACATCAGGAATAGAGGCTTCATGGAACATACTTCTTGCTCTTTCAACTCCCTCATTTTTTTGTGAGTTACCTAAAATCACGTAAGTAGTAAATGGCAGACCCAAAATGTGAAGTCAATTCCTCTGACTCCAGATTCAATGTTCTTTCCACCTCACCAAACCCTTACACTAAATAGATCTTATTTAGTAGTCAATTGAGAATCCTTAGAGGTTCTAAAAGCAAAATGACTGGGTTAGAGCTATATTGTTAGGAGAATTAATCTGGCAGCAATGTGTGAGCGTGGAATAAATTGGAATATCTATCTTGTCTCCACTTAGGACTTAACAAAAACTAGCTAAAATTGGCAACTAATCCACGGGGAATTTTCTTCTTCTCAACCACTCTTTTCCCTCTCCACAGATACTTTCATAGTACAAGGGTTCTCAATATCTCGATTACTATTGATTGGTCTATATATGATGGGAGGATGGGGCCTGCCTAGACCCATACGTTTTCTGATATACAAGACCCACAGATGAGGAAGCTGCCTTTTCCAATGAAGGTTTGCATCTTCTCTTCCAGAAGAGAAACTGGAGAGAATGAGTGAATCAATGAATGAAAAAGCACTTAAGTGCGGAGGGCAGTGCTTAAGTACCCAGAAACCCGTACAAAAGGCCAGATAGACCTTGCCTTCAAGGCTCGTAAGTTCTAATGGGGGCGGGGGGGGGGGGGCGCGGTGGCAGGAAGGCGCACTTTGGTCTGGAAGTTACTGGGTGTTGAGGGGGGTCGTAGGAAAGGACAATGGCCCATTTTTTCCAGGGGGAAAATGGCGGAATAGACTAGGGAAAGCACATGGTCAGGCGTCCCTGAGGCTGCTAGGCTGCGCCAGAAACCCCATCATAAAGGAGGGAGGGTCCTGACTAGCTCGCCGGCTGTTTATTGATCTCCAGCTGGCGAGGGGGGGGAAGGGAGGGGGTGCCCAGGGGAGGACGCGCCCTCTGCCCGGGCAAGCCGGCCCTTCTCTTGCAGGATTTGACGACCGCTCCCAGGGCCCGCGTGGGAACAGGAAGTGGTCCGAGGGGTCTGGATACCAGTTGGAGAAGGGGACCGTCTGAGCCCTGGGTGGCAGGAGCGGGTCCGAATTGGGAGGGGTGGAGAGGAGGAGGAGGCCTAGGGAAGCATGGGGGGGAGGGGCAGGGCACGAGGCAACTTCCAATTTTAATTAGTTCTAATGAATTATCTAAAGAATCTAGCTAACTACTAAACTAAGGGTCTAGGTTCAAATTCTGACTGTCTGGGTAAGCTAGAGCAAGACATCCAAACTCTCCAGAAAGCCCGGGAGGCCGGGGCGGGACTTAAGGCCTATAGGGTCAATGAGGAGGAAGTCACGCCCCAAGGTGATTCTCGCAAGCTCGTCGCCTTCCGTTTCCTAGGAAACCGCGCGCGCAGCCGTCCTCGCTTCGGGAAAAAGTCGTAAAGCGGCGCGGCGCTGCTCGGGCGGTGAGTGCGGTTTACGGCGGGCGGCTGGAGCGCGTGGAGGCTCGTGGCCGGCGGCGTCACGTGGCCGGCAGCGCGAGGTTTAGGGGCTGGAGCTCTCGCCCCCTCGCTTATTCGCTCTCCAGCCGCGGGCTGTCGGAGCAGCAGCGGGGTTAGGGACGCTAGGTGGCTCCGGGCCGCCCGGGGCGCTGCGGGGCGGGGGGCGGGGCCCGGAGGGGACGCGAAGAACATGGCCGAAGCGCGGGGCGGGGTGGGCGAGCCGGGGGCCCAGGGGATGGGGCTGGAGTTGAAACTGGAGCCCGAAGGGAGAGGCTTGGAGGTGAAGTTGGAGCTGGCAGGGGGCGTGGAGGCGAAGGTCGAGTGGGAGGGGCTGCAGATCAAAGTGGAGGTGATGGATGAGCCGGAGGAGGTGACGATAGACGGGCCAGAGGTGAAGCAGGAATTCGTAGACGGAGTAGACGTGAAACAGGAGTCAGTAGAGGGAGGAGACGTGAAGCAGGAAGTCATGGATGAACCAGAGGTGAAGCAGGATCTTGCAGACGGAGTAGAGGTGAAGGAGGAGGTGGCGGACAGACTCCAGACGAAAGAGGAGATGCTGGGCTGGTTGGAGGAGGGTATCCCAGTAATGGGCCGAGTGGAGGTGATGGGAGAGGTGACGGTGAAGGAGGAGGTGAAAGAAGAGCCCATGGACGGAATGAAAATCGAGGAGGGTTGGAGGGTGGATGGGGTGAGCGTCCAGGAGGAGATGATGGGAGGGATGGAAGTGAAGGAGGAGTACAGAATGGAAGTGAAGAAAGAAGTGGATGGAGTGGAGGTGAAGAAAGAGGTAGGTATAGGGGAGGTGAGGATGAGGAGGAAGATTGGGTGGAATGGAGATGGAAGGGGCGAGAGGAGTTGAAGAGGTGCTTGGGTGTTGGGTGAGGGAAGAGAGGGATGGATGGACCAGGGTGCAAAGAAATGGTGTCTGGACAGGGGCCAAAAGAAGGCACGATGGACGGAGCAGAGCTGATGGAGGCCGGGGAGCTGCCCAGAGAGCCTCGGACCGGCAGCAAGCGGAAGCTGGCCATGTCCAGGTAGGATGGGCTGGAATCTGTGCCAGGGAAGTGAGGTGCGTTAGAGCTGCTTCAGGCTGGACGCACAGGGGCACAGGGGCACAGGTTTGCAACATCCAGGGGGCTCCAGGGGGTCTTGGAGCCACTGCTGGGTAGTTGGGCTCAGTAGCGATATTGGACGGGGAATTGGGATTGGGGAAGAACAAGAGTGCGATGGAGAAGGACTAGGATTGGAAGTAAATCAGAGCATGGCTTGGCCAAATGAATTAATTAGATTTTCTCTTGACTTATGTTAATTGTGTTTTCTTCTTTCAAAGTGGAGAGAGGTGAATGAAGAATCTGTAGTCTGGGCCTGGGTTAATTATAGATGAAAATATACCTACATTTCTACATAGACTTTTATTTAAATTCATCATCTTTGATTATAATTTAATCTACAATAGATAAGCAGCTGGGTGGTAGTGGATAGTCCTGGACCTGGAGTCAGGAAGACCTGACTTCAAATCCAGCCTCACATACTTACTAGCTGTGTGATCCTGGGTGTAATAGGCTTCATGACTGTCTGCCTCAATTTCTTTATCTGTAAAATGGATAGCAGACTCGAGCAGTTATCCTTAGTGATGTACCTTGCCCACAGTGAGCCCTAGAGCTGAGGTGTCAACCTTATTGCCCGCAGCAACACTTCCTAGTGCTACCTGTACCGGGTTAAAATGTGATTGGGAAATGTTTAACAAAATAAACAAAGAATGCGATATAACAGAGATAATGTCAGTTTGTGATTTTCAGGGATACATTTCTATTTGAGTTTGATACCACTCTCCCAGTAGGCAGAACAAGAAACAACTAATGAAAATGGCAGAGAGGCAAATTTAGAGAATTTAGACTTGATATAAGGAAAAATTTCTTAACAAGTGGGCTGTCTGCTTCTGGAGATGGTTGGTGGTTCACCTTCATCGAAAGTTTTTAAGCAGAGTTGGGTGATCTTTTGTCAGGTCCCCCATGTGGACATGTATGGCTCCTCTGAGGACCAGTCTAGCTAATATGGAAAGAGGCTCGTTACTTAGGTTGGCCCACAGGGTGATAAATGTTTTAGCCGCAGCAGCTTCAAAGGTCATTTACTAAACTGTAGAAGAGTTATGATGAAATCACAAATACTGGAAGTAATGGAATGTGGTCATGCAGCGAAACAGGAGACAAAAAGGAAATGATGGGGGGTGGTTGAGGGAATCTTATTGACCAGAAAACAGATGGCTCATCTGTCAACACCACAAAAACCTAGAAATACATTTGAAGGTATTAGGTCAGAGTGGTTGGAAGGGAAAAGGAAATAATCGATCTTTCCTACATTAGCAGCAGTGTATTGTTAAATTCTTAATTTGGCTTCAAGCCTGGCAGCTACCACTGTGAGTGTCCTTGGTCAGTATTTTTCTAGAGAGAAAAAATGAATTTAGAAGCCTTTTTTTCTCCTCATGGGAAGTTTGATCTGTATTTCTAACTCTGGACTTTTAGGTGAGCTAGAGTCCTTCTGTGTGGTGCTGCTCAGTCAGTATCTTGAGAGAATAAAAATTGGAAGCATTATCTGATTTCCATAATGAACTTCAATAGAGGATTGAAAACTTAAGTGGATAGCTTTTCCCTGATCCACATAAACTAATAGTACTTTTATTCTGATTGTTATTGGAGAATTTCCCAGAAGAGTTGATGGTGATCTCAGTTGCCAAATCTACTGTCCTTTCTCAATTCTCCTTCTTGACCTGCCACCTTTAACATTGTTGATCACCTTCTTCTCTTTGATACTCTCTTCACTAGGCTTTTGTAACACTCCTGGTTCTGCTCCTTTACCTGTCTGACCTCTTCAGTCTTCTTTGCTGGATCTTCATCCAGGTCATGCCCATTCGCCAGGGGTGTCCTCTAAGCCTCTGTCCTGAGCTCTCCTCTCTTCTTCTTTATTGTTTCACTGGTGATCCTATCAACTTATACAAATTCAACCACTATCTCTAAATACACAATTCTCTGATCTATTTGCCCAGGCCTTAACTCTCTCCTGACTTCCAGTGTATCCTCCCACTGCTTATTGGAAATAGTGAATTGGGTGTCTTGTAGACATCTCTAACTTAACTTGTCCAAAACCAGACTTTCCCTCCAAACCCTCCCCTCCTAACTTGCTTCCCTGTTAGTGCGAAGGGCACCAGCATCCTCCGAGGCACCTCGGAATCATCTTGCCTCCTTCCTCTTACCCACCTATATATCCAGTCAGTTGTCATCTCACATTTTTTCTTGCCCTGACACTGCCACCACCTTGACGCAGGCCTTCATCACCTCATCCCTGGACTATTGCAATACACTGCTCGTAGGTCTTCCTGTCTCAAGTCTTTCCCCACTCCAGTCCATCCGTAATGCAGAAGGATCTTTAAAAGTTCAGTTCTAACCATAACATCCCCCTATTACATAAACTCCAATGACTTCCTGTCATTTCTAGGAACAAATATAAACTCTTCTCTTTGGGTTATACAGACAGCCCTCTATGACCTGCCTCCAGTCTTCTTAGACCTTGCACCCCCATCCATACATAACCCTGTAATCTGGTGACACTGGCCTCCTTGCTGTGTTGGTTAAGATGCTGTCTCTTGACCCAAAGCATTTTCTCTTTCTTTTTTTTTTGGAGGGGAGAGGTAGGGCAATTGGGATTAAGTGACTTGCCCTAGGTCACATGACTAGTAAGTATTAAGCATCTGAGGCCAGATTTGAACTGAGGTCCTCCTGACTCCAGGACAGGTGCTCTATTCACTGCGCCACCTAGCCACCCCAATCCAAAGCATTTTCACTGCCTCACTGTCTATGGAAAGCTTTCCCTCCTCATATCTGCCTCCTGGCATCCCCGAATGCCCACCTTCTGCAAGAAGACTTGTAGAATTTAATTTTAATCTTTTTCCCCTGAGGTTATGCCCAATTTATCTTATACTGTTTTGTTTGTACATAGTTGCTTGCATGTTGTCTCCCATGTTGTCAAACTGTGAGCTCCTTGAGACTAAGGACTGTCTTGTCTTTTGTTGTATCCCCAGCACAACATAACACCTTTCATTGAGTAGGAGATTGGTAAGTGCTAGCAGACTAACAAAGGGGAAATCTGGAATTGAGAAGAGCTCCCCCATAATGATTTAAGACAGCACTTATTAAACACATACCGTGTGCCAGATAGTGTGCTAAGCCCTAGGGACATAAATGTAAGCCAAAAAAAAGACACTCCCTGCCTTCAGGGAACTTCTAAATGTGGAAGACAACACAAAAGGGAGCTGGGGTCCGAGGAGAGAGATGTGGTATCCACATGGGGAATGTCCACTTAGACTTTATGTCTATGAAGTCAGAAGCAAAGCCAGGAGGGGAATGAAGGCCAATCATTGTGGGTTCTTTCTTACAAATAGAAGTACCAGGAGGCTCTGACCAGTGGGAAAGGCAGCAGGCAGGGGGAGAGACAGCAGAAGTTAAGTGTGGTGGCCAAGTCTCTGAGAAACCCAATGCAGAGCTGGGAGGGGAATGGAGAGAGGAGAATGTTGAGCTGCCATAAAGGTTTTTTGCCTTTTTTTTTAACCAAGGCGTTACTTTTGTATATGCCTGAATCAGTAGAAGTCTGTAAGATCTTTGTGTGAAGTTATCTGTCTACAAGTAGATTACGACTTTGGTGATTTTAAGAATTACACATATTTAATGGGTTTTTGTTTCTTGTTTCTTTTAGCTGTGAAACATGTGGTACAGAAGAAGCAAAGTACAGGTGTCCACGCTGTATGAAATGTTCCTGCAGGTATGAAATAGACTTAATGCTCTTCCTACTGTGTGTGCCCTTTATGCTTCTAAATGAAAATGCCAAGTTTGTGTATGTTGCCTTTTCAGTTTAGCGTGTGTGAAGAAACACAAAACAGAGCTTACATGCAATGGAATTCGAGAGAAGACAGCATTTGTCTCATTAAAGCAGTTTACTGAAATCAATCTTCTAAGTGGTAAGGCAGAATATCTCATCTTATCTATAACCAATAGATATATCTTTTCATTTGATCTATGTCACCTGATTTTTGTACTTTGAAAAATTTAGATTATAGGTTTTTGGAAGATGTAGGAAGATCAGCTGACTACATTGCTAGAGATATTTTCTTGAAAAGACCCTCAACAAATAAAATTGTAAGTATTCGTTTCTCTTAATAAGCTTATTAGTTTAAATGAGCTTAAGGGAGGGGCAGTTAGGTAGCACAGTGGATCTAGAGTTGGGACCGGAATCAGGAAGACTCCTCTTAGTTCAACTCTGGCCTGAGACACTTCCTAGATGTGACCCTGGGCAAGTCACTTAACCCTGTTTGCCTGAGTTTTCTCATATGTAAAATAAGCTAGAAAAGGAAATGGCGAATCATTCTAGTATATTTGTCAGAAAAACTCCAGATGGAGTCACGGAGTCAAACAGACCTAAAACAACAGCGACAAAAGCTTAAGGGAAGGTAACCATGGCAATTGAGTATTAAATCGACTTCATTTTCATAGGGGCGTGGAATTTAGAACAAAAAGAAACCTTTCAAATGAGTTGGTTTATTTTACAAATAAACTGAAGCTTATAAGAGTTGACTTTTCCAAGATCACGTAGGTGATAAGTAGATGAATCAGGATTTGAACCTGCGTCCTCTGCAGATCTAGTGCTTTTTCCACTGCTATATGCTCCAGATTTGTAAAGTTTTCCATTAAAATAACTATAAAATTGAAATTCATCATTGTGATTCATCATTATAATGATTTTTTCATTATAACTTTCTGTGAACATAAAATGTGTTCAGAAATGATCAACACAAATATTCATTTTTCTAGTTGAATAGTTAGCAAAGAAATACATTTTGAAAAATAATTTTTTTTCTTCCAATTTTATTATTACTGTTTTTCTTGGACTGTCAAATTCATTAGAGAGTTATTAGTGTGCATAGTGCCTGAAAGAAAGATTACTGTGGAATATTACATTTTAATTTTTCTTTAGAACTATGTAACATTAAGTTTAAAAATCAGATTACTCTTAGAGATAGTGGCTGGACTCTTATCAATTCAGACTGACACATTTCATTCTTAGAGAATTGGCTAGAGTAGAGGTATCAGACTCAAGCCTAAACCAAATTAAGATGTGATTGGAAAATATTTAACAATAAATAAAAACACAGCGGAACATAGATAATGTTAATATGTGATATGCAGCCCTTGGGGATCTTTATATTACAGTTTAGTAATATGCTATTTGAATTTGGCACTAATGGACTAGAGCGTTGAAAAGATAAGATTAACAATAAAAGGCCTAAAGTTTACACATAACTTCTTAAATTAAAAATTACACTTTAGGTAGTGAAAAAAATTTTCAGTGATTCATTTGATTTTGTTGTCCCTAGCCCTGAAGTTTCTACAAAGTAGTATGACGGCCACTTGGATATAGCATCTTTAAGGTTTACCAAGCACTTTACTGTCTATCTGCACAATGGGATTTTCATTTTTTAATATACTTTAGTATTCACGGTCATTATTACTTTTCAATAGTTGTTTCTGAATCCAAATAGGTCTTTGGCTTTTTACAGAAAATAATGGTACCATCAGTTTTGGCAAGTTTATTGAACATTGATGACACATGCTTACTCTGTTAAACTACTAATGAGAGGACCATTCTAAATTTTACTCTGGTGTTACCTCAGGCCATGAATAATTCAGAATCATAACAACTCATTTTATTGGTGAAAGGCATTTATTATTACTAAGTACTTTTGTTACATATATAATTAAACAAAGCATACCACTTCCGGGTACTCCTATGATACCTCTTTCATACTGAAATTCTGTTGTCCAATAAATAGTATCGAATATGGGATTTCACATTTAATAACGTTAAAACAATAAACTCCACTGGTTTTGGAGGTAGAAGATTTAAGTTTGAGTTTTGGTTTTGATAATAGGTACGTAATTTTGAGTAAGTCAGTCATTTTCCCTGACACTCAATTATCTCATTTATAAAATTGGGATAATACATTACTTTTCTCACTTTTATCAGAAAAAATGCTAATATGACTTATTATTACTAAAATAAAACAGTTTTGTTGTACCTTGAGTACATAGCGTACATGAATTATTTCACCTAATTTTAATGAAATAACTTCATCATCCTCATCAGAATTATTCTGAGAGATAAGAGTAGCAAAACTGGCCGGTTTCAGTTTGTTTTATTCCTTGATCTTGGTTTATTAGTGGAAGTGCTAATAAGAATTGGCCAAAAGGAAAGTAGCAAGCAAAAAGAAACCAAAATATCTGTGGACTCTATACTGATTCTTAGGTAATTGAGAGTTCGTTTTAGCATTCTCGATAATTTTTTAAAAGTTTTAGCTCAGTTTTGAAGTTCTTAAGCTCTGATTTTAATTTTAATTTTTTGTTTATTAGCTAAATTACATGAAAAATCGAGCACGGAAATATAATATCGACTTAAAAATTTTACCAATTGGCTTCACCAAAAGAAGAGAAAATACTACAGTATTTGATAGGAAGTAAGTATCTAGTTGCTATAGAAGTGTCTTAAATTAGTGTATTTATTTAATGAATTTCTTTTGAGGTCTAGTCTGTTCATTAACACACTAATGAATAGACTGTGAAGATGAATTGCTCTTGCCTCAGGAGGACGTGTTAAGCGCTCCAGAAGTCATATGTTCATAGATCAAAAGGGACATTATAGGTGATGAGCAGTCAAATCTCCTTATTTTATAAAGGAGGGACCTTGGAAGGGCAGTAGAATCTGTTGAGGATTTTAAGGATCAGGGAAGCTTGAACATATTTTTAAGCAGCAGAAGGAATAAGAAATTAGGGAGAGATTAAAGTTTAGCGTAAGAGGTGATAGGAAAGAAATTTGCTGAAGAAGACAGAAGCCAAGGGATCAAAGATACATGTAGAGTCATTGTCCTTGGCAAGAGGCCTCTTCGGATGGCCTTGTTTTATTCTTTTTTTTTTATTCTTTTCTTTTTTAAGTTGCCCTGTGAAGTCCTCACCTGAGAAGGTGGGTGAGGAAGTGGTGTGGGAGGCTTGAGAAAGTAGAAGGTGTGGAATAGCTTTGTTGAGTAAGGTAGGAATCAGTGAGGAAAAGGGGTGTAGAAGCATTGCATTGATGTAGTGAGGCTGAGATCAGACAACCTGCATAGGTAGCAGACCCAGTAGTTTCATGACTTGCTCCAGCTCTGGTCAGCTGCATGTGAGTAGGAACAGAGGAACTGGTGGAAGTGTTTCTGTATTGAGCTTTATCAAGGTGTGAGAGGCAATAAGACAAAGAAGTAAGAAATTGGTGTGCACAGAATAATGTAAAATTGAATTGGTGCACCATGATACTGAGATTAGGAAGAGTGAAGATTGTGGCTTCAACAAGGATGCTGACCTGGGAAAGTACTTAAGAGGTAGAAGGACTGGAGATCACAGTGAGAATGAAGACTTAAGTAGGTTAGGATAGGAAAAGAGCATGAGCAATTAATAGAACTTCAAAGTTGTCGAACGTAGGTTATAATAGTCAAGGCAAAGACCATCACTGTATTCTTATGTGCAGGTAATGCTGAGGTGCTGTTGAACATGGTATGGGAGTTGAGTACTTTTTGAACTGGAATTTTAACATACTTTTAAGGGAGCAGTGTATAATGTTGACATTTCCTACTATGAGCATAGGTGTTGGGAACAAGATTCATTGCTCTTTGGATCTTGTCTTTCAAGCAATTCTAAATCCAGCTCATATCTCTTCCCCTTGTCCAGAAGGCTAGCATGAGACTGTCAGATGTTTTCCTGAAATCCATATATGTGTACATAGTTGCCCAAACCTCCCTGTCAAATTACACTATCAAAAAGAAAAATGAAGTTGGTCTAGCATGGCCTGTTCTTGATAAATCCATATTGACTTTCTTTGCTTATAGCTTCTCTTTCTGAGTTCTCAGAAACTGTCCTCCTAATGTTGTGTTTTAGAATTTTCCTGGCATACAAGGCAGGGTTATCAACCTACAACGTCAAGGCCAAACACAATTCACTTTTTTTTAAAATGAGGACAATTACTTATTGCTTAAATGAGGGCAGTTACTTATTGCTTCAGGATGTCTTCTATTTTCCATGGTCTTTTTTTTTTTAATGACCAATTCTTAGTACCTGGGTTCCAGATCATTGAGGTCTTGTGACTTGACCTCCTTGAGGGGAGTGAGGTGATTTCTTGCTAGCTTTTCACTTATCTTTTATTTCAAGTCACAGACTGGCATAATTTGAGAATTCAGCCACCATCTAGGCCAACCCACCAAGAGAAGAGATTTCCTTGTTATTAGATATCTAGCCTTCTGCCTTCTGCTTGATGCTATCTGCGAAGTCCCTGTTAACTGTTCTATCCCAGTCTCTTCCCAGTCTTAACAGTCGCTGTCCATGGAAGAGAAAACCAAAGCCAGTTGAGATGGGGTAGTTCTGCTTTGTTGCTCATGTTCATCCTTGAGCTACAGCCTTCTCAATTCCTTGCCTCAGCTCATCTAAAAAACTCTTTTTTTTCCTTAGCTCATTCTGGGCTTCATCTCTTGATGGTTCCATTATAGGACTGTGCTACTCTTTAAATTCACTGTCTTTCCTGTTAAGTAACAGCCTCACTTTAGGAAGTTGTTCCCCTGTTTCTCTTCATCAAAATAACTTCTATTGATATCCTCGGAATTCTTTCTCTAGTCCTTTCCGTTTCTCCCCAAGGACAGTTTTCCTTGAAGAATAGCAGAGCAAAGGAGTCTACCTGTCTATTCTCTGAATCGCTTATTTTTTCCAGGAGAGAGAAAATGATTTCTGTTAGTATTTTAAAAACAGAAAATTGGGTTGTTACAGATGGGAAATGTTGCATGGAATTTCAGTTGTGGTTACTCTGTCATTAGTTTTACTTAACTATTTTACATTGTTATGAAAGATGTTTCCTTAAGTAGGGGTACCATCTCTAAATGTTTGTAATGTAAAGACAGAACACATCAATAAAAGTTTTTAAATAAAGCGATCACTCTGAATTTTCCTAAAGTACTTTGTGAGACCCTCTCTCACATTCTAACTTGTCTCATATTTTTGTGTGCTTGTATCTCATCTTCCCTTACATTGCAAACTTGACTACAGAATACGTCTTTTTCACCTTGGTATGGCCAGTACCCTAGCATAGTGCCTTATATGTAATAGCTGACTTAAAAGTTAAAGCTTCTCTTTGTTAAAGCTTCTCTTTTGCTGTCAGTTGTTTTGAATGAATGCCACCACTTCTGTAGCATTTGCTCTTTCTTCAACTCTCCATAATCATTTTCCCATCCCTCTGTTGTTCTCTGAGGTCTCTGTTTGTCTCCTCTAACTGCCTTTTCGTTGTCCTAAGAGTTAGAAGGGACTTCAGAGGCCATCTAGCTTAATTCATGCTTGAAAGTAATATCACTTCCTTACCAAACAAATGGTTCTCCACACTGCTTAAAGGCCTTGAGTAAAGGGGAGTGGGGCCTGGAGAGGGGGAGAACCTGCTCATCCCCTTCACTGTAGGTGTTATGGTAAAAGCTTAGTTGGGTATTTCCCAGCTGGGAAATTGGACTGAATCTAATAGCATTATATGTAATAGGGATAAATATAAACATGTTTAGGTTCAAAAAATGAGATTCACAAGCATAAGACTTTTTTGTTTACCTCTTAAATCTGATATTTTTAGATTTGGCCTATGTTATAGCCTGTTAACATCATTTTGAAGATACCCAGCAAGTCACTAGCTTTCACCTAAATACCTATTCAGGGCAAGTGAAACCTCTACCTCCCCAAGTATCTCAGCTGTAATTGTTAAGAAACTTTTCCTTATATCAGATCTGAGTCTTTAGCTTTCTTCAGGTTTCCCTCATTGCTCACTTCCAGTCAGTTCAATCATTCAGACATTTATTTATTTATTTGTTGTGTGTGTTTTTTTTTTTTGGAGGTGGGAGGTAGGGCAGTTGGGGTTAAGTGACTTGCCCAAGGTTTCACGGCTAGTAAGTGTTAAGTGTCTGAGGTCGAATTTGAACTCAGGTCCTCCTGACTCTATGGCGGCTGGTGCTCTATTCATTGTGCCACCTAGCCACCCCAATTCAGACATTTATTAATTATTTAATACCTATTATGCCAAGTCTTGTGCTGTGTACTGGGAATAAACAAAAGTGAAAGTTCTTCTAATGGGGGAGACAGTGTGTATGGATAAAATACGTACACAGGGTCATTTGGAGAGAAAGACACTAGCAGCCAGGAGATCAGAAAAGGCTTCCTACAGAAGGGATGGTGTTTGAGCCAAGTTTTGAGGAAGACTAGAGATTCTAAAAATGAGAAGTGAGGAGGAGGGAGTACATTTGAAGCCAGTGCAAGAACACTGTAAGTTGTATCATATGTGAACAGAGCAGTGATTAGTCTGTGGAGTGCATGAGGGGGAATAATGTATAATAGGACTGGAAAGGCGAGGTAGGTTGGAGCCAGGTTGTAAAGGGTTTTAACTACCAAATGAGTTTATATTTGATTCTAGAGGTAATAGGGAGCCACTGGAGTGTTATTGAAAAAGGGAGTAACTTTCTCAGAAATTTGCTTTGGCAATTCTGTGAAAGACAGATTGGAGAAGGAAGAGAATTGAGACAAAACCCAATTAAGATGCTGTTGCAGTGGTGTAAATGAAGGACAGTGAGGCCCTTACCCAAGAGGTCGACTGTGTGAGTAGAGAAAAGGGGGGAAAGAGAATGAGTTCTGCTTCAGATATGAGTCTGGGATGACTGAAATATTCAGTTTGAAATATCCAGTAGGCACTTGGTGATGCCAGACTGGAGCCTAGGAGAGATTTGGGCTGGTTCTGTAAATCCGGGAGTCATCTCCTTAAAGATGGTTATGAAACCCAGGGAAGCTGACAGGGTCCCCAGTGAGAGAATGAAGAGAAGAGTGCCTAGGGCAGAGCCTTGGATTGTTGTACTCATTTTCAGTCATTGTGAGTAATGGGTGATGATCCAGTAAAGGATCCACAGATTGACCCTTAATCATCTGATGACAGCTATTAGGGTGAGCCTGCGTACTTTTCTCCTGACTCAGCATCCCCATTTCCTTTAGCCAGTCCTCATACGGTGTGTTGTCAAGGCTCTTCACCAGTCTGATCATCCTGCTTTGGTTGCTTTTCATCTTCTTAGTGTCCCCCCTAAAACATAGCACCCAGAGCTGAGGCTACTGCCCTCGATCTAATCTTCCTAGAGCAGATTAAAACAGAACTCATTACCTCTCTTAGTATAGATAGTCATTATCCCTCTGCAACCCAAGAGCACATTGCATCTTTTTTTGTTTTAAAAATTTTTTTTTCAAACAGTAAGATTGAGAACAAAGAACAAAGGAAAAATGAACTCTTGTTTATAAATAGTATAGTCCAACAAAACAGATTTCCACGTGGGCCACGTCCAGAAAATAATTTGTCTCGTTGTGTGTTCTTGAGTCCCTTCACCTCACTTTCAGGAGGGTGGGGTATTTAATGTTTAGTCCTCTGGAGTTGTGGGGGGTCATTACGCCCACATCATCAGAGTTCCTAATTCTTTCAGAGTTGTCAGTATTTACCGTATTGTTGTCTTTGTACGAATTGTTTTCCTGGTTCTGTTCACTTTACTCTTCGTCAGTTTGCATAAGACCTGTGAGACCTTCCCCCAGGTTCCTCTGAAACCTGTCCCTTCGTCAGTTTTTATAGCACAGTGGTATTCTACCATGTTTATATACTGTAATCTGTTCATTCCCTAGTTTAAGGAGTACCCCTTGATGAGCTTCTGTACTTTACCACCTCAAAAAGTTGTATTTTCATACATGCTTAGAGTTTATTTTGCTTAGGACTAATCCCTCCCATAATCTACCCTCTAATTCCCTCTTCTTCCCATTTCTTCTTGTTTCCCTATTGAGTGAAATGTGTTTTTGTACACTGCTGTGTGAGTGTGCTTAGCCTCCTATGACCAGTTCAAATGAGAATGATGTTCACAAGGCTCAGCTTATTTCACCCTACACCACCCACCATTTATTCTTTGTTTGTATAGATGTCTATCTGTGCTCCCTAACCTTCTTTTTTCTGCTTCCCCAGGTATTCCTCTTCCCCTTCCTTTCCACCCTTTAAGATTAACAAGCCGTAACAACCACTCCCAGGGTTTCTACCTAATTAGCCTCTCAGTATGACCCTTAGTGGTAAGGTTAATGAGGAACACGTATCAACTTCTGGCTTTGTCTTTTATCTTTGTTTGCTTGTGTTTATCTTGTTATGTTTCTGTTTACTCCTACTTTTGAACTACAAAGTTTCCATGTAGCTCTGATTTTTTTCATCAGGAATGCTTGGAAGTCCTCTTAGTTCATTAAAAATCCATTTTATCCTTTGTAAAGTTACACTCAGTTTTACTGGCTAATTCTTGGCTGTAAGCATCCTTTATTTGCTTTTTGGAGTTTCATATTCTAAACTCTCCACTCCTTTATATTGGTGTTGGCTAAATTATGGGTGATCCTGATTGTGGCTCCTCAGTACTTAAATTATTTCTTTCTGACTGTTTGCACTATATTTTCTTTGACTTGGATGCTCTGGATTTTGGCTGTAATGTTCTTGGATTTTTCATTTTGTGGTTTCTTTCTGGAGGTGACTAGTGGATTCTTTCTAATTGCCCTTTGCCCTCTAGTTCTAAGAGATCTGCGCACTTTTCTTTTAAAATTTGAAATATGATTTCTGAACCTCTATTTTAGTCATGACATTCAGGTAGTCCAGTCCTTAAATTTTCCCTCTTCGGTCTGTTTTCTGAGTCAGTTATTTTTGCAATAAGATAATAACTTTTTTTTCCCACTATTTCACTGTCTTGTGGAGTCATTGACTTCTATTTAATCCATTCTAATTTTAAAGGAGGTTGTTGCTTTGGCAAGGGTTCTACCTTTTGTGATGATATGTTAATTACTTTTCCAATTCTCTGTTCCATGGCTCTCATTTCATTGACAGAAACGTTTTTAACTCTTGTTTTATCTTTTACAGGAATTCTAATTGAATTTGTGTCCAAACTCTGTTTTTGTTTGAGGCATTTCTTTACTGATATTTTGGAGTCATTCTCTTCTTCTGGGTTTATGTCTTGAACAGTCTTGTCACTGTAATAGCTTTTTATTGTGGGATTATTTTTTTGTCCATCTTCTGGCCTACATTGATTCTGGCCCCACACTTGATATTGAGGCCAGGTTTTGTCCACTTTTATAGGGAAAATCTGGGCTGATCTGTTGCTGTTTTCTTGGGATGTTGAATGTTGTGTGGTTCTAGGATCTCAGGGATGACTCGGGCTAGGGACTTGCAAGCTTTCATTATGCTAAAGTACTTTTGATCCAAGGCAAAGTCTGATCACTCCCCTCTCTGGTCTGAACTCTGCACAGTGGGTTTTGGGTCTGAGCAAGAGTGCTCAGGAAGCTCTGCTGGTTCAGAGAGGCAAAACTGCAGACAACCCTTTGATCTAGAATTCTTTCCCTAGCTGGTCGTCTGCAGGTTTGAAATTGGACCTAAGGCCTGAGCCACACCACTGCTGCATTCTATGGACATATTGCCTATGGCCTGAGACCTCTATAGGGTGGGCCTGGGCACCCAGGTACCTTCCCAGTTGTATTTGGGACCCAGAATTGGGTAATGGGTCACAAAACTGCCATTTTTCACCTGTGGTATCCTGGTATGGGGATGCCCCAGTATGGATCTGGACCTTTTCTTGCCCTGATGCACAACTTCTCCTTCTGTTGGAGTGCTCCTCATTGTACACACCTGGCCAGACCACATCCACAAACTTCTCCATCTCCATGTGCTGACCTGGGGATGAACAGATGGCTCACTGTGACTTTTCTTTGGATTTCCCCCTCGGGATTTAGTCTGGTGCATTTTCTGGATCTATTTCGAGTGGTTTGGGGAGGAGATGTTGCCACGCTGTTTCCTGCAACTCTTTTCTTCTTAGTTCTGCCCCCCAAATGAGGTGGTGACTGTGTTGTTGCACATTTGATGTGTTATGCTTATAGTCCGCTCAGAACTCCAGATCTTTTCCAGTCTGCTTCCTAAGTTTCCTTCTAGCATCTTATCCTTGTGAAGTTGATTTTTTTTAACATTGAAGTTCATTTTTATTAAATTTTTTGAGTTACATATTTTCTCCCCGTCTTTCCCCCGCCCACCACCCCAAAACAGCCATCCCAGTGTTTCTCCCCTCCCCCAGTCTTTTCTCTCATATGTCACTTTTTGGTAGGGCAGGATGGATCTCCCAACTGCAGTGCCTGTGTATCTCAAGTTCCAGTTGGATGTAGTCAGTAATAATAATAATAATTGCATATACACACACACACACACACATATATA